>JAVJIF010001340.1:0-504497 GCA_038442645.1 Agave tequilana | reverse complement strand
TCTGTAAGAAGTTTAGTGTAGTTATTCATGTGTTCATCAATGGAGAGTCCTCTCTTCATCTGGAAGCGATAAATCCTCCTCTTCAATTGCAAACGCGACTCGATGCTCTTTGTCAGATATTCTTCTTCAGGATCTCCCACAACTACCTTGCAGATGTTTCAAGTAACACATGATACTTGATGTCTTGTGTCAAACAAGACCTTATCAAACCACATATCGTTCAACTCATCGTATCGCAATCTTCTTCAAAAGTAGCCTCGGGTTTTTTCTCCAACCGTAGAGTGTCTTCGAGGTTTGATATCGTCAGTGCATCCATCACCTCATATCTCTGCATCTCAAAGTTGTTTTTGCCATTAAACTTTAGCACATCAATCTTCAATGGATGTGGATTCATAGTTTTCACCGTAGATGTACTACCTCCAGCCATCTTCTCAATAGGTTCCTCAAAACAATACAGAAAACAAACAGAGTTAGATAAAAAAAACTAGATAAAGATAGAGGCTTTACCTCAAAGTGAAACCCTAGGGCAGTTTTCGAAACGATCTACTCTACCAAATTTGATTCCTTGAGCAATTCAAACGCTATTTTGAGATGACACACGATCCAACAAACAGTCCCATCACTGCTCCGAGATTGACACACGATCTCCGCCTAACAGCCGCCAATGCTCTTGAAATTGACACACGATCCCTCGAAGAACCTAGGATGCTCTGATACTACTTGTTGCGCACGCTGGGCAACAACCAATGACGAATCCCAAACAACGGAGAGATGCACCAGAGAAGGACCCAAAAGACAAGAACAATAAATAAGGGAGAAACCCAAACACAATATTTAACGAGATTCGACAATTTGCCTATGTCCTCGGGGTAAGAGAGATTTTATTGATTCAACAATCAATTACAAGTTGCAATCTATGGGGCTCTACCCCTTTATTTATAACCAGAGAATCCCAGAGTTTTAAGAAACCACAATTGGAGTCGACTCCTTTTCAGAAACGAAATCCGAATCCCAACGGTAGAAGCAGATTCGCCGGTCGATCGACGTAGCGGTCAACTGACTCCTTCCTTCGTTCAACCGGTCAGTCGACCGAATCCAACAGAAAGTGGGCTATGCCAATCAGTCGACCATTCGGTCCACTGAGCTTCTTCTGTGCACATGCCGTGCACGTCAGTCGACCGGGCAGTCGACCGTCTCCCTATTCTGGCTGCATATGGATGCGTTCTCGCTCTTGTTGATCTCTAATCTCTAAACTATCTCTTCCGATGAGTTAAAAAACTCTACCATCAAGATTTATCTCCTCTCTCTCCCAATACAATTTCCTTCGTATTCACACATCTAAAGAGAACATGACGTTGAGACTTGAGCAGTTAAAAGTACAGAATGCCAAGCCTACAAGGACGCCTCTTTCTGCCGCCTCAACCGTCACATGGATCCTTGATAATTCCAGACATTTAAGAATATGAGTACATAAACTGAGCTATGGGAATTCATTAATTCACTCTGCAGACAGAGAGTTCTCTTGCTTGCTTTAGGCTACAAAGATGCATCATGTGATAAGATAAATGAAACTGTCATATTATGTGAGAGAAGAATGAAAGGTATCTTTAAATTTACTATACTACTCATTGGGTTAAGTTGAAATCTATAGCTGCACTTGATAAATCATCAGTGTTTAGGAGACTGAAGATTCATGTGTCATAGGAGGGCTGCAAATGGATAAAGGTTGGAAGGGGACCCATGATACATCCAAAACTAAACCAAATTAGGAGCAGACTCAGGTTCCAGCCAAATCTTTCCTTGTTATTGGATTTGTACCTGCTGCATATCTTAAATAAATGTACAAGTATTAACAGAAATTATTTTTAATTGTGATATTATGAAGTTAGATCCTCTTCTGTGTTTACCTCAGTTGTTTCTTTTGCTTTGGTTTCTAATTAGCACAGACCATATCTCATGTTCATCAGAAGACTAGCATCGATTGAGGACAAAGCCTCAAAACACGGCCTCATGCCAAACGCGAGGGCTGCGTTTCAACCCCAAACGCGGATCTTGTGATTCGTTGAGAAATGTGAAGGTCGTGTTAATTCTTCAAAATGCGGATCTCAATCAAGGTAGTGTTTCAACCCCAACCGCACATTTTGCGTTTCGTCAACAAACGTGAAGGTCGTGTTGATTCTTCAAAATGTGGACCTCAATCAAGGTCGCGTTCTAACATCAAATGCAAGTGTGTGAAGCTGTGCATTTCAACACTAACGCGAGCCTGCAAGCTCCGCATTCCAACGCCAACGCGAGATCCGCATCCAACAAGAGACCCGCATTTCTTCTGTAAGAAACAACAGTTTAACTTGTCAATTACACTCACTTTTCTCCAAATAATAGGGAATAAATCTCAATTATGGAGAGATTTAGGGGGTCGATTACACTCCAGAAATCTCTATAAATAGTTGTGAGAAACTATAAGGAGGAGGATTTCTAAGAGGAGAATTCTGAAAGAGGATTTTCTAAAAAGAGAATTCTGAAAGAGAGTTGTTGGCTTGAGAGAACGCTAACATACACGTAAGAGTGGAAGAGTCTGTGCATACTTGAAGTTTGAAGCTTGATAACTACAGATAGCTTGAGCACAGGGTTGTTGAATACTCATAGTGTTAGAGAGGTGTTAAAGAAAAGAGAAGAATATTTCTCTATTTCCTTGAGATTTTTAGTGTTGCTTAAGGTTCATACATATTTAGTGCCTTGCAAAAGAGAGCAAAGCAATCTAAGATCCAAGCTTCAAGTTCGGTTCGTCAACAGAGAACAAGAATCACTCTCCACCGTTACACGAAGAACCCGATACTAAATAAAGAAAAGCGCAAACATCATTCCCTCTTTTGTAGTCAGATTGTTAATCGTTATACTCTTCTTTCCAAGTAATTAAAAATTTTATACAGTCAATTTTTCGACCAATAGAAGATGGCGACTCTGCTAGGGAACATTTTCTCTACCGATGAGAAGGCCGTAACGCAAGCCAACCTAAAGGTAATTGGATCGACTATCGAATCGCTAGTCGTCGAATTTGACCAAGAGAAGCTCGAACAACTTCTCTTCTTGGGCTCCGTTAGCCCAAATCCATGCGGAAGTTCTGCAAAGTCTCAAGCAAGACTTCCTATCTAGCCTCATCAGAGGCTTCTCAAGGAAAACCTTCTTCGAAAGTATTTAAATAAATATATAAAAAAAATATTATATGGTTAATCATCATAGACATGTTATAGTCAAAGAAAAATCAAGTAAAATTTTTGTGTACATAAATTTTTCAAAAATGTTATAAAAATATAATAAAAATATAAAAATTTACATAGGTTATTTAAATCACACTTAAGCAAATTTAAATAGGATTCTCTTTACGAGTTCTGAACTTCTCCTCATGATTCTTCTGAACTAAGAGTTGAGGTGCTCATTACTTTCTTATTTGTATGCTTAATAAATGAATTAAAAAGTTATGTGAAAATTTTCAAAAATAAATATACTTGATTATATAAATATACAAGCATGTGTGATATCAAATACACTCATAGACATTTAGGCATGAAAACATTAGTAGAGTCTATACTATCAACATGTATGTATTTCAGATAAGCAATCATGATACTAATAGAAATTGAATACTATATTAATTGCACATAGAAAACATGTTAATTCATGAAAAAAATCATATAAATCATTTTAGATAGTTATACATTCATGAAATAGGCCAAGCAACTCATCAATACTAAACAAATGTAACATGTATTGAGTTCTAGACTATTTTAACATGATCATGTAATAAATAATTTTAAAAAAGGTGGAGATATTACCGATGCATGCTAAGCAATATCCAACAAGAGATGGTATTGCTCGAACCACTATAAATTCTTTGTGTTTTGCGATTGATTACTTAACATTTTTATCTCATTTTTCACTGGTTTACATTGAGAATTTGATTCAACAAATTTTTGTTTAATTCTGTTTTTGTTCCAGTACGTGAAAACACACATCCTTCCACAATTTTTGTACCATGGAATTCATCTTTCAACGTAGTTATGAACTTTTTGTTTTTATTTTAAATCTCATTCATCCCCTTAGGGTGCACGATGCACTATGCAGGGTGGGGTGGTGACCCAGTGATTGATCCGACCCCAACCTGACACTTGGAGCTGATTTTGTGGGCTTGGTAGACAAAGTGGTGGTCGACCCAATTGGTCCCCTCCACTTTGGCAACATCCTAATGCATCCTCTGTATCAGGTAGTCGATCCAGAGTGCCCTACTATCACTAGGTCATTGAATCGCATTGGATCGAACAGCTATACTGAGAAGTTTGTTTTCTAAAGAAAAATTTTGATATGTGCCTTAATTTATTATAAAAGTAAGACGCGTTATTAGGTGCTTCATTTTCCCAACCTAAACATGTCCTCAAGAGATAGTTGACCTGTATGGATTCTCGAGAAGCTCTCAAACCGTCCAGGCTCCACCAGTGGACACAAAGTTAGATCCACCTGAATCGCCCCATCTATCCTCCTGAGGAGAAGTTTGATTTCAAACTTTAATTTGAACAGGAGGAATACGTCATGCTTGTGTGCCTTAGATGATCCATATCTCCGACTCAGACGCTGATGAGCACATTGAACTATCCATGTGGCTAAGATCCTCATGGCATGGCCCAGGCAAACGACCCAATTATCACAGGCGCACTCTATCACTAAGCTAATAGCCCTCATGACTGCTATACCAAAAGCCAAAAGCGATCCCACCTCTTTCTGTTTTGCGTTCCATCTCCCTCCCGTGTGGCAACACATGGACGTAAAATGTGAGATCCTATCAACTTATTATGACCTAGGATAATAGCCTCATGAGGCTTGATCTTTATATCACTATTGAGAAACAAAAGAAGACTTCAATATGTAAGCTTAGCTCAAACATATCTCGCTTCTTTTTGGGTAGGAAGCCGTGTCCAACCAAGATACCCAACAACATAAACATTAGCTCTACTTGAAAAGGAAGTGATTCAACCAAACATTTCAATACGGCTACTTGTTATGACTTCACCCTAGTCACCAGCTGGGGCCACCTCGGCCTTGTGATTAAGGTAATGACTTCGGACATGATCAACTCCCATAATGTGACAAGTGATGGATACAAGGTCCGGGAACAACTTCACCGCCATATGACTAACCGATGATTACATGTAATTCCAACTTCATGTAGGCGAGTTGCAACCTGCAATCCGAACTGAGGACGGGTTTTCAGTTATCTACTTAAGAAAGAAAGGAAAGAGGGTTGCTCACAAACAAGGATTTTTGGTTCTAGCAAAGAACAGTGAGTTTATAAAAGTCTTCTCATAGGTTTCTTTTTCAGTTCTCTTCCACTCTTTTTCAAAGTCCAAAGTCTGTCTACATTCCCAAAATTTCAAACACCAGGAGACACAGATCGACCTGACAATAGAGATCAAAATCCCGGGAAGCAAAGGCCGTCAAGCAAATACATTGCAATAAATCTGATCAACAGTCCCCCTTCAGGTGAGAATTCAAGTTTCTTGCTGAAAAAACTACTCGAATTTGTGCAAGTAGAAAAGCAGAAGGTTGTATGAAGTAACACTCATTTCATTCATCTGGGCTCAAACTTTACTTGGACAGGAAAAGCCAAAAAACATACTAAGCTATTTCATTTGAACAACTTCGTACACGGATGGCAAAGCCCCAGTTTCAACCGCCATGGATAAGTAATCACCAGCAGAATTGCATCAATCAGTATCTTACCAAGTATTCTTATGTCACTTTGCTGACAATGCTAGTACAAGCTTTAAGCAAATATTCTTCAATCTCTCCTGGTTACATGAGATAAGCTGCTGGTACCACGGTACATTTTTAAGATAGGGGTACAAATTGGGATATGAAGATATACAAACGATCCCCAGGCAATATGATTTATAAGAGCCCTAGACAAAAATAATAAAAATTTTAAAAAAGGAAAAAAAGGGTTTTGATCCGCTGTTTTTTGGCAATCAGCACAAGTTCACAGCCTAAGGAATGCAATGGCAGACTAAGGAAAGCATCTGGGTATCTCCGTCATAGCCACCAACCAAGCTTGGCCGAACATATTGCTTAAAATCAACAAACCCAATCTTCTAAGTTGTTCGGAATTTCGCTTCATAATTCTGGGGAAGCTGCACAAGCATGTTGACTCAATAAATAAGTGATAACAAATGTAACCACAAAAAAATTATTCTAATTGGAATTACAGTCTTTACCATGTATGTTGCTGTGATCATCTTTCCAGCAAACCACCTCCCATGGAGTGCTCGCTGTGCGCCAAAGGCTGAGTTTACATTGTCAAACCGCAAATATACATGGCCCGCACTATTTCTGTATCCACAATATGGGAAAAGAAAATGATGTAACTTGCAAAAGACAGGAACAGTAATATATCACTGACACCTTACCAAATATCAGTCAAAATATTATAGAAAAAACAAATCAAGAAGAAGAAACTTCACTAAAGAGTTGTCCAACAATTTCAGGTCAGAAAAAGTTCAACACAAATTTCAACAAAATACCACCAAACATTATGTTATGGTAATCCGCAATACTCTCATTTCGGTATAAACTTTATTCTAAACCAAGGAATATGTGGCCTTTTGGCCACATAAAGAATGGCCACATGCATGCCAACGAAGCATCGGCCGAGTCAGAGACGACTCGGCGGGAGACAATACGAGTCCGAAACCCAAATAGCACTTTTGGGCGGATTCGACCCGACTCGGCCGAGTCCCAAGATGACTCCGGACGACTCAACCAAGTCATTGGCGAGTCGGGGCCAACTCTTCACCCGTGATCGAGACCGGTTAAAGCAAAAAAACGATGGAGAGAGGAGACCTACCTCTTCCTCTCGTCACCTTCGCGGTCCCCCCAGGTCTCTCTCCCCCTCCGATCCATCCCTCTCAGTCTCTCTCCCTCATCTCTCCTCTGTCCCTCTCCCTCTCTGTCCTGATCTCTCAAACAGAGAGGATGAAGGAGAAAGTGAAGGGGAGAGAGCGAAGCGAGAGAGGGAGGGAGAGGGGGGGGAGGGGGGGGAGAGAGAGAGAGAGAGAAGATTGGGTGAAGGAGAGAGTGAGGTAGGGAGAGCGGGGAAGGCAAGAGGGGGGGAGAGAGAGAGAGAGAGAGCCACAGAGACCTTTCTGTCTCTTATCTTTTCTTTTTATAATTTTTTTGGTTTTTCTCATATTTACCCCATAAATCTTTCATATTTTTAAATTTACCTCCAAATCATAATATTTCTTAAATTTACCCCCCTCCCCCCCAAAATCATCATATTTTTCCAATTACCCCTCAAAACAAACTTGTTTTGGACATGTGATACATGAATATTGATGTCTACATTTTTTTTTAAAGATTTATAGTGATTTTTTTGGAATTTTTTGAGCTTTCTATGTAGCATGTTGCGCGTATCGCTCGAGACCGATCCGAGTCCCCGCGACCGATCTATCTCAGTGCCCGCTGAGTCGGCAACTGGGATCGCGACTTTGAACTATACCACATGCAGCCAATTGTGAAGTCAAGGAAGCATATGTGACATGAGGCCAAACAACACACTGTGACATGTTTGTTGACACAAAACCCCTTGCAGTCAACTTAAATCTAATCATTTTAACTAGGCAGGTTCAAGACCAGTGGTTCTAAGTTGCTTGCTAATGATAATGTATTAGTTGACGGACCTAGAGAAGAGAGAATCTCTAAAGTACAAAGTAGACATAAGCTTTCAAATCTAAAGAATTTAGAATTAGCAAAACAGAAATGGAATATTTGGAATTTAGTTTTAGCAAATTTGTTACAAAATATGAGTAAATACTGCAGACAGTTTGTCAGAAATAACTCAGAATGATTAAGTCTTGATAATGAGGATCGATGATTCGTTCATATGATCAAAGCAAAATGGTAAAAGGGATAAGAACTTCTGGACTCCAACATGTTCAATGCATACAATGAAAATGGAAAATTCTATAAAACAACTGCGCTAGTTTGAACGAGATGGTTGGAAGTTGGGACAAGTGTAATGGAGCCAATAACTGCACTAGTTTGAAGTGATAGGATCATACTTAATGGATTAACGAGAACTGAATGTATGTCTATATGAAAGGTAACAAAAAAGGAAATGAAAATCATTATTTTAACCAAGGAAACGCCCACTAAACAAGCTGAATGGAAGAGAATGATACATGTAGCCAACCCTAAAAGTACGAGATAAAGGCTCCGTTTCTGTCGTTGTTATTCTATGTATTCCCTTATTTCTTACTTAACAATTTCTTATTAAATTAGTTGTGTTTATGTTCTTCACTTGCAGGTCACTTAATTGATAACAATGTAAGCATATATTATTGTTCTAAGCGAGCATAATCATATGGTGCTTATGCACCCACATACACAAAGTAAACCCCTGTTAACGCATACATTGTACATAGCGTAGGGTAAAAATAATATTCACTAATCCCAGATTTTACTTTTGAATGCATTACAAATACAGTAACTGAAAAAAAAAAAAGGGAAAAATCAATACTAGATATTTTTTGAAGTTATTTATGCAGGAAAATGAAACATTATTTGTAGACAAAATATAAACATTGAAAGGAAGTAAATATGTAGGTACAACAGTCAACCACTCGTCCACCAAGAATGTTTCACCCTCCTAATTTTAACAATAATGTACATGAACTGTTTGTTTTCTTGTTTACGACAATATATGTGATATCATTTAGGTGTACAAGGACTGTGGACAAAATATAAACATTGAAAGAAAGTAAATATGTAGATACAACAGTCAACCACTTGTCCACCAAGGTATGTTTCACCCTCCTGATCTTTAACCATAATGTACACAAACTGTCTACTGTTTTCTGGTTTACGACAACATATATGATCATTTAGGTGTACAGAATATTCACCAATTGATTTCAGTACTGCTAGCATGAAGTTTGATTGCATCAGAAATCTCATAATCGTCGTAGTATTGGTAAAGTTCAGATTAACAATTCAAAGATCTTGAGAATTAGTTGCTTTCGTTTTCAGTAAGGTTATCAAAGTTGAAACTGGATTGAAATTGAATATTGTAGATAAACACTGAACGACAAGTTATAAATAAATGCAATACTTACTTATCCACAAAGATATGCTTCACAGTGCCAAACTTTTGGCACTCGTCTTGAACGTCTTCTTTAATATCTAAATCAAAATCTGGTTCAGTCTGCAATGTAATTAGTGAATTAGCATAAATAATTACTAGACTACAAATAGCAAGATTTGAGTAAAGACGCTGAAAGCAACCTCCACAGTAGGGTCAAACATATTCTTCAACAGCAAGCATTCACTAGGAACCCCGACAGTTTCAAGAGGTGTGGTTATAGAAGCAATTGGCATAGCTGGAGCTTGCAAACCTGCAAGTGTCGGTACAGTGGGCTGTAGAAGAGGAGTAACCACAGGAGGAGCACCAAGAACTGATGCTGTTGGCACAGAAAGGGCAGGAGTAACCACAGGAGGAGCACCAAGAACTGATGCTGTTGGCACAGAAAGGGCAGGAGTGTTGACAGCTGGATTCGCAAGCACACCAGCAACACTGCAGACATGAGAAAAAAGTCATGTGTGTTCCCCAAGATGAAAAAACTTTAAGAGTACGGACCCTGAATTTAAAGACCCTGCCTGTAGAAAAATAGGTAAAGGAAAATATAGAAACTAGATCATAAAGACCAAATGAAGCGCTTCAACTGAAATCATTTTTCTAGCTAATTGACATAACAGACCATGATAATAAAACTATGTAAAATTGAAAAGAAACTGCATCAGCTAAGAAGCATCAAAACCTGGTAGCAGTGCCACTGCGATCCAATTTCTGCATAAGAAGAGCTCTGGATTGGGCATTTAGGGACTGCAAGGAAAGAGAAAGTATAAGCTGGTGGAAGTAGAAATGAGTGATCCAATACAAATGTAAGACACAGAACCCGTTGAAAGCGCATATTTTCTACTATAGAATTTTTAGCAAGAGTACAGAATATCTATACGAATACAAACTAGTGAAATATATCCACAAGTCGGGAAATCTGTCAATATGCCCACAAGACCAGACTGGCTATTTTGAAACTGAACACAAACATGTTGGGAGTATATATCGTGTTTGCATTCGGCACAATTTCATTTACATACAGAAAAAAAGCTGCACAAGATAGTTTGTGCCAGAATTAGCATAATCAGATTTTTCTTGCAGCATTTGCCCAATCTCTAGTCAGCAACTCATCACCACAGCAATCAGCATATGAATTTGAAAAAAAACTGAGACGAGAAACAGGGAAGCTTTTTATAGCTAATACTGAAGGATAAAAATCCTCAACTACAACCATGGTTATACTTGTATGTTTATTTGTATGCTGAGGTGGTACATCATAAAATCCATTCAGCCCCTTGTCACTATCACTTTCAAAGTACCTTTCAGATACCAGAGCACTGTACTGAAACATAGAAATCTTGTGCCAAGTTGTATGGATGTATTCCCTTCAGTTGTTCAAATGACAAGTCGTTAAATGATTTTACAATGATTTCTCTCAGCATGAATGGTAAAAGGGAATGATATTTTCAATGTTAGTATAGAGAAGTGGCTCTTCCTAAGGGGTAGAAAGTAAGTGGTAAGGTCAAGTAAGACAAGGTCATTGACGAGCTTGAAAAGATCAGTATGGAAAATCCAGAGAGTCAAAACAAAATATAAAACAAATGGCACATAATTGCATTATGCTTCTGCATTACAAGCAAGATAAAGCCACTTTTTGCCTGAAAATGGCATTTATAAAAACAACTATAACGACAACAACAAAGATTTTACCCCAAATTTTTGGGGTCTGCTACATGAATCTTTTATCTCAAATCTTTGGGATTTTCCTTTTGTTTATGCAATATAAGCAAGAACAAAACCTCTTTTTTTTTTTTTTTTTTTGCATGACAATGGCGTTTATAAAAACAACAATGAAACCAAACAAAATCTTTTACTGCAAACCTTTGAGGTTGGCTACATGAATCACTTCTTTGTTCGGATCTGTTACAAGCTATCTAGCACCTAACTGGTTAGCTACGTGAATCATTCAACACTCAGATCTGTTCCAGACTATCTGGCCCATCTTGTCTGCAAAATTAACTAACATATCCTTTTTAAGTGCCTTAAACCATACTAATTTATAAGTCTACCCCTAGTCGGCTAGTTTCTCTTGCTCCAGTAACTAGGATCTGCTAAGTTAACTATCATATCCTTTTTAACAGCCTCAAACCATGTTCTAAGTCTGGCCCCAAGTCAGTGTCGCTACATCAACCCAGATCCACCGCTCCTCTAGTGCACTCATTGGTCTCTTTTGCATGTGCCCCAGACCAACTCAATTATTCTCCCTAATTTTATGCTCAACCTAAGGTACCTCTAACTTCTTCTGGAAGCACTCATTTTAACTTTTAGTGTATCGCCACTCATCCATCTCAAGCATTCTTGTTTCAAATATACTCAGTTTGTGGACATGTTTCTTAATTGCCCAACATTTTGACCTGGAAAGCATGCCTGATCATATAGCTGTCGTATAAAATTCTCCCTTTGATTTCATGGGTAATACTAAATCATATGATCTTTAACGTGCATGGTTTGGGCCTCGTGCACACTGCCCATCACCCTATGGGAATCGGGAATGCCTGAAATCGTGACCTTGACCCCGAGGAAGGGGATGCCAAACACAGGGCTAGAGACTCATTCATAGGTATATCTCAGTCATAAATGTGAACGCCCACTTTTCTTCTAGGATTTTATAAAAATAAAGCAAGACTAAAATTCTAAAATACTGGAAGAGACAAACAAATTTATAAAGCAGTAATAGTAGCAAAAGAAAACCAGATGCCTTTAGGAGCATCTAGCTAGAAACGTTAAAAAAGAAAAGGGGAAAACCAAAAAATAATTTGAATAAGTGGGGGGGGGGGGGGGGGGGGGGGGGGGGGGGGGGGGGATGCTGACCATTCCACCGCCCTCATCATCATCGAAATCTGCAGCATTTGCCCCAATGTCCTGCATTCCAACTTGGTCCGATATAGCAGAAACCTACATGTACATTAAAAACAGAAGTAGATAAACTTCCAATATCATCTTATTATCAATAAAAACAAACGGATCAAAGCACAAAATACAGTGTCTACCTTGATTACTCTGCCAGCAATTTCTAACATGCCATTTAAATTTTGAGCATTTCTCGCATCTTCAAGACGAGCAAACTGAAATAATCCACAAAATTTTCAATAAGTCAACTTTTCAGAGCCAGCGAAAATGATTTATTTGGGCAAGACTTACTTGAACAAAACCAAAACCTTTGCAGTGCCCAGTCTCGTCCAGGGGTAGCTGAACCAGCTCAACAGTACCAAATGGTTCAAAGACCTAGATAGCAGGATTCATTAAATGGAAATCAAAATCAAATGAAGCAGCCGGCAAATTTCAAAGATACCATGAGTAAAGATAAATAACACTATGCTCTCTTATACTTATAGCCAATTAGCAAAGTAAAAAGAGCCAATTGGAGAAATATTCTACTTGCATATGTATGCAGGTGCGTAGATAGATCAGATAAAGTACAAGAATAAACCATAACATTTACCACTAACATAAAATTGAGGAAAATAATAAAAAAGTGGAAATGTAAATTTAGTCAGCATCCCCTTTAAATTAAAATACATCGCATTTCATCATTACTCACGATTAAGTCCCACTATACCTGTTGATAAAGCTTTTTGTAGTCATGTAGTTTGGGGTTCACGTCCTGCTTGCACGTATAAACTTTTCTCAAAACCCCCGCGCGCGGGGGGGCGGGAAGCAAATATCTAAAACAAGAAACTTGTAGCTAATGAGACCAAGGTTCCAGTCATAAATGTGGCAAATAATGAAGAACTTCAAGAATACACTCTACATCAATAAGGTTCACAAACCGCCCCACAAAGCGTAAAGCAAAGAGAACAACTCTCACACAGCTAATAATAAGATTCACTTCATGGTGAAAATGCACAAAGGATAAAGATAAATTTAAATTTTTAGAGATGATTCCACTTGTACCCAATTTAGGTGATAAAAAGAATTAGAAGATCAATAAGTATGGTGGTTGTTACCAATAGATTTTTGGTGTTGTTACAGTGTTGCTAGTGATGGACTCCATATGAAAAATATATATTAGGTGATTAAAGTAAGTTGCAAGAACAAGTACTGTGAGATGGTGGGCATCAATGGTTGCAATCAGTGGAGACCCTCCTAAATCACTTGAAGGAAGAGATGTAGCAAACACAAGGCTGGGGCCAAGGTAATATTAACGGTAAAGCACAGAAGGACATAAGCTTCACACTAAATAGCATAGCTTCATATGAATAGCATAAGCTACATAAATAACAGATTTACCTATAGGCTATGCAGATATCTATCACCCGCTATGCTTAAACGAGCACTTGAGATTAATAAAAAGCTTTTAGAGCACTGGCAATGAATCTCAATCAATACCTCAGCTAGTTCCTGTCAAAAAAGCAGTATCACTTATTTCATTAAGAATTTCAAGAGTATCCCCATCTCCGCCCAGACAGCCAAAAGAGGTGAACTAAAGGGAATCATTAGTTTATCTTTTATTTAGCTATTTTATTCTTTATTTTAGACCAAGCTCATTTTTCCTCCTTTGTTTTAGTCCCATATCGGATATGACGAAAAACTTAGTTGCATGGGCCTATAAAAGGCCAAGTGATGTACTTGTTTTAACAGTTCACTTGATTTAGAAAACCTTTTGGCATTGCAAATTTATATTGTTATTTTGTTTTGAATCTTTGCATGGTTAAATGCAGAGTAGGAGAGAGATCACCTTGGTGTTGAATACAAAATCAAATCTTTATCCTCTTCTTTCCTAAACCCCAGTTTCCTCCCCCCTTTCTTCAAAATTCAAAAAAAGACTATTGTTCTTCTTCTTCCCTCTCTCCCTCTTCAACAAAACCCGACTCCCTCGCCGACTTCGTCCGCCGCCGCCAACATCCCCGCCGGCGTCCAGAGCACCGCCCTCATCGTCAACACTACCTCTGCATCACCCTGCCACACCAACACCTCAATCTCCTTCTTCCTCCAACCTCGCCGCGCCGTCGAGCCTCACCACCAACGACCTCATCGCCTCAAACCTCAGTTTTGCACTCTTCATCGTCGTCGCGTCATCACCTCGCCGTCGTCGTGCCTTCGCCATCTCTTAGGCCTCATCGCCGACCAGATCTCATCGCACTGTCATCATCATCCTCCTCTTCCACAGCCGCCTTGCCACCAACATGTAATCGCCGCAGTCGTCACGGTCACCACAAGCGCCACCTAAAGAGAAACCTAGTTGTCGATCGAAGGAAGAGAGAAGTGAAGCGGGTGATGGGTTTGACTTTCAAACCCAAATCCAAATTATTACTGGGTTTAAGTTATTAAACCCGCGAAGGACCCGATACGCTTCACAGCCAAATCAAACCCGCCAAGTTGTTGCTGACATCAGCGGCTCACATGTTGACGTCAGCGGCTCGACCTAAGCCGCGAAGCCGACTCGAGCCGATGCTAACGTCAGCCGAGCCAAGCTGACATCACTTGAGTCGTTGACGTCAGCCGAGCCAAGCTAACGTCATCGGCTCCGTCTGAGCCGCACTGTTCACTGCAGAATACAACCGCAATTCAGAGCCCGTTTCAGGCTCGTTCAGAGTCTAATTCGAGTTCAATCTGAAAAGTTGGATCCGCAGGGGAGTTCCGGAAATACTGGGAGAATTTTGCAACTTTTGGGCAACAGATCCGACGTTTACACAACTTTGTTTAGAGCCATTACTCGGTATTGGTGCTTTTTCAAGTGCCTTTGAGTACATTCTAAACTAACCTCCCACTATTGCGATATTTTGCATATCTCGTATGTGTCTGTGGTGTGTTAGTTGTAGTTGTTGCTGCTATTTTCCTATACTGCTGCCCGTTGCATATTCACTTTTAGGAATCATTTTCTGCATCTTCATTTTTGAAGGTCATTAGGAAAAAAAATTCATTTGATCATATACTACATGCATTTATTGACACTTAGGGCATTGCTTTGCATCAGTATGATTGCTTGTGTAGCATTTGCGTTTTAAATAGTGCATGCTCATTCGTTAGGGTAGAACCTATCCCCCTGAACATTTAGATATGGAGGCTAAACTAGATCTCATCCTTAAAGAGAGCTTCAAGACTTAAAAACTTAGAGTAAAAGTGTTAGAAAATTAAAAAAAAACTCTAGATATGGATAGAAGAGAGAACATTAATAGACGTAGGGATGGTGAAGATGACTTATCCATAGGATTAAAATAGAACCTCGCACATTTGACATTATCCTTGACCTGAAGATTTTTAGTGACTGCAAACATAGATTACTTTAACTAATATAGGTTTACTGAGGAAAGTAGATTTACAGGGTCCGCGAGGATTTACTGGACCTTTGTAGAGAATACACGAGGCTAGGGCTTCCATAGAGTCTTGGGAGGAAATGAAATAGAAACTTAAGGAGAAATACATTCCCGATCCTATAAACATCGTCTCTTAGACAAACTGCACAACCTTCACCAGAGTAGCAGGTCAATTCAGGATTACACTATCGAATTTGACGACCTAATCCTACATTGTGAGATGCAAGAAGACTCCTACGAAGCTATATCTCAGTACCGTTTTGGGTTGAGGTCAAACACCCAGTGAGCTATGTTCATTCACTCTCACAAGATAAAGACCCTTGAGCAAGCCAATCAGCTAGCTCAAGACATGAAACCCCTCTCAAATTTTCTTCAGAGCGTATGATCATTCCTAAAGCCGGAAAACGACTAGCCTACCCAAGCACTCAAACCACTAGAGACCCTAAGGGCAAGTCTGTGATAGGTGAGTCTTCTAGGAACGCCAAGGGTAATCAGTGTTCTAAGTGTCAAGGTTATAGTTACATTGTTGCACGGTATCCCTCTAGGAACCTTCTACAGTAGAACCCATATAAATTAATCTCCTCTAAATTAATAAAAAATTCCAATCCCAACTCGGGCCAGTGTAAAAAAATTAATAAACCCCTCTATCGTAATAATTAATAATTTCTTTTTGAAACCTAGAGTAAATTTTTGGTCCCGACTTTCGCATAAATTAATAATTTCATAAAAATACAAAATAAATTACATGCAATATTTAAGAATTAGAAAAGTACTTTAAGATGCTAGTTTGCACAAAGCCACCATGTTTGATACTTTTTGACTTCATCATTCATCTTTTGAATTGTTCTAAAGAAGTTATTGTGATCACTTTCCTTCTTATTATAGCCAAAAAGTTTCAACTAAATTTAGCATTTCAACAACCTTGCTTGCTATAAAATATATTTGCAAGGAGATTTTTAAGGAGCTTACGAACCAAAATGAGATTTTAAGGAGATTAAATACTATAGAGCTGTTGGAGGAGTTTGAAGGACGTGAAACATTAAACAAATGCATTTTCTAAAATAAAATAACAATTTACAAGATAAAACCCTTCAAATTAATAACCCCTCTAAATTAATACTCAAAGGTGGGTCCCAAGAATATTAATGTAGAGGGGTTCTACTGTAGTTAGGGAAGCCGATGATGATAAGACCGAGATAACAGTCTATGAACCCACTGGTAGCGCGACTGATTCTGATGATAATGTTAGGATTTTTAGCACCCAATTGGTTGTTATTAGATGTTCACACACAGCTGTTAGAGGTGAGGACTGGCGTAAGTAAAATGTTCCACACCTATATTACCATGAAGGGAAGAATTACAAGTTGATAGATGGGGGTAACTGTGTGAACATCATTGCCAAGATAACTTTGAGACGTGGATCTCAAGGTTGAACCACATCCTCATCCTTACAACGTGAATTGGGTTGATAAGACTAGTCAATCTATTACCCAGCGTTGTCAGGTTAATATACACATGTCTAGCTACGAGGATCATGATTGGTGTAATATCATAGACATAGACGATGCACACATTTATTGGGTTGACCTTGGTTGTATGAGTTGAATGTGACCAGTCTTGATGGTCTAACACTCATGAATTTAAATGGAATGAAAAGCAGATATTGTTGAAACCTACCAAACCCAAGTCTATTGCAGGAAACAACAATGAGGGAACAGTCACCGACAAGAAAAATAAAACATCATGCAATTTAATGACTCGATCTCACTTTTCGCCTGAGTCTCCTATTGATGGATATACTCCGAGATCTAAAAATTTCCTCGGCCTTCTCCCTCTTCCCCTAATCATTCTGTCCATTGTCACAATTAAAATACCTGCACCATATTTGCATGAGTTGCATGAACATAATATAAGACAAATGATAATCAGCAATTATAATTATCAGTCTACTGCAGAGTCTCACAAGCGGTTGTAAAACTCGCAATAGGTGACGAGGTGCTGATTAGAGCAGGGTTCGAAGAATCGGCCGTTCGGGTCCGACTCGGCCGAGTCGGAACCGAAACGGCCTTCGGCGTTCAAATTCCGTTCCGCGAAGGGTTTCGCTATTTTCAGACAACTTGGGCAAAATTTCGAGTTGACTCGGCCCATGGACTTGGCTTGACTCCGCCGATATGGGCCGAATCAACTCGATTTTTTGCCGAGTCCTCTAAAAATCACTCGAGTAAAAAAAAGGGCAATAGCATCAGCTGACTTACCTTGTCGCCCGCCTCCAGGCCGTCGCGCCGCCTCCAAAGCGAGAGGGGAAAGAGAAATCGGAGGGGAGGGATCGACTGAGGAGAAGGGGAGAGAGATCGGCGAGAAAGAGGGGGGAGATAGAGAGAGATCAGAGGGGGAGAGGGGGGAGAGAGAGACCGGAAGGGGAGAGAGGAGAGAGATCGGCGGGAAAAAGGGGGAGAGATCGGAGGGAGAGGGAATTCCGATCTCTCTCCCTCTGTGTCTATATATATATATTTTTTTTTTGGGGTGTCCTCGTATTTACCCTCAAACCTCTATTTTTTAAATTTACCCCCTGAATCATCATATTTCCCAAATTACCTCTCAAAACAAATTTATTTTGGACATGTGATATATAAAAATTAATCTCTACATGTTTTTAAGATTTATCGTGGTTTTCAAAATTTTTTGAGTTTTTATTTGTAGTGTTTTACGCGTATCGCCCGAGTCCGTTCCGCGACGCAGAGTCGTCTCTGGAACGGTGCCCGCGGAGTCGGTGGCCGAGACCACGACTTTGAGCCTGAATTAGAGTGCATCCAAAGAGGTTCCCAGTAAGAACTTTGAAAATGCTCCATACCCAATGCAGAGGCCCGTGCAAGATTTTAAGGTTTGGTTTCAGTGCCTACGAGCTCGATATTCCCTATGCTCTTGGGATCAGGTCGGCATTCAGCGTCGAGAACCTGACTCGTTATCGCATTTTCACAGGGCCACAGCGGTTTCCAGCTCATCCATTGTAGCCACGACTAATGAGTTTGTGCAGTCTTTCCCGGTTCGAATTCATCATCCATGCCATCGCCATTCGTCAGTGGCGAATTTTTCGAAACTAGGGAGAATTGATGGGAATCATTAGGTTTCTTTTATTTTATCTCTCTTTATTCTTTATTTTAGACCAGGCTAATTTTCCTCCTTAGTTTTAGTCTCATATTGGGTATGACATAAGACTCCTAGTTGTATTGGCCTATAAAAGGCCAACTGTTATAGTTGTTTTATCAATTCAGTTGATTTAAAAAACCTTTTGGCATTACAAATTAATTGTTGCTTTATTTTGAATCTTTGCATGGTGATGTGCAGAGTGGGGAGAGATCTCCTTATTGTTGAATCCAAAATCAAATTTTTATCCTCTTTTTCCTAAACCCTAATCCCCCCTTTTCTTCTCCCTACGTGTTCTACATCATGAACCCTCAAGAACCTAAATAAATCACAAGGCAACTATCTTCAGTTATAACTATCAAGAAACAAAAGGAAGAGTAGTAATAAAAAAGGAGAGGGTGAAATGAATAGAAATGAGAGGATGAAAAGGGAAAAGACGACGCGAAGATGAAAGGGCATGGAAAAGGTACAAGACTTGGAAGGGACGAGTGAAAAAAATGAGGAATAAGACTTGCTGCACACTTGTACATATGCACTATACAGTGAAGATAAGTCCACGTAAGGTCTGTCTGGGTGTCATAATTGGCCGTAATTCGTAAATCATAATTGGTAAACTCTTTTACGATATATAAGTCGTAAGTGAAAAAGTTGACCACAAAATTAACTATTTGGTTATTTAAAAATGTTAATATTGCAAATAAATACTAAATATACTAAATATTAAAAAAATTAATATTAATTTAAAAAATAATACAAATTTGTATGACCACAAAATTAACTATACGTGGTTTGTAAGTGAGTGATAATTGAGTTGTGTAAGTCTTTTACGAATTACGGTCCAGACAAACACCATAGTTGTAATTGAGCTGTAAGTCATTTACGAATTACAGCCTTTTACGCGAAACAAACAACCCTGAATATTCTCTAATGTCCTAACCTATTTCAGTATACAAGCAATGTAATATACTAAAAATGTGATCATTGTCATGTTTCTAATTACTTGTGAAGCAGAAATGGGCAGAGAGTAAGCCCAGCGAAGGTGCCAGGGTGGCAGCAGGCTAGCATGCAGCAAGACACCAAAGCAATGCAGCTTCCAAAGCACCTGGATTAAACCAATGCTTCTGTATACCTTGATCTCCAACTTCACTAGAGACGAACTTTCTTTAACCTTTGAAAAATTAATTCAAAAGGAACAGCAACTAATAGGAAAATAACAAAGGTACATCTGAATTGCTGTGACAAACCTCTACCAGATCTCACAACAAATTTACATCTGCACAATTTCAGCAAGCATGCTTCATATATCCAGTAATAAGCATGCTTAAAGATAAATTTGAAAAATACGGCGCCACAAATCGTCTTAATGGTATGCCGAAAGTGTTTTGAGATGGAAACAAGCTTACAGAAGATTAGAAGATTAGATTAATGATGTAGACCAAAATGGAAAATTGGGGTTGTGGGAACCTTTATCATGAAAAATACTTATGTTTGACACCAACACTCCTCAATCACATGTCAATCATTTCCCATATGTCCTACATTTTATAATACATCATTTAGTTTCAGATACTTCTTGGACACTTGTTCTACACGTCAGACACTTATTTCATACTCACGCCACTTTAAAAGATATGCAATTTATCATCCTTTACCCCTCTTCTAGATGCTTTCCAAAGTCTAGGAAATTTTGGAAGATGTCAATTGGTTCTTCAGGATTATGGCAAGCACTCTCTTGTTTGCACTAAAAAGGATGTCAAATCTTTGGTCAAATCTTTGGTGGTACCTTGTTCCATAGCCAACTCCATCTTCATAGGAAAAGGAACAATGATGATGGTGATACTAAAAAAAAAATTGTGTATTAAGACAATGAGACAGTGACTTGTATAAAACTACATCAAGTTTAGTGTATGTTTTGATGTCATGACACATCAAGCTATTCTATAAGAGTTGAGGCTTATTTTTTGTGCTATGTAGTTACCAAAACATTCTATGTTTATAATAGAAATTATAGAAACATGGTTGAGCACATTTGGAGCTTCCATGTGTATATAAATGCGAGAACCTATGTGATCTCTTTGTTAATGTTATTATTATTACCAAATTTTGAGCACGTGCAAGATCTCCATCTACACATAAAAGTTGAAGGTTAGCTTCAACTTCTATGTTAATAAAAGATCTTTCTTATTTGCTTGGAATTCTCATTAGACTCAAATTTTAATCCAATGGAGTTTCTTTCTTGGAATCCTAATTAGATAGAGATTCAAATTCCTATTTTTTAATTAAACAGGATTTTACTTCGATGAATTTCTTATAACTTATTTATTTATTAATAGTTATTTAACACAGAAAGTAGTGAGCTTCAGGATCACTGGGACAATATCATAATCCCAATGAAACACATCTTCTCCAGCAATAATATGGATTACATACAATCTATATCAATCAAAGTGGGGTATGTCCCTGTGTACCAAGTCTATGTCCAGTCCATGTCCACTCAGTGTCATGTTTCTCGGATAACAATCTCATGCATCCAGCGTTATATTTTACCTCCACAAAAGCTCATTAGTCATTGCAAAACCATTGAAAACTATATCCATTAGTACAATATGCTACATCTAAATTTAAGTTTCACATGTGAGTTCATCGAGTTAAGATTTATCAAAAAAAATGTTGACCTTCAAGTTCTTCACGAGAAGCCTGAACCAACAGATTCACCAAACCAACCAGAATCCAAGTTAACAATGAAAATGGAATGATGACAATAATTAGAAACTCAATAGATAAACTCACAGATAGTATGATTTATTTTTAACATAAAATCAATTATCACATGTGTGTAGCCCTAAAGACAAATCCCTCAAAAGCCTTAACGGGGTCAAAGTCATCTGTGCCATGTCCCACCAAAATGGGGTCAGCTAGACAACATTAACTAAGCCTTTAGCCTATCTCATCAAAAGATAAGAAAGCATCAGAAGCTTCTACAAGTCGCTGACATCAACTCTCCATAGTTGTTGCCAGCTCGCTAAGGTCACTAGGAGCAGGAGAGGGATGTAGAGTGTCACGGAAAGCAGGATGGTCAGTTAACAATTGTAGTTAGACCTACCTCTCTTGATCATACAGTTTAAGCTCAAACAACCATGAAGCAACCCGCCAAAATCCCCTCCTAGACAACGAAAGGATCTAATTAACATTAAAACTTTAACTAACAAAATGGTAAGAATGGCTCTTTATTTGCAGAAAGGCGAACAAGCCTGTATTAGTAAATAAACAATGACCAGATAGCAGCCATGAGGCCCATGACACGATATCAGACTAAGATAAACCAAGCAGAATCAGTTTCTCATGCATAAAATTTAACACTAGCAGTTCCATGCAATTAAGGGATTCTTTGGTTGTAAGCAAGTATGGAATGATAAGGAAAAAGGAAAAGCCTGAATCTTCAGTAATTTAATTAAATAATGGGAAAAAAAGTCTGTTATCATTTGCTGTAGTCTGTGCTGTTGTAAAAACAAAAGAAAATTGCTCAAGATGAAAAAATAATAATAATAATAAACGCACTTTTCTTATTACTCGATGAGTGAGAGAGAGAGAGCGCACAATGTACCAGGAACAAATATGCAGATAATGGTAAAAAATAAGATATAACAGACATGGATGAAACACTGTTAAACTAGTTTAGGTGATGCACACTCTATTATACCTGTTTAAGTTGATCTTCGGTAATGTTGAAGTGAAGATTGCCAACATACAACCTTCTTGCTCCGCCGGAATAAGGTCCAATAACTCCACCTGCCCCCGTTGCTGTTGTAGTAGATTGCACTAAATTCTTTTCTGCCTCTGATGGTTTAACCATTACAGCTTGGCCACGAAGAGGCTGGCCAGATAGAGCAATTGCCATTGGAACAGACATTGCATCGTAAAACTCAATGTATCTGCATACAAATTCAAAATCACAACCAAAAATTTGCTAAAGAGATGCCAGGCTTCCAATTGATACATGTGCCTCAGGCTTTTGATTTTGGGTCCTTGTTTTTAGCATATAACTCCTGTTTTGCCAGCACAACGAAAAAAATCCCCATGCTTATTTTTAAATTAACTATCCCTTCCATCTTACAAAAATTTTGTTAGAAAACTACTTATCAAGGACACATCTAAAAATCTTAAAATAAACTGGAAATAGCAACAAAGCAGGAGTTCATTTGTATTACTAACAAGGCATGACTTGTATGATAAAGACCCTTAAGCTTCTTAGAACCGAACTGGACATCTTGAATATGCTCAGTTTTGGTTTTTAGATCCGGACATATTAAGTGGGAAACAAAAACTTATGAACTACAATATGAGCAGAAATTTTAAATAGATATATAAGTTGAAAAATATATAAAGAGAGTAAGTGTAATGAAGAAGGACAAATATAACTCTATAGGTTGGCTAAAATGCAATTAATAATATGCAGCCTGATGCATGCTCACAGCAAACTGGAAAAGACCATGACGGAAAATCTGGTGGCAAATAAAAGGTGCATGAGTAGCCAGTTTGCAGACTCACCCTACTAAAAGTAGGGTCTACAAAACAAATTGCATTACTCTGTTCCATAAAGATATTTAATTCTAAGTGAATGAGGATGCAACCATTAACAGCACCAGTCAGATGTTCCAACAAAGCATTCAAGTGGAATTCAGAAAATAGTGCACAAGATAGAAAATTTTCTTGTTCTTGTTTCACAGCTACGCATTCATAAGCGCGTGCACATGCGGGTGCATGTAGTATACAAAATATTTTGTACACAGTCAGGACTTTCCTTAAAGCAACCATCCAAAAGCTATAACTGTTAATAGCCAGATCAGGTTAAGAATAAGATCAAACCCACTTGGAGTAGGTTTTAGACAGGCTAAGTTTGACCCATATAATTTAATCCAACCAATAGATTGGTTGGAGAAGTTTAATGAGATTTTGGCAGGTACTTTTCATGTGTGTCTAAATATGTAAGAATGAAACAACAATGACAGCATAACTCATCTGAGGTGTCACCTAAGAGACATGGTAGTCCATCTCAGAGATGATCCACACCTATTATCATGATTACCACACCTATAGAAAAGCGATCACATGATTGATTATCTGATTCACTAATCAAGTTATCCTGTTCAATTCTTGGAAAACTGGACGATTCAGGAGTAGAAAATCTTCAACCTGTAATTTCTTCAGCATATGTTTTGGGTCTTGGGGATCAGGAATAGAACTGCAGATTTGCGTAGAGTGTCACACAATGCGATCGTAGAACTCCTCCTCAGATAAATTACCTAAGGTTGGGAGATCACGAAGCATGGGTGTGTAAAAAAAAGGAAACCAACAGAAGCAAAAAAGAACAAAGACAAAAAAACAATTGCATACACACAAAAGAATCTCGTTGAAAGAAAAAGATCCCATTCAGAGATAAAATGGCATGAACAACAGGATAAACAAAAAAATCATACCCAACTCCCTTAGATCGCCTCGAATTTCGATCCATAATAAGACGAACGTCCCGCACCTGAGTGTCCAAAATCAAATTAGATTAATAAAATGATAATTTGATAGGCGTAATTCTTTTTGAAAGGCTCAACTTACAAAACATTGATCCACTGACAGACACTCTACAGGTTTACAGAATTGCACCATAAGAGAGCATAAATGATAGCCTGTCATGTTTCAACATATTAATAATTCCACAAGATAATTGTTAGACCGCTAAAGAACAATACTAACTTGGATGCTAGAAGATGCATGAATAATTTTATTAAAAAATCATTTTATAAATCTGCCTCCATAAAAAAAGGCTAAATGTCATTTTAACATAAGTAAATACTTGCAATTCAGCTATACAAGCCCCTTATAACTCATAAAACATTTACCTACTTTGGATTTCAGACCCAATGCAAACCAATCAGAAACTGAGACAAAATACTGGATCTAGCGATATTAGATCAATAAAAAGAGATCCTTTAAAATGCCAAAAATAGTTGCTACATCTTAAATAATGTATTATGACCTAACAAATGGTCTTTTTGTGTGCATGCCTTCCCATCCATATCCAATCCAGTCTTCAAGTCTCTTTTCCGCTGCCTCTAACCTCACTTTGTCATTCTATTTTATACTCACATATGCTAATGCAACTACTATTTGTGTTCTAAGAATGGAGGGCATATATTAGAGTGGATGATTGAGAATGACAGGTCCTTATTCGAGTTAGTTATACTTAAATATTGAATGATTTCAGATCTCAAGTTAGTTAAAGATAGAAGCTTGTACAATTCTGAGAAATGGGTAAAGATGATACCATGGGAGCCTCTCTAATGTTCTTCAGTCTGTTCAAAATATTAATACTTCACTTTTCTAAGCAGAGGCTCGAAGTTGCCGTGCATTATTTTAGCATTCTATTGAAAGCCTGCCTCCAACATGTCTCCTATTAGTGTGTCACTTTTCTTGACAAAGTAGAAAATTATTATTCTAAGCAAGTGATCATTTTGGAAAAAAAATTTCAAAAGTGCATAAGTTATTTATGATTTTGATAGAAAATGGTAACAGCAATAGAGAGGCTTTGTTTTGGTTCATGCATGATTCCATGCTATTTGAAAATCAGAAACTGGTAATAATGGATCACAGTTGAATTTAACTAAAATCATAGGTCAACATCTGGAGTGCTTGTGCTGTTGATTTAGCATCAGATAGACCCCTGGTAAATTCAATGGCACCTAGGAGTGCATGCAGATATTTCATGGCTGAGATCAACTTCTAGCTGTATCCATAAACACCCTGCACTAAAATTTCTACTCAGTCAGAGAACCAAAATTACAAACTTTTGTTCGGCACATTTGACAACACCCTAAACTCAAGTGCATCTATCTGTGTATCCACGTGCCAGATACAGTTATATGCCTAATTGCAACAGGCCCAAAACAAATAAGCAACTTCGAGGCTACAGACTCTTTCGTGTATCCATGCATGCACATGTAAATCATTGATTCTGCAGCAACTTTCAAACACTAGTTAATAAACACATAATTTGATAGTGAAAAAACTGCCTTTTGTCACAAAAACAAAATCCACGAAAAACTAGCACATAGATAATATCAAGTAGAGAATTATTAACAAATGACGTCAAAATTTTCAGTTGCATTTGGTCAACAAAACTCACTAAAGAAAGAATACCCATCAACAGTTCTGGCAAAACTGAAGATATATTGATAGCCATTGTCAATTGACATTATCCATGAAAAAGAAACAGCACACACTAAGTAACAGACAGCATGTAAACAATGCAGATGAATATAAAAACTGCCCAAATGAGCGGTAGATACATCAATGAATTAACATAATTCAGTATGCACGTCAGGCAAGGCAATTAGTATCCCTTGATCAGTTGATTGTTTCATTGCTGACATCTACTTTCCTGCCTTTCCAATGACATGTAGAGAACTTCTTAACAAGATATCATGCTAAATAAATAATAAGGACATCACGTCGTTTGATCTGAGTCTACACTGGAAGAAGCGTGTTGCACTCCTTTGGTCCTAGTTGTTTTGATTTTAGTTTATTTTAAATTTAATTGTTTTGTTTTTAGTACCACACTGAAACTGGACTTTTGTAAAGCCTAGGCCTCAAGACTTCTCTAATTCGTATTGAATGATTGAAATTAAAATTCCAGTTAAAATTCTTGAGATTGTTATCTTGAGATTTGGGTGCGAAGTCCGTGATACAAGGGCGTAAAGCCCAAATTTATCCAATTCTGAATTCTTTCTTCTCAAACCCAAATTTTCCCTTTTTATTTCTTTTTTAAAACCCTAGTTTCTTTTCTATATAAATTGAAGGTGATTGCAATCCACCCCAAATTACATCAATTTTGGTATCAAAGCCAGGTTCTCAATCCCCTTCAAAAATCTTTCATCTCCTTTCTCCCTCGGGGCAAATTTTGACCTGACCCGCCAGACCCGACCTGGAGTTACTGTGTCCAGTTTTGGCCTATATAGGTACGGGTCGTAATCGGCTCGACCCGCCTGACCCGATTATTAAACAAGTCAAGTCGACTCGAACCTGCCAGACTGATTATTCTCTCTCCTCCTCGGCCCCCCTCCACCCCCTCCACCCCCTCAGCCTCCCCCCTCTTGCCTCCATCATCGTTCCCTCCACCACTGCTGGGGCCACCGCCCCCGCCCCCGCCCCCTCCCCCTCTCGCATCCCTCACCCCCTTCACCGCCTCAGGCCCCCCTACGCCATCGCTCCCACCTCCTCCCCCTCCGCCGCCTCTTCCGTCACCCCCTCGGCCTCCCCTCGCCTAAATAAAATTGTCAAAAAAATGCGTGTGAGCCCGGTTTCGAACCCGGGACCTCTAGTGTGTGAGATTAGTGTGATGACCAACTACATCACCCAAAAATTTGAAAATTTATGTAGATAAATTTTATTTAAGGTTTTGAAATTGGTTCACACGGGTTGAGTTCAGGTTTACATTTTTGTCCTGTATATATAATAGGGTTGGGTCGACCCAAACCCGATTACAGGCAGTGTTCGAAATGTCGGCCGAAATTTCGAAATTTCGGCCGAAGTTTCGGTTTCAAATGAAGGCCGACACGAAATCGACTCCCAGTTTCAAATGTCGACACTGCTGAAAATCGCCGACATTTCGGCCGATTTTGAAATATCGGCCGACACTGTGTCGGCCAATATTAAGAGGGGTTTTTCCCTTCTTTTGGGTCGGGTCAGAACAACCCGAAACCCACCTGAAACCCATTATAAACCCAAATAAACAGCCCTGCTGCCCTAGGTTTCTTCTCCCCTCATTCTTTCGATCGCTGTCTCTCTGTCTTCCCCTCTGCCTAATTCCGCCGCCGTCGCTAGTGCTGGGAGCCTAGAAGACGGCTAGTGCTGGGAGCCTAGAAGACGAAGACAAACGCAGTCGTCGCAGTTCTCGTCGATGAAGACAAACGCAGTCGTCGCAGTTCTCATCGGCGGCGACAGGAAGCTCTAAGCCTAGGCTAAGGTACATATCTCTCAATCTCACTCGATCTCTCTTTGATTTATTTTATTAAATGTTGTCGATCTCTCTCCCTCTCTGTGCAGTTGCGCTCTCTCTCTCTCACGATCTCTCTCTCACCCTCCGACTCTCCCTCTCTACTCTCACTCTTGCTCCTCTCCCTCTCTGTTCTCTCTATCTCTCACTCGCTGCTCACTCTCTCTCGGTTTCTCTCTCTGCTCTCTCTCACTCACTGCTGAGAAATTGAGAGAGAGAGCAGCGAGTGAGAGAGAGAGCAGCGAGTGAGAGATAGAGATAACAGAGAGGGAGATGAGCGAGAGTGAGAGCAGAGAGGGAGAGTCGGAAGGCGTGAGAGAGAGATCGTGAGAGAGAGAGAGTGCTGCGACTCTGCACTCTGCAGTGACTGTGAAAGGTTGAAAGCAGTAGTTAATTTTTTTTATTTTTTGATTAAATTTAATTAACAATCTAGCGTTTAACGTTTACATTATTGTTAATCTCTATGCGATAGACTGAGAGAGAGATCGTGAGAAAGAGAGAGTGCTGTGACTCTGCACTCTGCAGTGACTGTGAAAGGTTGAAAGCAGTAGTTAATTTTTTTATTTTTTGATTAAATCTTGATCAACAATCTAGCGTTTACATTATTGTTAATATCTATGCGATAGACTGTTATCATTGTTACATAAATAAAAAATAATACATATTTGCATAAATAAAAAATAAAAAATTGTAAGATGCAATAACACATTTACATAAATAAAAAATAAAAAATACAATCAATAATCATTGTTATTTGCTTGGCTTGACTTCATCAAAAACTTTGTTATTTGCTTGGCTTCATCAATATGATAACATCCACGTGCACCTGTCCAATACGGCAATACATAAATAAAAAGATTAGAAAAGTTAATTTTAGAAGTGTAAAGTAACAGAAATATCAGAGAACGATAAATAAATAAGATAAGAATAAAAAAATTATATACACCACCATGTACCTACCATAACCTAGAATTAATTTAAAAGGTTTGAAGTAAGCATTTTTTATTATCTTATTCACTTTTGGTTGTTTAACTATATTTAGTGTTCTTATTGAAGGTAGGAAGTGCAAATCAAAATGTCTTCTTCCGCAGCATCTAGTGAAGCACCATCTGTCACAGGCGGATCTAAATTGAAAAATCCATGTTGGGACCATGCGATAAGAGTTGGTACCAGTACACAACAATTGCGTTGCAAATATTGCAACCAATTTATGTCAGGGGGAGTAAGCCGTTTGAAACATCTTGCGGGACGGCAAGATAATTGTGCACCATGTTTGAAAGTCCCCGATAATGTGAAGATGAAGGTGCTCGAACTGTTGAAGGAAGCCGATGCAAAAAAGCAACCTAAGGCGGCCGATTTTCAAGCTCTAGCTGATGACGTGCGCATTGGGGAGGATGAATATGATTATCAGGATCCAAATGATTGTTCATCTCAAAGGACCAAATTCGGATCCGTCTCCATTAAAGCAAAAGGACCGATGGATAAATTTACTCAGCGAACTCCAGAAGAGTTGACGGTGGGGTTCGCTAAAACTAAGCAAACAACAATGGATTCCAAGCAAAGAAAGAAGAGAAGAGAAGACACCATTAGATACATTGGTAAATGGTTTTATGAAGCTGGGATTCCCTTCAATACCGCCACTCTTCCCTCATTCCAGCAAATGTTGATAGCTATTGGAAGATTTGGTGAAATGTTGGAGGCCCCCTCACCTTATGAGCTTAGTGAGACTGTTCTCGAAAGAAAGGTAGAGGAGACACAGAACAATCTCAAACCGTTCAAAGAGAGTTGTATTGTTAGTGGTTGCACACTAATGACCGACGCTTGGTCGGATCGAAAGAATAAGAGTTTGATGAACATCGTTGCCCACTGTCCAACTGGAACAGCTTTCTTGCATTCAGAGGATGCTTCAGTAGAAAAACACGATGCAAACATCTTTCAATTTGTTGATAAAGCAATTAGAGATGTAGGGCCAGAAAATGTGGTTCAAATTGTGACTAACAATGCATCAAACAACATGGCGGCCGCAAATATTATGCAATTGAAGAGACCTAGCATTTTTTGGACTTCATGTGCTGCACACACGGTGAAATTAATGCTAGAGGACATTGCCAAGATCAAACCTATTCGGAATGCTATTGTGAATGGGAGGTCCGTGTCAGTTTTCATTTATAGCCACACAATCACCCTTAGCTTGATGAGAGATATCGCAAAGGGAGATCTTCTAAAGCCTGGGGCTACTAGGTTTGCCACTGCATTCCTCTCCTTAAATCTATGAGGGAGAAAAGAAAAGAGTTGAAGGAAATGTTTACATGTGAAAGATGGTTGCAGCATCCTCTTTCCGAAAAGAATGTGGGGAAGAAGGTATAATTTATAAATTTCTAGTTCTTGAATAATAATTAGAAATTATTTTATCTTGATTGTTGACCAATTTATTATTTACATTCGTAGGTTGCTGATATTGTTGGTTCCAATAAATTTTGGGACAATGTGGATCTTGCTCTTAAACTTTTTTCACCACTAGTGAAAGTGCTTCGACGAGTTGATGGTGATAAACCATCCATGGGATTTCTTTATGATGATTTGGAAAGAGTAAAGGAAGACATTAAAAAAAATCTCGACTCAAAAGAGAAGAAATATATTCCTATATGGAATATCATTGACAAAAGATGGGAGGATAAGCTTAAGGGACCTTTGCATAGAGCGGGACACTACTTGAACCCTTACACTTTTTATAAGAAGAAGATGGATATTGAAAAGGCCGGCATCTTTATGGATGGGCTTGTTGAGGTCATGCATAGATTCTACCCAGAAGAACACGAAACTCTCAATAAGATAACTGACCAGTTGGCTTTATATCAATATCAAAAAGGCTCTTTTGGGAGAGATTGGGTAAAAAAGGAGCAGAAAATCCTAACCTTAATCCAGGTACATTGCTTGATATATTTGTTATTAACTTTAATGAAAATTTATAAAGCTTAATTTGTTGATGACTTTTTTATAACTTTTAATTGATTAGCTAATTAGTGGATGATGCATGGGACTGATGCTCCCGAGTTGAGAGAAATGGCAATGAGAGTCTTGAACTTGACAACCAGCTCGTCCGGTGTGAGAGAAATTGGAGCACCTTTGAGACGGTATAAAAAATCTTTTGTTTGGACAATAGAATTTCTTTTGGAATTCTAAATATGTGTGCATTTTTTAATTTGTTTAATGATTTTCTTTTCTAGGTCCATACAAAAAAGAGGAATAGACTAAGTCACAAGAAATTGCATAACTTAGTCTTCGTCAAGTTCAATGCAAAAATCAAGAACAAAACATCATCAATTAATAGAGATCCATTGGCAGCTATTGATGATGAGGAAAGAGTCACTGATTGGTTGGTGCCTCCAAAAACAAATGGAGCTCCCGCTTCAGAAAGCGATGATGAGGTCTTTCCCGGAGAAGGATTAACATGGAGGCAAGTTGGAAAATCCTCGGGAGCTACTATAAAGAGAAGAAAGAGTTTAAGAACAAAATTGAGGACTTTTAAGAGAAAAGCAAAAGGCAGGGGCCCATCAGCAAATGAACGCGAAGAAGACATGGAATCATCCAGTTCGGAGTCATCATCAGAGGATGAGAGCCATGAGGTGGAGCTTAATTTAACAAGTAATGATGTGATCGATTCAGAGGACTCGGAGCCAGAGTTTTCAGAGGATTGAGAAGGAGATATCACCCCAATCACTTTCACCTTATGAAAATTTATTGCTTTGAGCTTGATTCTGAAATGTGATTAAGAACTATCTTTGATGTGTAACTGTGTTGTTTGAACTTTAAACTATTGGAATGTGAAAACATTGACTTGAGCTTTCTTAGAATTATGCTTTCTATTTTTTTTTTGCTTTGAAAGTATTGTTTCTCATTATTTAAATAGATAGTTTTAATCTTTTCTGTATATTAGCTTGAATATTGATTCTATGTTCATTGTTTATATTTTGTAGGTTGGCTACAACTTGAACTTTTCATTCATAGTCGTAACTTAAATGCAAGTTGTTCAAGTAAGTATATCCGAAACAAGATGGTTTAAATATATATTGCGTTCATGCCTTTATATTTCATAAATATGATGCTTTAGGATATTTATGACATTTAAGACTATACTATATAATGTATATGACCTCTGAAATTGACACCGAAATTAGGCAAATATCCCCGAAATTTTCCCGAAATCCGCAATCCGATTTTACATTTTGCCTTCCGACATTAGGCCGACATCCGACATTTAGAACATTGATTACAGGTCGACCCGTGATGACCCGACGCCCCTACTTCTCCCAAAACCCTAGATCAAAATCCTAGATGTATTCCCAAAAAAATCGAAAACCATTGCTCTTTCTTTTCCCAAAACTCTAGCATCTCTCCAAATCCTAGCCTGATATTAAAAAAAATCAAAAGAGAAAAAGAACAAAAAAATCATTGTTCAAAATTCGGCTAAAATTCAGTCAAAAATCCCCAAATTCCCACATGTCACTCACATCTTTCTTCGCTTCATCTTCCCAAACCCTAACCCCTAATCCAACTCGTCGCCGCCATCACCCGCCACCTCCCTCTTCACCGCCGAAGCCTAGCCGACATCACCGACCACTCATCGCCAACACCCTAGCCTGCAACGGTGCTAGATCCATCTCCTTCGACCTCGCCTTCACCCAATCCTTAATGTCAAAGCCTCATCGCCTTCCCCGCCATCTCCCTCTTCATCGCTGACGCCCTCATCGACAGCAGCAAACCTCGACACCGCCTCTCTGTGTCCTCAGATCTTGCTATGACACCGCCGGCAGCTGCCATAGCAAATCTCGACGACGTCGTTAATAACCACCGCCTTGCCCTTAGATCTCGCAGCCAGATCCTCGCCACCACGTCGTCGTCACCGCCCCTCAGCCCACGACCCCGAATCTCACCAGGGCTTGCTGGAGTCTCGAAATGACTCAGATCTGAGACCCAAGCCGATATCGACTTCATCGAGCCGAATACGACAGCATCGGCTCGATCGAGCCAACATTTAGCCGGTTCGAGACGTCATCAGCTCGCCAAGCCGATCCGAGTCGACCTCGAGCCGCAAGCTCAGACCAAGCCGACCCAAGTCGCCAACTCGGACTCGAGCCAACCCGAGCCAACCCGAGCCGCCAGCTCAGACTGAGTTGACTCAGTGAACAAAGCCGAGTTGACTCGGTCTTAACTTGGCCCTAACTTAGTCCCAACTCAGAAAATTCAGTCTGAAAGTCATTCTGAGCATGTTTCAAGTCAGATTTAAGCCATTTTCAAAATGTTGGAGTCGTGGAAGATAGGACTACACATCCACAGACATCAGAAGGACAATAAGGCCGACGTGATCCTCAGTAGCTATTCAAGAGCTTTCCTGCAAGAATTTCAACCAATAGTTATGTAGAATCATCTAAAGACTCTTACAGGTCTTATGTTTGAGCATCAACTGCTCACCTCAGGTGATAACGTAATTTGATCTAATTTTTTAATTGTTCATTTCTTGCAAATTCTAGAAATTGTGCATTATTTGAATTTTACTATGCATAATTGTTAAAGTTTATTACTCTCATTTGTTGATTGCTTAACATTATTATTTAGGATTACATTTCCTTTCATATAGAGATTGAGCCTTTTTAGCATTGCAAATCATTTAGTGCATGCATTTAGTTTTGTTTGAGTCTAGAAATTTTGTATAATCATCTGCTTGTTTGTATTCTTTTGCACTGCAGTGTGTCCTAGGTTAAGTTGTAGATATGTCTGAGTTTAGCACAAGATTTTGGTGATGTCCCCTAGAGTCACAAAACACGGATTCACATCACACTAGAGAGTGTATTATGATTGGCATGAGTCATAAAACATTGGTTCACAATATCGCACTAGAGAGTGTAACTATTATGATTGACATGAGCCACGAAACACGGGTTCACAACATCGCACTATAAAGCGTAATTATTATGATTGGCGCGTTGTTGGGAGAGAAGAAGTCCAACGAAAAAGCAGTGTAGCGCCTCCTAATTTTTGTGGTACGTATGACCCTCGCAAATTTTGTGTTGGATAGCGCACCTGGACTATTATTTTGACTTGTATGAATTTTCTGATACGCGTAGAGTCCAATTTGCTAAGTGAAAACTAAATTTTCAGCTTTAGATTATTAATCTACCATAGAAAAACTAGAGAGAATACTCCAGACCTATAAAGACGCAGGATGAAATGAAGAAAAATCTTAAGGAAGAATGTATTCTCTCTAGATCCCGATTGTTTAAAGAGTTATTTTATCTACGTCAGGGAACTTGTCTGTTACCGAGTATAAGCTTAAATTTGATGAGCTTATATTTGAATGTGCCTATCAGATAGATCATCATCCTACTATATATATATATATATATATATATATATATATATATATATATATATATATATTATAACGGATTGTGACCCGATTTCAAAAGAGAGTAATCTTCCATGTCATGAAGTCAGTCAAAGAAACATTTCTTTTGGTTTTAGAGCTAGAATTGTCCACTTTCAATACCAAATCGGTGTTCCATGTGTGAGGGATATAGACATTATACTTACGAGTGCTCCTCGATCAAGTGTTCTAAATATGGAGAATTTGAATATTATAATTATCAGTGCCCCTCGAAGAGTCAATATACTGATAATGTGCAAATTGATGACATTGATAATTTAATGATTGTCGAGGATGTCCACATTCCTTCTGAAATTATTAGTGATGTTAATGATTTAAAAAGTCTAGTACAACCACTGCATCAAATTGATGGGGATCAATCACCATTAGTTTCTTTTATTGTAGTTTTTTTGGTTCTTTTATTGTAGCCTTTTAGTGCTTTAGATGTTTAGTCCCACGTCGCTTGTGATGGGGAATCTTTATCTGGAGAAGCCTATTTATAGAGGTCAACCCAATGAATATGGAAGACTGGTGATTTGATTTAATGAAACCCAAATTAGCATGCTTATGTGCTTTTCAATTGAATCTCTTGCATAATGATATGCAGAGTGGGAGAGATCTCCTGAGTGTCGAGGCCCAAATTAATCAAAATCTATCTTTATTTTTATTCTAAAATTAGTCCTACATCAAATTGATATCAGAGCTAAAATTTCTGCTCTTCTTTCCCTCTAAAAAAATCCCTTCTGAGAAAAATCTAAAACTCTAGATCAGTTTTTTAATATATATCGAAAAAAGAGAAAAAAGGAATAAAAAAGAAAAAAGAAAACACATTGTTCATCTCCCCAACCTTCCCTTCCGAAACAAAAGAAAAAAGGCTCAAACCCTAACCCAACCTCCTCCACACCGCTGCCTTCTGCCAACGGTTCCTCCCTCTGTCGACACCGCTGACACCGCTAGGTTCCTCCCTCTGTTACCTTATCGACATCAGCGATCATGACGCCAAGACAGTGATCCAGCAGCACCGGCCTTCACCGCTCGATAGCGATCTGACAACGACCTCTGTCACCTCGTCTTCGATGCCCGACAGCACCCGCCGCTGACTTTTCCCTTCATCCCCAGCCACCTCAACTCCTCGTCGTGACTGCCGCTTCTCCCCGCCATCCTCCTCAACAGGCCTTGTCGCCCCGTCGCCTCGCACAGCCGATCAACTCCCCTGCCATGATGTCAGCACGACAATAGCAACACCAGCGTCGTCTTCTTCTTTGTTGTCTCCGTTGACAACTTTGACATCTCATCTTCACCATCGCCGATCTCGTCACTGCTGACATGGTTCTCACTGTGACCTCGTCTCCACTCGTTGTCCATATCTCCACTGTCCAGATCCACGCTCCCTACGTCGTCGTCGTCATTGTCACCACGCCGACACCACCAGTGACCAACGTTCTCGCCACCGCCCTCCTTGCCGCCTAGACTCCATGTTGTCGCCTCTAGTTCTCAACCCTAGCCATCACGTGTGAGAGAAGAGGAAATGGCTTTTGATTTCAAATCCAATTCGAATCTCATCCAACTGAACTCGATCCACTTATAAAAGTTAGGCTTAAGGTTATCGAATCGGATCAACTCAAATCTGACCCACCCTAGACCCAATTTGCTTCTATTGGACCCAAGCAACCTGGTCAACCGAGTTAACCCGACCGAGTCACTTCAGACTCGACCGCATCCAGTTCAGTAAGTCGACTCGGTTCAGCTCAGCAAATTGACTCAGTGAGTCAACTCAGTTAACCGGCAGCAACACATCAGCAATCCAGATCTCGTTTCTCGTCCGTTCAGAGACCGTCACGAGCTCTGTTCGAAGCATTGGGTCCACAACTGAGACCCGGAGCCACTGAGAAGAGTTCATAGCACTTGAGCAGGTCCCACCTCCACAAGCTCTTATTTGGTGCCGATACAGTATCCTATAGTAGTCCCGCAGCGCTTCAGGCCCCGTTTCCAAGCTGACTCGAGCCATATTCGAGTCATTGAGATCTTTAGGGTAATTTCTTCGCCTATGCACTAAATTTTCTTCTTGGGCTTTTACTTTTGTGGTAGACATAGATAAACTGATGGTGAGACAAGTTGAACGAGATATGTATGCGGCTATTCTGTATTTTCGAGGTTCTTATGATCGTTACGGATATGGATATTGGGAAAGCCAACTTGTTGATTTTTTTAGTTATTTCTCACTGACAACTGAGGAGAAATGTCGTTATGCCCGACTTAGGTTGGATAGAGAAGCTTATTAATGGTGGAAAGGCAACTATAGATTTTGTCAATCTTGATTTCTCTTACAAAGTTTTCTTCGTGCTCGGTATGTTCCGCACCTTAAGGCGGTATCTAAGCCCAAAATTGAACAAGAGGCCGAGCCCGAGAACCAACAAATCACCGATCCCTTCGTTCAGTTTCGGGAGATCTTAGATGACATCTGAAAGCTTCTAAGCCTTACGCTCTTGATGAGCCAGAGCCAGAAGTCGTTGAGTTGGTGCCATTGCAAGAAGAAACCCCTCGGCCTATAAAAGTGAAAAAGTCTCTTATTGAGACTTCTGTAGATCTCCAAGTGGAGCCTTGCCATTTTTGGTAACTATGAGAGCTCTATTGTATCTGAGATCGCCTGACATATACGACTCATTGCAAATTTTTCTACAACAGATATGTTCACAGAAGATCAAACTTCTTATGGTGCAACGTACAATCAGTCCAATCTTTGACGGAGATGACTTGCCTCGATATGCTGCATGTATCTTGCTCGAGTTATCATCAATTGTAGACAATTTGTCATGGAAGCCAGTTTCACAGCCACCACCACCATGGTTCAGACATGATGCATCAGTGTTGATCCTACGACCACCTCCTTGGCCTGATTGAGGATTCGTGATGTGATTCAGTTCCATTCGGTCGTGCTTGCCTTATACCTGCCACCACATTCATCGGGGCCGAATGTTTTCAAGCCGGAAAGAATTGATAGGGATCAATTATCATTAGTTTCTTTTATTGTAGTTTTTTGTGTTGTTCTTTTCTTGTAGCCTTTTAGTGCTTTAAATGTTTAGCGCACATTGATTGTAATGGAGAATCTTCATCTGTAGGAGCCTATTTATAGAGGCTCAGCCCAATGAATAAAGGAGATTATGATGATTTAGTTTAATGAAACCAGATTAGCATGTGCTTTCCAAATTGAATCTCTTGCATGGTAGGAGAGAGATCTCCTAGGTGTTGAGGCCCAAATTAATCAAAACTTATCTTTTTCATTTAAATTAGTTATGCATCACCCACACTTTATGAAATCTATGTTCATGAAGAGAGTATTAGTGACGTTCAGCATACATTAATTAAGTCCAGTACACCCATACTATATGATATCGATGTTTCAGAGGATGATACTAATGATCTTGAGCAAGTACTAGTGGAGTCTATTATGCTCGTACAGGTTGCTAGGTATTTACTTGTCATACCTATAATAGAGGTTGGAATTGAGCATGAGAGTTGATACTAGCGTCGTTACATCTGGTAAGCCATCTGAGTTCTCTCGTGCAAATTGTGATTATGTAGATACTCCTAACTTTTCCCCTTCTAGTAAGTCAAAGAAATTCTTTACCATGGTTCATCAGGTTACTCCTAGTGTTTTTCTCTTCTAGTGATGTTTGGACTTATTTTCTGATTTTCATTTCATCATATTTCTGTTGGTCCTAGTGAGGTTAGATTGTTAGCAGTATCTGATATAACGTATACGTCCTCCTAGAAAACCCATATATCTCTGTCTTATCTTTAAGAGTTTTACCCAGTGAATTTGTAGCATTACATTTGCCTGAAATGCATGATAAGACCCACAAACAGATAACAATTTGTAATGATGACTACAAATGTGCTGCCTATCCACATAGTATTTTGCAGAAATTTACACTTAAAACTAGGGTGATGGTTACGATTCACTCTGCAAGGTTCCCTCTCGAAACTGTGAGTCAGTCGAACGTTCGACGTATATGTCCTTCTAGAGTCCTAAGGAGAATTACTTTCGTTACTGATAAGTTGGATTTCCCATAAGACCTCGGTATCAATTTGATTTTCAATGAACGGAGTCAACTTTCTGTTGCATGTGCCTTTCCAGATCTACCATTGACTGCAGCTGATGCGTCACGGAGACCAGAGCGACCTCCACCACTTCGGTTCAGACTTGATGCACGATCAACGGTTCTCTGATCATGTGGGGAGCTCAAACATGACAGGGTCGAATTTTTCCTGCCCCAGGGGAAATGATGAGGACATCATGTCATTTGGTATGAGTCTACACTAAAAGAAGGTATGTTGCACTCCTTTGGTCCTAGTTGTTTTGATTTCAGTTTATTTTACATTTAATTTTATTTTGTTTTGTTTTTAGTACCACATCAGTTGTATTTGAAAAATGGACTTTTTAAAGCCTATAAATAGGCCTCGAGACTTCTCTTATTGGTATTGAATGATTGAAATTAAAATTTCAGTTAAAATTTTTGAGATTGCTATCTTGAGTTTTGGGTGTAAAACCCATGATGCAAGGGGTGTGAAGCCTAAATTTATCCGATTCTGATTTCTTCTCAAAGCCTAATTTTCCCTTTCTATTTTTTTCCAAAACACCTAGTTTCTTTGCTATCTATGTTGAAGGTGACTGCAATCCACCCCATATTACATCAATAAACCTCCAAATTGATATAAAATTATGTCAAAATATATTAGTTTACGATTTTCATTCCTAAGGTATTGCTATTACTATCTTGAAGACCCCTCCGCTTCATGTATCTTTCACTCAATCGATCCTATAGACAAACTTTGCATATTCAACTTAACATATTAAGAATTAGTTATATGTAAAAGCAATTTGGAAAGTTACTGGACAAATAAAGACATGAAATTTACTATATTGGCAACTGGTTGGCAAGTAACCCGCCCTCCTGCGCAACAAAGGAGCAACCTTTTTCACTAGGCCAGGAAGAGGGAAAGAGTATTTTAAAGAAGTGGTAAGATGATAAGGTTTGTCATTGGTAATCACATTTTAGAAACAAAACAAGTCAAAGAACCAAGTTTACACGCTACTAAATTTAGTACTAAACCTATATATATTATTAGTATATTTCATTCTATGTACTTACAGTAATTATTGTTTACTGTTTTTTTTAGTGGTTTCAGCAATTATATGGGTTATAATTTCCACAAATACCCTACACCCCCCCCCCCCCCGCGCCCCCAACGGATTCCCAATCGATTATGCTCACATCCGATAAACATATCTTGAGTTGGCATGAGCTTCCAAAGACGAGTTACATGAGTATTTGTTCGTTCCCTGCCAAAGTTTGCACTAGAGCCCTCGGAAACAAATGGGTGTAAGCAAATACTGCATTCTCTACTAAAATGAGTATACCTATATGCCACGTTATGCATCTATGCAAGTTAGGTGACTAGGTGCTCTATTTCAATGTTATAGGATGCCCCCGCATAATTTCTTTGAAGTAGTTCCCATGCAATCAGTTCTTTTTCTCATAGTTCACTTTTACTCCCTGTATTAGAAACAACATGTTTTCTGATTAGACCATTAAATATAATTTTGAAAAGCTTTATTGCCATTTGAATCAAATACACAGATTTGGATTTCTTCACATACACTACGCTATTTATTTATCCAAATCAAATTCGCATCACAATAATCAACTATATTAGCAAAATATGATTACACAATCATACTAGAAGTGGACTGCATTATCGAAACCCAAAAAAGTAGAGATAAATCACAAATGCAAGCGAAAAAATGTAAACCCCTATGCGATGAAAGAAGACCAAGGTAGATGAAATCAGATCTCACTGATACTAAAAAGGAGTGTTGGGGATGAGGTTATGTATGTAATAACTAGCACTGATGCAAATTTTTGAAATAGCGACATGGCTAAAAATATTTGAAGGATTAGAAGAAGAATTGAACTCAAAATGGGTATACGTCACAAACATAAAGAGCTAGCATTGATGTTTACTTGAAGAAAATAAAATTCCAGAGAATTAACATAGGTCGACAAGTGACAAAACAATTGATGAAATAGATGGACACGCATGCTGAATCAGATGTGGTTGAAAGCCAAATTTAAGTCAGAAGAAAATTCATACATATCATAACACTAAGTATCACTAACTCATTCAAGTTTGTCAGGTAGTAGCCTCAAGGCATATCTAAAAACTTTGGAACAAGGATGAAGTGCCTAGATGGAGCAAATTGAAAGCACGGTTCGAAGACTCGGCCGAGTCGTATCCGTCTCGGCACCCACCTAGACGAGTCCAAGACCCAATTCGAAGGATCCACTCAGAAACGACCGAATCGGTCTTGACTCGAAGTTGACTCGGCCGAATCGGCCTAGTCATGATACGACTCGAACTGACTCGACCGATTCGGCCGAGTCAGCTCCGAGTCACGGTCGATCGATTAAAAAAAATCCAAACTTACTAAAATCTAGGGCTCCACCGCCTTCGCCGCCTGCCCGCTTGCCATCGCCGCCGCCGCCTGCTCCACCGGATCTCTCCCCCGCCTTCGTCGCCACTCCTACCCGTTGTCGTCGCGAGAAAGAGGAGAGGGGAGACGGGAGAGGGAGACAAGGGAGAGGGACAAGGGGAGAGACGAGAGAGAGAGGGAGACAGCCAGAGGGAGGGAAAGAGTAGAGAGAAGTGAGAGAGATGAGATAGAGGGAGATAGAGCTAGAGGGATGGAGAGATCAGGTGATCTCACCCGATCTCTCTCCTTTATCCTTTTCTTTTTTTTTTTTTTAATTTTTGGCTTTTTTATATTTACCTCCTCAAATCTTTTATATTTCTGAATTTACTCTAAAATCATCATATTTCCCCCAAGTACCCCCCTCAAAACAAATTTGTTTTGGACATGTGATACATGAATTTTGATGTCTACATTATTTTACAATTTGTCATGATTTTTTAATAATTTTTTGAGCTTTCTATGTAGCGTTTTGCGCGTATCGTCCGAGTCTGATCCGAGTCGCCAAGACCGATCCATCTCAGTGCTGGTCGAATCGATGGCCAAGACCGCGACTTTGAACCATGATTGGAAGGGCAGCCAATCAATTATTTTGAAGAAGACTAGAGTTGTCGGGTTGTTTCAAGGAATCAGGTGAAGAAGCATGAAGACAATTTAGAAAAATCATATAGTTATATGAGCGAAAAAAATGAAAGAAAGAAAGAAGAAAGAAGATGTTGACCAACAATATAAAAATTAACTAAAAAAATAATAACATCCAAACATGGGACATCTCTCCTTTATTTGTAAATGTGTCATGTTTGCAGGCAATAATACTAACACAGCTGCTGAGTTACTTTTTCTTTAGCGCCTAACTTTAAATAGAATGACATGATAACAAGGTTCTAAATATCGGATATTGGGATCGTATCGGATGGGGGTTTTTCATATCGTTTATTGGATATCATGGGAGATATCAGGGATATGCGCGCATATCGAGCGTTCATATTGGACACTATATATAATAAAATATTGATAATTAAACGTCAGTTTAGCGTCATAGATATCATCTACCTAACAAAAATGATGTAATAAGCATGCAAAGACAGTAAAAAATAATGTACATTTGCACGCAGTCATGCAAATAAGTTATTTTATATCGAGCGATATATCGGGTGCTTTATCGGCCGATATCGGGCAATTTATCGGGAAATATCGGCCGTTTTTTGCTGCAAACAATATGGCGAACGATTTCTCCATATCGTATCGGCAGCAGGCAAAAAAAGAGATATCGGATGATATCTCTGCTGACTCGGCTGATAATTAAAACAAGGCATGATAACACAAAAAGAATTTGTAACAATGTAAAACAGCATGATTCATCAATTGACAAAAGAAACGTAAGGAAATTTTCATCTAACCTTTCCAGCCCTGGAGAAAAATTCATACACGTCTCTTTCATCTGCCTTTAAATTTATCTGCCGAAAGAAAAAAAGAAGATTGACATATGCAAACTAAACATTAACAAATAAACCAAAAAAAATTAATTTTTTTAAAAAAATAAAACAACAAACCATCAAAGCAACATGCTAGAAGCCAACCTGATAAGCGAATACTGTTCGTTGGTCCCGCTCAGGATCAGCCTCAGGCTCCGCAACCTCCTCCTTCTTGTCTCTATATCGTCTGCAGTTAATGGAAGAAGCATCAAGTTATATTATACAGAAAAAATAACTTTTAAAGTCATAACTTGATCTATATTATTATATAGAACAAGAGAACTTAAATATGGAATAAGAAATAAGATCATGCTAGACTCCAGTTAATGGTTAAAAAGAATTCTGTTTGTTTACACTGAATTATTTTGATTACATCTTTATAATAGGCAATATTAAAAAATTGCTGGACATGCACAATTTCTTTCTCCAACATGTTAATTATTGCCACATAATGCAATCCTGCAACTGTAAATTGTTAACTTGGAATGATAGAACTGGGGCAGCATCAATATCATTGTAACCCTAGGATATAAACCAATCATGATCAGTTTTGCAGATAGTGCTTTAATCATGAAGATAGAACTACAGAAATAGGTGTGACAAGAATTGGAGAAAAACAAAAACACCAATATACAGGTAAAACAAACACATTAATAACAACAGCATAAATAGTTTACATGACCATTTTGCAGAAGACAATCAATAAAAGGAACTTGAATATACCTTATCATTCAGGAACATGATATATGTGTGTGTGCCTGGAAACAACACTTTGCATTAAAAAAATTGACGATAAACAACAAATTTGGCAACTCCTAGGATACACAGTCAAGTTCTCCTGTTGACTTCATACATACATGCTAGCAAACAGATATTGTCAAAGTCCAAAACATTATTAGGGGCAGATTTATTACACTTGGTTGCTTTCTTCTGTAGTTTTAAACTCAGAAATTACCCCAATTATATGCAGACAAACTAAGAATTCCATTTAGAAATATTGAATAATATAGGCTCAGTTATTCAATGATGCATTAGTTCTAAATAAACTTACCTAAAACACATTGCTACTGTACATCTAGAAATATGTTAATTATATAAAAAGTCACAACTGAAAGACATTGTACTTCCCTTCATATAACTTCTGTCGGTACAAGTTAGCTGCCCAATAATTATATGAATGGAGGCAAAGAATAGGACTTCCACTTTGGCATCTCCCATAAAGAAATAACTTAACCAACAGATAAAAAAAGAAACAAAACATATAAAATTTCGAAGAAAACTGGGCAATAGCTTGTAAGATTAAATTAGATATGGATTGAGAGGAACTTTCGTGCTGTAATCTGTGAACATGCAAGGGAAAAGTTTGAACCTAATATTGTAACGAGAAGAATGTCACCTGTTGGGGTCTTAAAACATTTAAATTGACCAAGAAAAATTAACTGGTAGACTTTTGAAATGTAAATTGTGAACGATAAGAACTTAGTTGCTATTAATCTGTGAGAAAACCTATTTCATAGCAACTCATCAACCAAAGATTTGCCAAGTAATAAACATCCGCCCTGCAAATTAAAAAAGAAGGTTGTGCGCAGTCAACTGAACAGCCATTTCCCCATAAGCATCGGTGAAATGTTTCAGTAAATCCCCTCACCAGCATGTCTGCAACAGAATAAATAGAATTCAGACATCATGTTGATAGATGGAGCACAACCGAACTCATAACATGATGTCACTACACATTGTTGTTTTTCCAAGCCCCTGATTTTACCACCCCACAACCAACATTACTTTTAGTTTAGACTTCAAAAAATTCTAGTAAGAAGGATTATGGATCCCATGACCTGAGTTCCTGAGTCAAGCTCAGTTGCCAGGATGACCATCTGAAGATTGCTCTAGAGAATCTGCGAGTGTCCAGAATCTAATATGTTCAATACTCAGAAATTTGCAATTTATAAGAGAAAACAAGTAAGCTAGAGAGCTGAGGCAAAAAAAGTAAACTGACCATGTTAAAGCAACACATAGCCTGATAGAAGCATGAGTATATGGATATAGAGAGAGAGAGGCTGCTACAAGAATTTCTTCAACCACAAAAAGTATCTAATAGAAGTTCACTGGGAAGAAGAAAAAGAGAGTGGGTACAGTGAAACACAACCAGCAGCAAGATCAACTGGGACCACTTAGATGAAAAAAAGGGCAGCTAAATGGACATTAACATCAATGAAGGTGGAAAGTGCTGCTAGAGTAACTAACACCCTGGTAAGTATCTGACATCACTATATCTATTGCACCAGCTGCCGACAGCCAGTCACAGTCACCACCAAGATGTTCAGCACGCTTTGGAACTGAGCAGCACAAGTGACGAGATCCTGTAGAAACTACATTAACCAGACTACTAAATGGATAACCGAAGTATACTGAGAAATGCGGACGCCTGCTTGTAAGTCCATCAGCAAAAACATCTCAAGTCTCAACCACTCAGGTAAGATTTATAATTGTAAAATATTCAAATTGTAATACTTTCAGGAAACAAGATAAGCTGTACTGAAAGGGGGGGAATTCCTCTCCATCAGACAAAGAGTCAAACTCCAGCTTTCCATTATGAAATGTTAATAAACACAAACATCACTAAAAGTGAATTGATCAAAGCCTTTCCTGCTTATGGATACAGTGTAACTCCATAATTTGCATGCCCTATTATATTGGAAAATATTGAAAATTGTCAGAAAAAGGACAAAACAAGGGACGCACAGGCTACATTCAGTGTGGAAGAAAATCCTCCTTGTGCCCCATTTATGTCCATGAACCTGACAAAAATTACTTTGAAACCTTTCTGACAGGACATTCTACCTAGAAATGCATTGCATTCATTCCACATATCTGCAGGGAACGACCATAACTTCTAATTTCTCAAAATACACTTGCATCTGTTGCCCTTCAAAATTTCATTGATTTTGGATCTACTTTTCAATTAATATTCAATCAATATGGTTTGTGATCTCATGTTGAAAATACAGGAACTTATTATTCCTTCTCCAGTGTAATGTCTTTTGCATCGGGAAAGTAGCATGCTTTCATTCCCCAAGAAAAATGTCTGGTGCATCTTTATCACCCTGTCTCCAACAATACATCTTGTTCACCATGCTCCAATATCTTGTTTGTCGGATTTGGATTTGGTCAAAGAAAGCATTCAAAAAAAAATTAATCTCTTTAACCAGATCTCATGCACATGCTCCAATTTCTTTGTTATATTTCAGCAAAAAGAGCATTCAAGGTAATTTCTAATCTCTCAAACTGAAGACAATCATAAAAGACAATTATATATATGAGAAATATCAGCACATAAACAGACATTGTCGGCAATAAACATCTCCTTGACAAACAACTCTTGACACCGTAATTGATTATATAATTAGAGATATAAATTGTTTCAAAAAAGTACCAGAAGCTGGACAACGCCAAAACGAAGTAGATATCTATTTTTCACACCTCTTTTTGCATGCCACGTGTCTAAAATAGAAGGGAATATGTTACAGCGAGGATCTGTCCCCCACCTCTCCAAGCCAATGGTCCTAAACACAGTTCCTGTATGGACTATTAAAGTTCTCACCATTTCTTATAACCCTCTATAATCTGTTCCTATATTACGATACACATTTCAACTGCATAGATACATTTGACTTCAGATAGTAAGAACTTTACGCTCTAGAGGGAAAAAAGATGGAATTCACCTTTTCTATAAATATAACAAAAAATATGAAGAGTTGTTCATAAAATTTTCAGTCAAGCAGAACAAGACCCAAACATATGAATAGTTAATAATTTTGCATAACATGCAAGGTAATGGGCCAAAATGTTAAAGAAAGGTACTGTCGTGACATTAGATAGTCAATACTTGACTTTCCCATTTTCAAGAGTTTAACCCCTAGAAGTTATCTTGCATTGACCACCTTTACTCCCAGGGGCGCCAATGTATCACGTGTGCACTTCATATATTTTAGGTTCGTGAGTAGTTGATAAACTACACCAGCCGTAATCAAAGCATTCCACCCACATTAAGGTGGAACCTATCAGCATTGTAACATAATAAAATTCAAATTGATTGAATTTATTTCTCCCAGAAATTATAAAAATCAGCTGGCTGAAAGCCTGTCCATATATATGTATCATAAAAAGGATGATGAGAGGGCATAGACTGCAAGTTCTATCCCACATTGGGGTGGCTAATATTCACAGGCTATGCTGCATGATAGGGGAATGGTGATATGATACAACACAAATTGGATGCAACAATATGGTACTCCTTGGGAGATTAAGATATGGTATCATATGAATATGTCAATATTATATGTATGTACGTGTGTATATGTAGGGAGTTGAAATAGAGAGTTCATGCTAAATAAAAGAAGTTTTTAACACTTTTTTAGCTGCATGATTGTTCTAAGGACTCTAGAAATGCCCTAAAAGTGCATTAACCTTTTAGTTGCATAAATGCATCGCTACGTGCAAGCATGTCTGGGAGACACGTGTCAAAAACACATATCGTACACGATCTTTTTTTTATGTACTCTTCAGAATTTGTTGTGCTGCGTCATGTCATGCCGTGTCGACGTGTTCGTATGTGCAACATAGTAAAAATTAGATCCTCTCCATCCAAACAATGCAAACATAAATGTAATAAAACATCAAGTTAAATGTTGAGAAACAATTTGTATTGTGTATTGTATTGCATATGCAACTAGGCCTCATTTTGTAAGTGAAGTTAGCTCAATAATTGAGCTAATACTTGCTTACCCTGTCAAACAGCTGAAAATTGGCAAGGGTTAGCAAGTAATGCTGAAAGTAGAATTAGCCCAAAACCACCATTCCAACTTGAATCCACCAAATTCAAGAGGGCCAATTCCACCAAAAGATTGGAATTAGCCTCCTTCTTCCTCTCTATCTCAATTCCTAGCTCTAGCTAATTCTAATTCTAACCAAACAACCATCTCAACTCTAATTCCAGATTTTTCTACTATTCATCTCTCAAAAACCCTAATTCCTAACTCCTAGCTCTTTTTGCCAAATGGATCCCCAAATTCATTATGCAACTAAAGTCTTGAGTTCTATGTAATCAACAAATTTGACTTGTCTATGCATTCATTTCTGTTTGATTATTATTTCACATACTGTAACTCTGCTACATCATTTGATCTGTTCCATCAAACCCTCATCTAACTTAACCAATTTAGAAGCAAAAGTATTGAAAGAAGTGCAAAGTAAGAACAATACAATTAATAGCCTAAACAAGTAACCGAAACACAAAATTTACCTGCCATCTCGTGCTCTAAGCTCCCTCTCCTTTTCTCTTTCTCTTTCTCTTAGCTCCCTCTCTCTGCTCCTATCCCTCCTGTCCTGGTCCTCGTCCCGATTCCTCTCTGACCGGCTCCGGCTCCTCCGAGACCTCTGCATTTCTTTTTCAATCTCTCTCTCACGCTCTCTTCTCTTCTCCCTCTCCCTATCCCTCTCTCTATCTCTATCCCTATCCCTATCCTTCCCGTTCCTCTCCTCTCGATCTCTGTCCTTGTCTCTTCTGTGCCGATCCTCCCTCGATCGCGAGCGGTGCCGAGAAGAGCTCCTCTCTCGATCATCTGACCGAGATCTCTTAGACCGGTGATGATCAGAATCGCGCTCGGACTCGTCGAGTCCATGCTTCGAACTCCGGCTCCGCTCCTTCTCGATGCGGTTGCCGTTCGCCGATTCTTTGTCCTTCGAAGGGAGATCGGGATTCTCCACCGTCTTCTCCAAGTACTCGTACTCATCGAAATCCATCGACTGGAGCTAGGGTTTGGTGGATGCCAAAAACCCTAGAGATTTGGGGAATATGAAAGCGGTGACAAAACCCTAGAAAGAAAGAGAGGGAAGTGAAAAAAAAAAAAAACGCAAGGTCTATCGATAGAAGTAGAGATAAAAAGAACCGGGAAAAAAGACGTTTATATCGGGCACGTGTCGAGCAAGAGAAGAGACTTCGGTTGCCTGGAGAGACCGTACCGTACGCATTTATCCGAAATTGTCATTGGTTCCGGTTTGATTTTTGTATGTGAACTGACATCGCCATATGTCGCTGGCGGGAGTCCATTTCATTAAAAATTAGGATTTTTTTTAATTCTCTATTAAAATTTAATTTCAAGAAAACATATCTTTATTAATTATCCAAATCCCCGTTGAGCAGTTTCGTCTGACATGTGTGATGCCGGGCATCACTGGGTAGCATTTTTTTTGTTCCGTATTTGACGAACCCGGACATAATTGTTAACAATTTCAGATTCGAGTTCGTCAAATCTAAAATTAAGAAATAACTGTTAGATCTAAATTTATTCCATACAAGATCTACATATACTGTAAGCCTCTTTATCATGATCAAAGGGAAGGATGATTTTAGGCATACATGATTCCATTACGAAGAGGATGCCGAAGGTTGCACGATCTCGAGGACGCCGGGTTGAAGGAGAGGATTCTTCTCTCCAGCCACCAAGTTCTCTTCTTTATCCTTAGAGGAGATGAGAGGCCTCTAAGAGAGAGATGATTATTCTTATTGTTGGTGGTGGAGAGGGAACCCTACTCATGGTATATATAGCATCAAGAAACCCTAGTTCAACTCATCATAGATCTAGGCCCTTGATTTATAACACGAGTTCCACACATGTAATGAGTCCCACATTCTAATTTAAATACACTCATGGCTAAGTGTAATTGAAAACGTGTCTAGACCCAAACCATTTAGGTTTGATCAATTCTTTATTGGGTCAAACAACATAGGTTAAGTGGGCGGGTGCAAATATCCAATTGACTTGATTAGGCCCAAAATAAATTAGACTTTAAAACATAATAAGTCTAACAATCTCCCACTTGGGCCAAGCAAGTCATACTGAATAGATATTATGCATAACTTTATGACGTCAAAACTTTAACCGCCGACAAATCACGTTTCAAAACAATCTGGTCCATTAAGAGTCCTGCCACCGAACATGGCGATCGTTACCTTCTGTATAATCGAGGTAGGACCTTCCACATCACAAGTTTCAGAACCCCTAACGACATAGATCAAATGTGGACGTGTGGCATGGAAATGTCCTCTGATCAAATAAGGTACAATTCCAACTGGTTTCCACTTTATGACTCCAACGAGTCTAGCCTTATGACTCCAACGAGTCTCACTTTATGACTCCAACGAGTCTAACTGCTAATTCAACAAACTCAAATGCGCAAAAGTAAACTTTAGAAAAAAGCAGTTATAAATTTATTTATCAGAATCAACAAATATCCATAAGGTGCACTTAGAAATAATGTCTGTTACATAAAATTATCCACTCCCACAAAATCAGGATATCATAATGACTAGTCATCCCCATATGAGCAATATGCTCTAAGAATACTTTAGGTGAAAGTCCTTTAATGAGTGGTTCTGTAATGTTAAGAATAGTGTCATCACTATCAACAGACAAAATATGATTTCGAACTTTATCATTGATGACAAGAAACTTGATGTCGATATGCTTCGACTTTACTGAACTCTTGTCACTATTGTAGTAGAGCTCTATAGCTCTTATTATCACAATGTAGTTGTAATGGCCTCTCGACTAAATCCACCATCTTCCTACAATAAGGAAAATATAACATGAAGTGGACTTCCTATTGTCGATACATACAGCATAATCTGAATTTGTGTATCCGATCAGCTGCAACTGATCAGATTTCATGTAGTCTTCTCTTGATATCGCATTACCTTCTTGACAGTCTTCCAGAGATCAATCCCATGATTGATCAAGTTTCTGTCAAGTTTCTCAACGGTATATGCTATGTCTGATGGGTACAAACTTGAGCATACATCAGACTTCCAACCGCCAATGCATATGGAATGTCTTTCATTTGCTCTTTCTGTAGATCGTTCTTGAGACATTAGAGTAAACTCAACTTATCTCCCTTAGAGCAATTCTTCATGCCACATCTATCTAGCACCTTATCGATATAGGGCTTTGTGATAAACCTAATATTCCACGTGTCCTGTCACGTTGAATCTGGATGCCTATCACAAAAGAAGTTTTTCCAAGATCTTTCATCTCAAAGTTCTTTGAGAGAAGACTCTTAGTGTCAAGTAAAAGAACCATATCGTTACTTGCTAGTAGAATGTCATCCACATATAGCACAAGAAATATAAGTCTACTCTCTTTAAATTTATGGTGAATACATTGATCAACTATATTTTTCTTGAAATTAAAAAAAAAAACGGATATTACTTGATCAAATTTCAAATACTATTGACGGGATGCTTGCTTTAAACCATAAATGAATTTCTTTATTTGCAAACCAAATATTATGAAACCTTCACTTTAAAACTTTCTGGTTGCACCATACAGATTTCCTTCTCAATGCTACCATTAAGAAAGGCAATCTTAACATCCATTTGGTATAAGTTCAGGTCAAAGTGAACCACCAGTGCCATAATAATCTTCAAAGAATGCTTAATGAAAACTAGGGAGAAAGTCTCCTTATAGTCAATGCCTTCTCTTTGAGTGAATCCCTTTGTGACAAGATGTGCCTTATACCTTTCGACATTACCTTTCGAATCCCGCTTGGTCTTGAATACTCATTTACAACCAATCGGTTTCTTTCCTTCAGGCAACTCTACTAAATCCCAAACATCATTGTCCTTTATGGATTTTAACTCATCTTTCATGGCATTTGACCACTTACTGGAGTGAATGTTGAGTTTGGCCTCATTTAAGGATGCGGGGTCATCCTCTAGCCTTATGTCAAACTCATGCTATTGGAGATAAACTATATATAGCCATTTACAATGACTGATCTCCTCTCTCTAGTTGATCTCCTAGGCACTTGTGGTTGAGAATTTTCAGTTTCTACCTCACCAGCATGATCTACTTCGGGATGAACTGTATATGTACCTTGTAAGGATGCAACTGTATTTTCATCTTGAAGTGGAACAACTACTTTATCATTTGGAACAATTGTCATGGGTATAACAATATGTCCTTTCTTAAATATGAAATCTTTATGTAGTTGACTCCCACTGTTCTGAATATTCTCAAAAAAATTAGCAATCCGTCTTTATGTTCTTAGTGGAGGGACAATAAAACTTAAAGCCATTATACCTCTCAGAATACCCTACGAATAAACAGCTAACTGTCCTTGAGTCTAACTTCTTCTCATATGGTATATATGACCGAGCTTCCGCTGGACAACCCCAAACATATAGATGCCTAATACTGAGAGATTCCCAGTCCATAACTCATATAGGGTTTTAGTTACTGTTTTGTTAGGTACTCTATTAAGGAGGTGACAACCATTTTTAAGGCTTCAATATATAATGACTCTGGTAGAGTAGTGTGAGCTATCATACTCCCAACCATATCCTTTAGTGTGTGATTTTATCTCTCAGCAATACCATTTTGACGAAGTGTCCCTGATATGGTGTACTAAGCGACAATACCACTCTTTCAGAAATTGACAAATGATTCTGGACATTTACCTGATTCGTCATATCTGTCATAGTACTCACCACCATGATCAGATCTAACGGCTTTAAACATGTCCAATGATTGGGATTTCTCATGGAACAAGTATAGGTACCCATAACGAGAGTAATTGTCTGTAAAAGTGATGAAATATTCATGACCATTCCAAGAAGCTGTAGGGAATGTACCACAAATGTCTATATATACACCAAATTTAAGACATCTTGAACTCTGTTTAGTACCTAACTTCTTAATATTTCTTTAATTAATATTCGCTTAGTGCCTATGCTATTCACATGTAGAGACTCAGTATATAAAGCATGAAGTTTTAATTTATATAGCCATCAATCAGAATTCTAGTACCAATAACTTTAGATTTAGAAAGTAGACTAAGCATTTCATTATCAAAAGTGACAGTAAAACTAGATCTGTCTAACAAATGAAATTGAAATATGATTCCGCCTAAAAGGACGGTACATATAAAGTCTCATCCAAATCTAAAACAAAAAACCAGAATCTAATTTAAGCCTACAAACTCCAACACTTTAATTGCAACTTTATTTCCATCACCCATGTATACGTATCGCTCAGCTGGGCTGGGCCTCCTTTGGGTTTGAAAGTTTCGCATTGAATCGCTTATGTGAATTATCTATTCATAATTTATAAAGTGGCACTAAAGCTAAATTAATCTCAGAACAAACATAAATATGAGATATACCCGCTAAATAGCCATTTCTGATACTTTATGCATTCCTACTTAAGGTGACTTACTTTCTTACAGAAGAAGTATGCAATGACCTTAGGCTACTTTTTCTTCACTTTTGCCACTTAGGATTAGCCACTGTAGTAGTGTTTATGTTCCTCCCTTTAGTTTCGCTTTCCTTTTCTTATTAGAAGTTTACCCTGGATGCTAAGTGAGCACTGACTTTATCGGGCATAGCACTTCTAATAGTTATAGGAATAGTGTACTTTATGACCATTAGACACCTCTTGTAAGATCTCTCCCACTTACCATAATTTACTTTTTCTTACTGAACTTTTATTAGTGATAGTAGAGATCCATCAATCTTTAAGGTGTACTCTAGGTGCATGAATTCAAGAACGATCATTTACGTGGTCTTACCACTTCTTAAAGTTTGTACCATTCAATTTAAACTATATAAATGTACAATTTCTCATCAGTTTAACATAAACATTGCATTTAATAAAATTCTACTGTAATAGCCATTAAAAATAAATTTCAGAAAATGCAACCAGTTTAACCGATAGAGCTGCCGGTTAAACTTTCAGAACAAGTTGTGTCTATATATGCCAACACTGTACTGACCCAATATAGATATCCTAAAGTCTAGGTCCTATGTAAGAGAACAGCCTTCCTTTGGGCCGACTGTCACTTTATAGGATTGGTCCTAAAGTTTAAGTAATCTATATTGGCCATATAATATATGTAATGACCCGGCCATAATGACAACCTTCCTTTGGGCCGATTGCCACACGCATGGGCCACACAAATTTATGCATCTGTATTCTTGTTCCGCCATCAGACTAGTTGATGAGGGTAATGCAATATGGGCCAATAGTGTGACAACCTTCCTTTGGCCGATTACCACACATCAAGGTTCTCCCACTTGCATTACCCACGTCAAGTATTCGACGCCGTACATAATTCGGCCAAACAATAGTCTTCCTTTGGGCCGGCTATTGTCCGCATGAACTACATACGCAATTAAATAAGCTCTTTTATAAATTCTTTAACTTGAACATGTATATATTTTTATCTGTGTGTTATTAACTGTAGTATACATCAATATTCATCATGCTAGACAATATAAGCAATAATATAAATATTGATGAAGCGGAAGCATGTAAGGGTACACATAACCATGATAAATAAATACTTCAATACCTTCTTTATGTCAACTAACTACTGGTTTGCCATGTCTAATGCCTGTAATACTGTAGTGCTCGTCAAGAGCTTCGAAACGGCTATTTACATGCCCAAAACAGAGGTCATATGAGCCCATAACGACTAATTGAAGTTTCTATTGGCAAAACCGGTCTGCAGTGCTTATCGGGTCTGAATCAGACCCGACCCGCAATGGTTAAGTTATTGGTTTCCTTTCTTATTGGGCTGGGTTTAAATAACTGAATAAAACCCTATTAGCTTTATGTGAGATTGATTGGGATTAGGTCTCATTATTTGAGTAGAATTCTACCCCAAAATATCTTTAATAGACTAGAATTATATCTCAATCACAACACCCAAATCAATCTCAACAATCCCAATTGAAATTTAATATGAGATTAATTAGTAGTAGGTTTCCTTATTAGAGTAAAATTCAATCTCTAAATTTTTAATTCTAATTAATCTCATAATCCCAAATTAAGGAAACCCTAAATAATTAACCAATTTTTTTTTTTTTAATAATTGCCCTTGTAGCCGCCGGCTCATGGTGGCCGGCCGCTGTTGCCCGCCCACAAGGAGCGGCGCAGGCCGCATGGGCTGCATGTGGGCGCGCTCTGCAGAGAGCATTGCTCTCTGCAGAGAGCATTCATGCACCAGTTTTTTTTTTTTTTTTTTTTTTTTTTTAACACATTAAGGCTTGCCATGCATGCATGCAGGGAAGCCCCTGCATGCATGTGTCCAGTCACCTTTTTTTTTAAATAAAAATCTTTGCTGCATGCAAATGCTTGCATGCAGCCGACTAAGCTACCTTTATTATTATTATTTAAATTTAGAACAGCACACAAATCAAATTTCATAAAATATATATACATGAAAAATTCAATAAAAATCACTCCTTTTAACCTTTTGATCCAACATATGAGACACAAAATATTTATTGAATCAAAGGAGATATTTTTTATGATATTTATAGATCGAGATCACAATTTCTGTAGATCCCTATGATTTGATAAAGAGGTGGCTCTGATACCAATTGTTAGATCTAAATTTATTCCATACAAGATTTACATATACTGTAAGCCTCTTTATCATGATCAAAGGGAAGGATGATTTTAGGCATACCTGATTCCATTACGAAGAGGATGCCGAAGGTTGCACGATCTCGAGGACGCCGGGTTGAAGGAGAGGATTCTTCTCTCCAGCCACCAAGTTCTCTTCTTTATCCTTAGAGGAGATGAGAGACCTCTAAGAGAGAGATGATTATTTTTGTTGTTGGTGGTGGAGAGGGAACCCTACTCATGGTATATATAGCATCAAGAAACCCTATATATAGCATCAAGAAATCCTAATTCAACTCATCATAGATCTAGGCCCTTGATTTATAACATGAGTTCCACACATGTAATGAGTCCCACATTCTAATTTAAATACACTCATGGCTAAGTGTAATTGAAAACGTGTGTAGACCCAAACCATTTAGGTTTGATCAATTCTTTATTGGGTCAAACAACATAGGTTAAGTGGGCGGGTGCAAATATCCAATTGACTTGATTAGGCCCAAAATAAATTAGACTTTAAAACATAATAAGTCTAACAATAACAATTTAATTTGAACGTAAAGCAAGCTTGAATGTTTGCTTTATAGAACATACCATGATTTTCAAATAGGATGCTCTTGAAAGCTTGGAGTACTACTTTTAATTGACATGCATGAAAGTAATGGTTACCTCATTTAACTTTGAAGTGCTATGTTCATGCTTTGTTGAATTTTACATGCACGGATGCGAGCGTTTCGGAGGGGAGGCCGACAGACTTGAGGCTGTAGCGATGTCAATAGAGGGGTAGTTGGGAGAGGACTAAGGGAGCGGAGACAGAGGAGTAGGAGGAGGAGGAGGAGGATAAATGAATTAAGAAACATGGGAGGAGGATAAAAATGGAGAGAAATTTGTATTTGGGTTTGACGAATTTGTAAATTTTAGCTATTTTTTTGTTTAGGTTCAAAACCGAACCTAAAATGGCTACAATTTTGCATCCACGTTCGTCAAACCCAAACTAAAAAATAACTAACCCACGAGGAACAAAGTAAATATTTATGACCAAACAAAGAAAAAAAAGTTACTTTTCATATCTAGATTATGCTTCGCGGAGAGATTTCATTCAAATATGGGCGATGTGACACAAGTTTACAGACATAAGATACCAAATGTTTTTGATTTGTCCTGCATATTTAATCTCATGGTTACATACATAAAAGATATCAAACTATGCCCAAGTTGCATATAAGGTCCCCATTCCAATAAAGGACCTCGTCGATGTACCAGACCTCTGAAGTTAAGGCGAGGATTGAACATGTTATAATTATATTTTAACACGCGCTCGCGGGTCAAGCGTCTTTTTATGTGCCAAAATTTGGGTTTTATATGCAATGGTATTTATATTAGTAAATCTATCTTTTAAATACATGTCCAGCGAGAATTGAACCTGGGTTACTTTGTAACCATATATTAAGGATCATGTCACTGTACCAAAACTCCAATGTTATATGATGATTGAAGGTATTGTTTTTATATTCTAAGCATTCCAGCTTTTTGGGTTTGCACCACATGTACTCAAAATTTCAGAGCCGTTGCAAAATTAACATGTTAGCTTTTTTACTTGAAATAGCATGTGACCAAACTATTGCACAAAATACCCCCATCTTTCAAGAAATAAATGTCGACTAAATTCTCTCTCTCTCTTCCCCCTCTGTGCCCACCCCCGAAAAAAAAAAAAAAAAAAAAAAAGGGAAAACGAAGCTCCCGTCCTAATATAGTAAAACCATTACAATGCCCTAGCTACTCCTATACAATTTTGACTAATTTTCATAAGTGAAATTACCCTCATCCACATGTCTCATGTAATGCATATGGACTAAAACAAATTTAACTCTATGGTGTATCTTTAGAGTTTAGAGAGAAACTCATTTGTCTAACAATAAAAGAAGAATATATCAGTTGAAAAAGACAATAAATCAACCACTAACTACAAACACATAATTAAATTATAAAACAAATCGTTATCCATAACAAAATGAAGAACTAAGTTAAAGAATATATATTAAATATAAGGCCACAACACTAAGAGCATTTATTACAATTGTAATGCACAATATTTGATTCAGAAAATGGACATACACAGAGTAAAGTAGCCACTCTTCATACAGAGCAAAAAATCTGTGGATTGCATCTTGGCAAGTCCATGTTAACTTTTGATGGAGTTAATTGAAGTTAAAGGTTCTGAAGTCGTGGGTGTTTGTGGTGAAACCAAAAAAGAGTTGGTACCTTTCATACAACAAAGGCATAGCATAGATATCTTTTTTTGTAATTTACCCAAATTCATTTTCTAAACAGTCATTTTCTAATCAAGATAACAAAAAAGAAAGAATATACCAACACATCGAAATTATCTTACATTTACGACACTTCCAAAGGTATTACATTCACGGCACTTCAAAGGCAGATTTGAAAAATCAAAGCTTAAATTTGTTATGATATTGCCTCTAAAATATAAGGCTACTAATATCAAACTTCTAAAAATGGGAAAAAAGACAATTATTTCTGAACTAATGGAAAGCGTACAAAAATATATTCAAATATATCGTACATCACATTTAACCAAAGTCTGATCTAGAAAACTACAAGGTTTAGAATTTTCGCAAACTTTTCTAAAACTTCCTTAATGAATTAAAGGTTCGAAATCCATTTTACATCTTTTAATTTCTAACTTGTATTGCATTCTTATTTCTTTCTTGAGCATAAAGTTATGTTTTTTTAAGTTTCAAGATTGTGTAAGCATATATAAGGCCCAACGTTTAGGTTTGAAGTGATAGCTTGGAAATGAAAAATGAGATGTGTTTTCTTATATTTCTAGAGGCGTGATGACTTATAGTACTTAAGTGTGTTGTTTGTGAAGGAAAATTCTAGGGAATTTCTCCACACCACGAATTGTAAATAAATAGACAAGTGAAAGCAATCACAAACAACAAGCACTTTACGTGAAAAATCCGAAAGAGAAAAATCACAAGAGAGGGAGAAAATTCACTATAATATTAGATGATTACAATGAATTCTGCAAAGTGATTTTGCGATTACAATCTCTAGGGTTTGATGTAGTAATCAAAAGTCAATCACTTTCTTGATGGAGATGAAGGTGTATTTATACCTGCCTGAGCTGTTATTATGAGTGTAGATTTTTTGGATCTACATAACAATATGATTTGCCCATTATGATTTTCTTGTAACCGCCCAGATCGCGACGCTTGATAGTTGGGCTCCCCATGACAGGATATACACCACTATTCATAATAACATGTATTGATATAGGGGCGTTATAATGTTTAGAATGTGAAAATGATCTAGCAGCGTAGCTGGATTCGCGGATTGCAAGGAACGTGTTGTCCAGCTGTAAGCAGTGCAGGAGTAGTAGGCTTCGAAGGGTCTTCATGTTGGACCCTTGGGTAGCTTCAGGAAGGATTCTTGCATCAATTATTGGCGTCTCAGAGAGCCGCACAGCTCTGATTGAGTAGTGGATCCGGATAAGTGATGTCTGATCAGATGTAGGCTCCGGATAAGACCCGAGGCTTTCTTCTTAGACCCATATGCCTGAGGCTTTCTTCTTGGACCCATGTTAAGCTTGAATGTGAGTTAAGCCTGCTGACAAAGAAGCAAAACCTCCAGGTGTCTGGAAACGTCTCGTGATCTTGATGGGGGTCAAAATCTGCCACTACAGTTGCCTTGTTTGCCTCCTCGCGAGTAGGAGGGAAGTGGACTAATCCCATCCTCTGGCATGACCTTTCACTGAATAGTCAGAGGGTCTTCTTGCACTTCATGAAAAACAGTTAAAGAGTACTTGAGAGCACTTGGGGCACCCTTTCGTACTTTCACATTTAATGTCACATTCATAAATGTTGGCAAAAGTCACGTCACATGTCCAGTCTGCATGCACTCTGGGCAGATACCATCATTTGGAAGCCATTGGAGTGAGTTGAGATTCGTGCAATGATTGTAATATAGAGCTAGGCATGCGAAAAGACGCTTTAGCCCTAGGCCATCATTGCGGTGACATCATCGCCTTCTTTTAAATTGGGGGAGAACTTGAAAACTTAAGCTTTTCATAAATCCTAGAGTTCTTTAAGCTTTCTGCCTTTTCATTTTTCCTTTCTCTTTTGTTCTAAATCCTTATACTCAAATCCATCAATCGATCTTTGAAGTGACGATAGGGGCGAAATCCATCACTGCAGGAGATGAGGTGAGGAGCAGAGGCAGCGTAGAGGAGAAAATAAATGTTGGCTCGAATGTCCATCACTCTAGTTTTGTTGATGATTAACTCATGTAGTTATAGTATTATGATCTTGTGTTATTTAAGTTTCAGATATTGATCAAGATCTTAGTTCGTTGTTTAGTTTCTTCAAAAAACTCAAAGTCAAGTTTGAAGCTAACACATAATGATTAAAGAGCTCAAGCATAAAGATTATATCAAGTACTCAAGAAGGAGTCAAGCTTCAAGTTTGATCGAGTCAAGATGAAGGAGATCAATTCAAGAAATAACAAACTCTAGTTTATAAGGATGTTTATGTTAGTCAAAGGCCCTTCATCTTAGTTTTGATGATGACTAACTCATGAAGTTATGTTACTAATAATCTTGTGTTTATATAGTTTCAGTTATTGATCAAGATCTTAGTAGGTGTTTAGCTTCAATAAAGAATTCATAGTTAAAAATTTTGAAGCTATCAAGTGTTGATTCAAGATCTCGCGCTTCAAGATCGCACCAGATACTTGAGATGGAGTCAAGCTTATTTGGATCAAGTTTGGTTCGAGTCGTCTTAGAGAAGAAGATTGATAAGAAGACTTTGGTTTAGGTTCATTTAGTTTAGATCTTATGTAAGGATAGTTTAGTTTTGATATGCTCAAGTACACACACAAAAGTTTAATAGTTTTGGTTTCACTTTAACTGCTTTATTTTTAAGTTTATTGAGTGTCAAGAACATTCTCTCAGTTTTATGAATAGATAGGATCAAAACAAGTTTACATGGTTTATATGTATATTGGATTTCATCCATATGCATCTATGCTTCATTTGTTTAGAAAAACTTATTTTGATGTATCTAGTTCATGATTTCAAGTTTTATTTTTATCAAAACTTATTTTGGTATTTAATGTCAAAAACAAGTATATATCATTTATTATGTGTACTGGATTCTATCCATGCACATCATGCTTCAAAATATTTCAATATCTTATTTTTGTATTTATACAAGTTTGAGAAAATATCAGTTTTCCATTCCAAAATTGATTTTTGGATTACGATTTTCGGTTTAAGCTTTAATTTATATACCTAAAAAATAGTTCAAATTGTTTATAATATGTGGTGATTTTTGATGACATATATTTGTACTTCAACTTATTTATATGAACTTATTTTTGTGAAATTTATGATTATTTATTAGAATTTTTAGGGATTTATCAAGTTAGATTTTAAACCCTAAATCTGTTTGGTCGAGCGGTCGGTCGACCAACGTGCATAAATGTGCATAAGCTTTAGTGGTCGACCGAGCGATCGACCGATTCATAGAGCTTACTCTCTGAATTTGGCCTCGGTCAACCGAGTGGTCGACCGATCCAAAGAGCCCTGCTCTCTGGTCGTTACCCTGGTCAACCGCTCGGTCGACTGATAGGCTTTGTCTTGTAGACGATCGATCGGACGGTCGACCGACAGCCCCAACAGTTAAAAATTCAACCTTGGCCGGTCGACCGGCCGGTCGACCGACAGGCCTGGTCTTGGACCCCAACGGCTATATTTAGAAAACCCTATAAATATCGATTCTCTTGGCCAGTTTTAGATAAGATTTTTGAGAGCCAAATTTTCCATATTCTTAAGTGTTTTCAGCAAGTTTTTCTAAAAGAAGTTTTTGTGCCAAAACTCGTATCTTTTATTGTTTCAAAATTTTGGAAAAATCAAAGAAAAATAATTCTTTGGGAATTCTATTTTGTTCTTCTTTTGTCATATCTATCAAGAAGTTTTTTCCAAGTATTTTCTTTGTCGTTTCTTTTCAAACACTTTGATTTCTCACATACTTAAGCCACTCAATTCAAAGTCTATCCCGTAGGATCTTTGTTTTGTGAGAAAATTGTTTGTGATCTCTTTAGATTACGAAGTGATTGTTTGTGATCTTTATGATCACCAAGTTGTAATATTTTCTCTTTGCTTTGTGCCTACCTCTTGCGTAGAGGTGTGTGAGAGAATTGGAGTTGTGTACTCCTGGTGTGTAAGTTATAATTCCTCAGTGGAGGTCCCTTTGTGGAAGGTCTTGTGTGGATGATTGAGTTAGAACCTGCACAAAAATATACAGAATTTTAAAACTTTATAATAGTAGTGCAAGGTACTCAATACCACCGCTATAGTGAGTGGCTATGCCGGTCGATCCTCAAGGAGGGACTAGCGATGGAAACTTTTAGTAAGTCTTCTTTTAAGTTACTTGAAAATAGTTAAAGTTTTTCTCTTGTTCTTTAAAAGAAAAATAAAATAGATTACGTTAATTTGTGAAGAAAGTGGTAGATAGAAAGAGATGGTGATTTTGTATAAAGAAAGTGAAAAATAGAAGAGATTTGGTGATGGAGGTGATCTAAACTAAAGAATGAAAGAAAAGAAAGACAACCTAAAAGAAATACTTACCTCTTCCGGTTGATGACTTACCTGAAATCATTGCAAGTTTACCTTGATCTGGAGGCGATCAACGCATAACTCATAAGATTAACTCAATACCAATTCACATTACATTATCAAGGCTTCTTCGAGCAAGTATGAAATGATACAAACATAAGAAAGAATCCATCATCATGAGCTATCGATGGCACTCGCTAAGGCAAGGAAATACCGATGTTATTTGACTCACTTGAACTATCATCAAAACCAAAAGAGGAAGAGTAGAAAGAAGAAGAAGAAAATGAAAATAAGGAAGAACATAAAAAAGTTACCTTTATTGCTTGCAGAAACGATGGAAGAAAGGAGGAGGTTACATCGGTGTCACTCTCAAAACAAGTCTCTCTCTCTCTTACTTACATGAATCTTAGTCTAACCTATGCTTATGTTTTCCATTGATTTGCAAAGAGGAAAACTTTACAATAAAAAGTTGAGGAGCTAAATTACAAGTATTCTTAAAAAGATTACAAGTAGATCTCCTCAGAGATTCTAGAAAAGTGTGTCGATAGGAGTCTGGTCAGTGCGTGGCCACTTTGTCCCTTTGACGATGCGAGCGATGAGATTCCCTTCTCGCCTGGTTCGGGAATCAGAGAATAGAAGGTTGGTAGAATCCTCTTATTTCTTCTCAAAACCGCCTTCACTTAGGAATTCCTTCTCGCCTGATTCCGGAAATTCCTTGGGAGGAAGGAAGGTATTAGGGTATCAGCACCTTGATTAAAGAAGCAGTTCTCTAAAAGCCTCTGAATTCTTGTGCGCACAGTGCGTTGTGAAGAAGCCTCTGCTTGTGGAGTCCTCTCTCTTGCGTATTTGTCGCATATGCGTATCGCATGTGTTCTCTCCTTGTGTCCCTGGTGGGCTATTTATAGGGAGAGCAGGGGTATAATTGTCCCTTGAAAATATAGAAACAGATTGAATTAAATCTGTTTAAATCTGAAAAGTAGCCTTGCTGCGAGGCTAGGATCAGCTTCTGCGAAGCTAGAAATGGCAGGTCGGTTGATCCTCTTGATCTGTTTTGATCCTTTCCATATAGTTGGAAGATTGTCCCTGATCCTTTTACTCGTTTTAGGAGAGTCAAGAGATTATGGCAATCAACTGCCAAATTTAATCTCAGATTTGATTGGGTTTGATCTTGATCCAATTAGATTTGATCTCGTCTGGAGATTTAATTGGTCAAAGGTTGACCATGACAGACCAGCAGCGGCGCTGCCTGCTTTGAACTCACAGCAGAGCTGGAGGCAGTATCTGGCGAAGTCAGAGAAGGCTCTTCGGCGAAGCTACCGCATACCCTTCTGCGCAGTTGCGTATGTTTTCAGGCGAAGTTGACTCTCTCTGCGGAGTTGCGCTTCAGCAGTTCAGGCGAAGCTATGAGTTAGCTTCCTGGCGGAGCTTTGAATGGCTTCAAGGTGAAGTTGGATGATCTTAGCCTCTCAGGCAAGGCTATCCCTTTGGACTCATGTGATGCTAAGTGCTAGCATCTTAGACCTGCTGAGGTCTGTTTAGAGACAATCCGGGCTCATTGTCTGCTTGCTGGATCAGTGGAGTCCAAGTTGCTTCCTTATCCCTCGGAGATGGGTGAAAGGTGAAAACTGGTCGTCAGCTTGTCTATCACTTGTCTTTTGTAAATGTCAACAAGTTTAGACATTGTTCAGGCCAGTAAGAATCTTGTCTTTTTTAAGTGTCAACAAGACCCCCTTCAAAGTTTTTAAAAGTCTGCAATGGCTCAGGCTTCGAAATACTTTGAACTGTTTTGATCGGTGGTATGTGAAGTACGAACGTCGCCATGGTGGTTGAGTTCAGCTTCGCTTTCAATCCTGCTTTGGATAAGTTCGCCGAAGAATCATGTAGATTCGCGTCTGGGTAGCTTCGCGTCTGGGCTTCCTGGAATAAGTTCGCTTCTGGAATATCTGTTTCTTTCCCGAGGCCAACTGCTGTGGGTCAATCACAAGAAGTATTACTGCTTTTTCGAGATCAGAATGACTTCTCTCGCATTAATCGAGGGAGATATTCTTCCCTTGCGCGTTTTCGAGGGAGGATATTCCCTCTCTTCAAGGCGTCTTTAAGGCGTGATAAACGCCTTTATGAGGGAGAGCATTTCTTCCTTTGCACGGTTCTAAGGGAAATCGTCCCTTTTCACAACAAATGCCTTAAATGCGCTCGTTCTTCCACGCTTGAGGCGGCAGTGCTCAAGCCATGAGGCCTATAAATAGGACACCTGAGGTCCTCTGAAGAGAAGTGATCTGCTCTTCTTCTCTTCTCTTGGTTGAGAGAGATACTCAGATCTCTGAGCTAGTGGGGATGCCCACTCTGGTTATTACCCGGCCAAGGACCGGTAAGTCTCGATCATTCAGAGACCTTATCAATGAACTTTTAGGGAGTTCATCTCCCTTAGTTTAGCTTTAGCTTTAATCAGCTACTTCAGGGATTAATTTCCCTTGTTCTCCACTTAACTGATCTGAAGAGAAAGATTTCATCATAGCCTCCCAGCGAAGCTATCATTTTAACTTGATCAAAGAAAGATCACTGCATGCGTGTTAAGTCCGCCACATAGGCAAGAATTGGGACTTAGTCTTTTCAAAGTTGAGCCAGTCTTGTCATATAGGTGGGGCCAAGACCGCGTCCCTCTGGATCAGTCTGGCTTAGCCATATAGGCGAGGCTAGGACTTGGCTTATGTTGAGCTAGCCCATCATCACTGTGCAGGCGAGGCTATCATCTGCTTAACTGAAACCAATGCTTAACTGAATCGGATATAAATAGTTTCGCCCCAAAGAAGTTGACTTAGTGCTTTTGTAGCTTCTCCGGTGTTTAACTGCTAACTTGTTTCAGTTTGCATTGCAGTGAGCTATGTTCGCCAACTTGATGGAAGAGATCAAGAAGTTGCCTCTCGCTTTTCCAGTTGAGATTTTACTTTTAAGCAGGAGGAACAAACTGGGGCAGCTGATGTGTATTCCCAGAAGAGGTTGGTAGTCGCTTATCCGAGATGATTCACTTCGAGGCGAGGCTGGTAGTCGCTTATCCGAGATGATCCACTTCGGGAAAGCGGACGTCACCTGTAAGGTCGCGGATCCTTCTCTTGCCAATTTTCATCAAGGAAGATCAATCTGCTGGTGGCAATCAGTCCTTCGCCAGTTTTGATTACGGAAGGTTCAACTTCTTGGTGGCACCATCTGTCCTGGTGGCACTATCTGTCCTGGTGGCACCTTCTATCATTATGTGAAGGATTGCGGCCTTGTGCAGGAGGAAGGCCTTTCGTGTCCAGTTGGTTTGGCTTGGAAGTAGATAGGACCACTTGTATGCCTTTTGAGCAAATGACTCTGTTGTATGAAACACAACCTTGATGTAGTAGGATCAATGTACCTTTCCTTTTAAATCAATAAAAGTTCAGTTTCTGCTCATCTGATTTTGCTTTGCCTTCATTTTGAATTGACTCAGCGGAGCCATGCGAAGCTAAGGACAATCCTTTCTAAAAAGGGACGAGCTTCCAGCGAAGCTAGCATAAATTTTCCGCGAAGTTCGGACTGTGCCTTTAGCGGAGCTAAGGCGGGCTTTGCGGCGAAGTAATCGATACGTCGCGCTAAGTCAGCACTTGACTTATGGCGGAGTTAGCTCAGAGGACAATCTTGGTTGAAGTTGAAGCTCGCTTGGCCCAGACGACGAGTTTTAATGAGGCTGAGCTAAGGTCGCAGGCGCTCGTTAGGGCTGCTAATGACAGGAAGACAAGGCTGACCTTTTTTGAAGATCGGATCAGATCTTATGACGCACGCTCATAGCTTGTAATATATGTGCCTTCATGTTTCCCTTCTTCTCGAAATTAATAAAAGATAATTTTGTTTTGACTCCCCTGTCGAATCTCCAACTTGCTTTATCTGCTGAGTTGTCGTTTCCAAGTTGTATTGTAGTCATTTGTGAGAATAGTCCTTGCTGGGTTGAATAATGAGACTTGGCTATCTGCCGGTTCAGAGGTCGCACTGACGTGACCGGTTGAGAAGCCACCAAGCTCAAGATTAGTCTTTATGGGGCTAAAAGGGTAATACTTATCTTTTGTAGATGTCAACAAGTACGGGTGAGACCTGTCTTTTGTAAATGTCAACAGGCTCAAGGTTGAGACTTGGCTATCTGCCAGTTCAGAGGTCGCAATGACATAACTGGTTGAGAAACCACCAAGCTTAAAATTGGTGATACTTGTCTTTTGTAAATGTCAACAAGTATCGAGACCTGTCTTTTATAAATGTCAACAGGCTCAAGGTTAAGACTTGTCTTTTGTAAATGTCAACAAGCTCAAAATTGAGACTTGGCTATCTGCCAGTTCAGAGGTCGCAATGACATAACTGGTTGAGAAACCACCAAGCTCAAGGTTGGTGATACCTGTCTTTTGTAAATGTCAACAAGTATCGAGACCTGTCTTTTGTAAATGTCAACAGGCTCAAGGTTGAGACTTGTCTTTTGTAAATGTCAACAAGTTCAAAATTGAGACTTGGCTATCTGCCAGTTCAGAGGTCGCAATGACATAACCAGTTGAGAAGCCACCAAGCTCAAAGGTTGGTGATACTTGTTTTTTGTAAATGTCAACAAGTATCGAGACCTGTCTTTTGTAAATGTCAACAGACTCAAGGTTGAGACTTGTCTTTTGTAAATGTCAACAAGCTCAGAATTGAGACTTGGTTATCTGCCAGTTCAGAGGTCGTAATGACATAACTGGTTGAGAAACCACCAAGCTCAAAGTTGGTAATACTTGTCTTTTGTAAATGTTAACAAGTATCGAGACCTGTCTTTTGTAAATGTCAACAAGCTTAAGGTTGAGACTTGTCTTTTGTAAATGTCAACAAGCTCAGAATTGAGACTTGGCTATCTGCCAATTCAGAGGTCGCAATGACATAACTGGTTGAGAAACCACCAAGCTCAAGGTTGGTGATACTTATCTTTTGTAAATGTCAATAAGTATCGAGACCTGTTTTTTATAAATGTCAACAGGCTCAAGGTTGAGACTTGTCTTTTGCAAATGTCAACAAGCTCAAAATTGAGACTTGGCTATCTGCCAGTTCAGAGGTCGCAATGACATAACCAGTTGAAAAGCCACCAAGCTCAAAGGTTGGTGATACTTGTCTTTTGTAAATGTCAACAAGTATCGAGACCTGTCTTTTGTAAATGTCAACAGGCTCAAAATTGAGACTTGTCTTTTGTAAATGTCAACAAGCTCAAAATTGAGACTTGGCTATCTTCCAGTTCAGAGGTCGCAATGACATAACCGGTTGAAAAACCACCAAGCTCAAGGTTGTAATGGAACTTGGGAAAAGGTCTCGTTTTCACGGGGAGAAATGAGAAAATCACTGCCATAGGTTTAGTGTTAACGTAACAGTGAAATGGAGAGATTTGTATATGTGGCCTTACCATTCTATGGGTGAGAATTGGTAAGTGATTTTGGAGGTCTCGTTTTCATGGGGAGAAACGAGGGAACTGTCATAGGTTTAATGTTAACGTAACAGCGAAATGCATATGTGGTCTTACCATTCTATGGGTGAGAATTAGTAAGTGATTTTGGAGGTCTCGTTTTCACGGGGAGAAACGAGGGAATCACTGTCATAAGTTTAATGTTAACGTAACAACGAAATGCATATGTGGTCTTACCATTCTATGGATGAGAATTGGTAAGTGATTTTGGAGGGAGAATCAAATGGGAACAGGTCCCTTAGGATTTTTAGCAAATCCTCAGCTGTCAACGGGTTTGATATGCCTTTACTAACTACCGTTTGAGTCGAGCTAGCCATGCTATTCCCCTCAGCATGATGAGTTGTCGAGGACTTATGTTGGGCTAAAAGGCCAACATTTTTTTCTATCCTTAATCGTTAAGGATGTCGGATCATTTGGTTAGCGTATGTGTAACCTTGATTCTCTTTTGGGAGAATCAGTGTATGACCAGGTTCCTACTAGTTTATGGTTGCAATCTCGCTTGGAGGAAGAGAAAGGCTCTCTTTGCATGTACCTTGGATATGAAGGTCTTGATCAGAGGTATGGTGCTAACTTGATCATGAGAAGGATCTTTTATCAGGGATAATACTTCTTTAAGAACTTGCCATTGATCGGCATCATGAGTAAGTCGCCATCTGAAGTCATAAGACGGTACGCTCCGTTTGAATAGACTGTTTCTATTACAAAGGTCCTTCCCATTTAGGCTGAAATTTGCCTTTGGTTTTGTGCGTCATAATCATTGGTCGTCTGACGGTTAAAACCAAGTCTCCTTTCTGGAAGACTCTTTGTTTGACCTTCTTATTGAAAGTTTTTGAGATTCGAGCTTGATACAACTTGATATGCTACTGAGCTTGTAGTCGCTTCTCATCTAGGGCTTCGAGCTCTTGAAGACGCAACCGATCATTGTCCTCTGATGTGATCTTAGTCATTAGAGCGACTCGTAATGACGGCATCTGAATTTCCAATGGTATGACTACTTCATACCCGTACACCAGGGAAAAAGGCGTATTGCCTGTAGGGGTCCGAACCGTGGTTCGGTAGGCCCAAAGACATTCACCAAGCTTTTCGTCCCAATCTCGCTTATTCGAGGAGACGAACTTCTTGAGTAATTTGATGATCGTTTTGTTGAATGCTTCCACCAAGCCATTAGCGGCGGGGTTATAGGCAGTCGAAGCCACATTCTGAATTCGGTATTTATCGCAGAACTGATAGAATACTTGGCTTATGAATTGGGGACCATTATCATGGATGATTCGCCTAGGGACACCAAATCGATGGATGACATAGTGTTTGATAAAATTAACCACGTTAGGAGTTTTGACTTCAACCAGTGGTATAGCTTCCGCCCACTTTGAAAAGTAGTTGGTTATTGCCAAGATAAATCGGTGACCCCTTGTCGAAGAAGGGCTGATTGGCCCTACGACGTCGATTCCCTATGCTTCGAACGGCCATGAAGCAATAGTTAGGTGGAGCAACTTCGAAGGCTGGTGTATGAAGTCCGCATGAATCTGGCATGCTTTACACTTTCGTGCGTATTGGATGGCATCGGCTATCATGGTTGGCCAATAGTATCCAAGCCTATGCAATCTGTCTTTAAGTTTTGGACCTGGCTGATGAGCTCCGCAAATGCCGTCGTGTGCTTCTTTAAGCACTTCCTGCGCCTCTGAGTTGGAAAGGTAACGGAGGAGGACACCGTCATATGAACGACGGTAAAGTGTCTTCAGAGTTGGATCGTAGTAGAAACGGTGAGACCTTCGTCTGATAGATGCCGCTTCTTTAGGATCGTCTAGCAGCAGACCATGTAAAGCATAGTCGATGAGTGAAAATCGCCAATCTCTCGGCTCAAGATCCGTTGAGATATTATAAACTTCTCGGGATCTTAACATATGCTTAGAGCATACAAGATGTCGAGTTGCCACTGTGAGGTGATACTCGGTGTCGGCTGGCAAGGCTAGTGTTGTTGCTAATGCAGCAAGAGCATCCGCCTTGGTATTTTGAGATCGAGATACGTGCCCGATGTAGAAACCTTCAAACAGATTAGCCAATTCGATGGCTGTGTGGTAATAAGGCACCAAGTCTTCGTGACGAACCTCATATTCGCCTTTAACCTGATTGATAATCAGTTTTGAATCACCGTAAGCTTCAAGGTAGCATACCCCCATTCCGTGGGCGAGCTGAAGGCCAATGAGCATAGCATTATATTCCGCTACATTGTTGGAGCATGATTCCGTCAGAGAGAATGCTCTAGGAAGGACATGATTCTGCAGAGAGATAAACACAACTCCCACGCCGGCAATGATCTTGCCCTTAGGGCCTATTCATGATGCTCCATCGAAGAACACCTGCCTCTTCTGAGGTTATATTAGACTCGAAGACTTCATCTGGAATATCTTCGTGAAGTTTTGAGTTTTCTGGGACTGGATGAGCAGCCAAGAACTCTGCGAGGACCTGACCTTTAACCGCCTTTTGAGGGATAAAGATCATATCATATTGAGACAAAAGAAGCGCCCATTTAGCTAATCTTGAGTTCAATGATCCTGGTTTCGTCATGAGAAGACGCAAAGGATTTACTCTGGAGATGACATGTATGGTTTGGCCGACCAAATAATGTCGTGTCTTCTGAACAGCGAAGACAAGAGCTAAACACTATTTCTCGATAGGATTGTAGCGAGATTCTGCTCCTATGAGAGTCCTGCTGAGATAATAAATGGCCTGCTCGTGATCACTGTCGTCCTTTTGAGCAAGGAGGACACCAAGAGAATGGTCCATAGCTTTCACATAAAGCAAGAATGGTTTCCCTGATGTGGGGGCTACTAAGACTGGAGGCTTCGTGAGGTATCTCTTGATGTCTTCATAAGCTTCCTGACAGGCTTGATCCCATACAAAGGGGGCACCCTTTTTCATAAGTCGGGTGAACGGTTGACAGCGGCCAAAGAGATTTGCAATGCATCTTCTGATATAAGCCAGTCTACCCTACAAGCCTCTAAGCTCTTTGAGGTTTCTCAGTGGATGCATGCTCTGAATGGCTTTGACCTTGTCTGGTCAAGATAAATTCCTTTTGATGTAACGATAAACCCAAGGAACTTGCCGCTCGAAACTCCCAGGAAGGATTTTGTCAGATTCATTTTCAGTCGATGAGCCCGCATTATGTCAAATATTGTTCTCAAGTCACGAAGATGGTCATCCTTGTTGCAGCTTTTGACAGCAATGTCGTCGACATAGCATTCCACCGTCTTTCAGAGATGATCGCGAAAGATTGTACTCATTGCCCGCTGATAGGTTGCTCCGGCGTTTTTTAGCCCGAAGGGCATCACGGTGTAGCAGTATACCCCCAAGGGTGTTCGGAACGAGGTATGCTTCTCGTCGTCGGGATACATCTTAATCTGATTGTACCCTGAGAAGCCGTCCATGAAAGACATTCTTTCGAATTCACAGGTATTGTCAATCATGACATCGGTGATGGGCAGTGGGAATTCGTCTTTAGGATAAGCCGTATTGAGATCACGGTAGTCGATGCAGATCCGTATCTTCCCGTTCTTCTTGAGGACGGGAACGATATTAGCAACCCAATCTGGATGCTGTTCCTCCCGTATGAAACCACACGCAATGAGCTTATGGACTTCGGCTTCAATAGCCTCCTTAATGTTTGGGCGAAACCGACGTTGTTGCTGCTTGATTGGCTTGGCGTCGAGCTTGATGTTCAGATGGTGCATGGCTACTTGCGAATCAAGTCCGGGCATGTCTTCGTAGTTCCATGCGAAGACGTCAATATACTCCCTTACAAGTATTATCAATTCTTCATTTTCTGTAAGTGATAAGCTTTCACTTATGAAGATGGGCTTAGGGTGATCTTGACTACCCAAGTTGACCTGCATCACCTTATCTTCAGTAGGTGGTTCGCGCAGTTCGAATTGCTTTTCCCATTGGAGATCTAATTGCTGAGCCCATGGTTCCTCGTTAGTAGCCTCTGCTGGCTCTAATTGACTGCTTGAAGTCATATTAACAGTGAGATTTTCGAACATCATTCCCACACTAACGTCTGAGTCCCATTCGGAGGATGAGACTGAACGTGATGGAATTGGTTTGTCACTTTGCATTGAACCATTGCTGGCGATGTGGGTGTAACGTACCCCAACCCCCTGCGTGTATTATCATAGTAGTTTGTAGGTTTTTCTTTTGGCACAAAGTTACGCAGCAAACTACGCCTACCTTTTTCAAAATTCAGGCCCTCTCCGTGCTTTAGACTGTAGCTCATTTTCTTCATAATATGGCACGTTGGTCGCGCGTAATGGAAGAATTGTGGAGTGTTTGAGTCTGAACTTGAGTCTGCAGCCATGGGTCCCAGTGGTTGGGTTCTACCGAAAATTATCGGTAACTGATCTTTTTTGGATGGCGGGATCACCAAAACGGCCCCCTCTGCAGATTCCATGGGCGTGCTGGATGCACTTGGTTTATGTAGGCATGTGCAGAGGGCTATCCGTAATGGATTCAAACAACCCATACTCGCAGGATAATCGAAAGAAATATTATCATTAATTACCCATTCACCTTCATCTTCAGAAGGAGTATTACATTGGGGATTATTAAGACATGCTATAATTGGTTCACCAATCAAAATGGCTGGCATGCTTGCTTCGGATTCTGAATCCGCCTCATTGCCACTTTCATCATCATCTGGCAATGGTTCTTTAGATGTTTCACCAGTCTCTTGATACAGGAGAGCGTCAGTGAAGTAATTTTTCACCCCTTTGAATGGTTGCTTCTCAGCAAAGACAGTTTGTACTGTCACGTCATCTTTAACATATTTAAAGCACTGGTGCAGAGTAGAGGGAACGATCCAGTTGGTGTGGATCCACGGTCATCCTAGCAGCAGGTTATATGATGTGTCGGCGTCAATGACATAGCACATTACTTCTGACTTCAGGCTCCCGATTTGACAACGGAGTCGAATTTTCCCAAGTGGATGACTACTCCTGGCATTGAAATCATATATTGTAGTAGCGGTTATGGACAACCTATATAGCGGTATACCGAGGAAGTAGAGAAGCCTTTGGGGATGATGCTGAGTGCGGACCCCGGATCGACTTGTACCCTTTCAATGCATGTTGAACCAATGTTTCCGGTATAGTACAGAGGTCGATCGTGCTTGTTGTCTTTGAGAAGCATATCTTCCGTTGTGAAGGTACTAGCGGGCACCTTTGATTGTACATGATGACATTCTGGGGAAGAAGACTGAGCGTCATCGTTAGGGGTTTCTGGCATATATATCAGGAATGATTCTGAATTAGCCAGGGCATCCCTGAGTGCTTCTCTTGTCTCTTTTGAGAGACGAAGTAGCTCGTGTATAGTAATACGAGCCGGGATATTAGCCAATTGGGTCAATATGTCAAAATGAAAGGGCGTGTCAAGCCCTGGGCCTGAAGGCTTCTTCAGGACATGATCGAACCGGACTTCTTTAGGCTTCTCTTTTCCCTTGGTCGGAATGGAAGCAGGTGCTGGTACTTGTACTGACGTCGTTTGCTGTTGTATCTCGTCAGTAGCCTTCTCATACTGCCTTAAGTATGATTTTCTGGATCGAGTACCCGTCGGCTGAGGTACATCGGCCTGCGTTGCGCAAGCGTGCTTTTCTCCTTTAGAATCGCTGAGAGAAGCTGTCGCGAAATTGTCGTCGTCCGGCAGGAGGGAGATGACATTGCAAGATTTGCCCTTCGACTTGGACTTCTTTGAATTCCACTGCACGTCTTGGACGAGGTCTGGGTGTATCCACATGACTTCTCCTGTCTCCAATGTTAAGGGAACAAGACCCTTATTATCTTGAGTTTTAGCTGGAGGATGCTTGACTTCCAACCGTGGTGCAGGGACTGGATAAGTCCCGTAAGGAACTGTGACCTTTGGGGTTTTACCGAACTCGAGGGTCACCATATTGGCAGTGACTTTCTTCTGCTCTGACTTTAGTGTCAGGACTCCAGCGTCGATCAAGGCTTGGATTCTGTCCTTGAGGACATAGCACTTGTCGGTAGGATGGTGAATCATCCTGTGGTAGAGACAGTATTTGGGGTCATTTGTGCGCTCTATTTCATTGGGACGTCGAGCATCTGGCAGCTTCCTTTTATTCCCTTTGTGGAGCAAATGGAATATCGTGACTACCTGATCGTCTCTGAAAGAGTACTGTTTTGGAGGGAACTTAGACTCCTGATTATTGAAGCCGCTCTTCTTGGCTTTCGACTGTACGTCCCCGGACAACTCAACGGACATAGTCTCCTTCCCTTTAGCTTGAGAAGACTGCGCCATGTCGCTACGTCCTTTATTGTTCATTCCCTATTTGGCCTTAGAGGTAGAGGGTTCGAACTTTTTAGCCGACTTTTCAGCTATCTCGGCTTGCTCGACCAGTTCTTTCCAGGTATGGGCTTTGACAGCCCCCATGCGAACCTCTACTTGGTCTAAGAAGTTGTGCCTGCACGTCTGTAAGAGCATGAGTAATGGCATCCCTGCTGGGCACATCAAAGACAAGTTTTTGAACCGCTCAATGTAGTCACGGACATATTCGCCCTTTTTCTGCACGGTGGAGAGGAGCTTGTCCATGCTTACCTCGGTATCATCCTCATAGAAACAAGAGAGGAATCGGGTTTCCAGGTCGATCCAGGAATTGACAGAGCCCGGAGGGAGACTTCGGAACCAGTCAAATGCCACCCCCTTTAAGGTGCCAATGAACAGCCTAGCCATGATGGCGTCGTTGCCTATAACATTACCAGTCTGAGACCGAAAATAGTAGATGTGCTGATTTGGTGAGCTCTTACCATCATACGTATGCAACGTTGGTGGTTTGAACTTTGGTGGGTATGGTACTGAATCCCACTCTAGCGGGTAAGAACGGACTGTCCCCACTTTCTTTAATTCATCCCTCTGAGCTAGGGATGCGATTTGAGCTTGAAGGCCCTTAAGGACTTCAGTGTCTAAGGAAGACCCCTCCTTGGACTTCTCCGTCTTCGGTTGGTCATTGCTAAGATGTTCTTCCTCGTCATGGTTACTTCCGATATCATTGTTATTCCGGTTATTGAGGAGTTGAGCGAGCATCTGTTGAATGTTGTCCAGAGTTTCTTGCTGAGTTTTGGAAGTTTGCTCCTGAGCTTCCAAACGTCGACGAAAGTCGTCATTACCATTATCAGCCATGTTTACTGATGCTCTGTCTGTTCGCACTGAACTGACTGTCGCCGAAGAAGCATACCCGCTGTTGTCATCTTTTTCATCAGATGACTGGACTGATCTTCTTCTTGGTTCTGCCGAGGGTACTACCGTTGAGGAAGAAGGCTGTTCATATCTATAGGGTATCGCCACCCTAGATCTGGTGTTTTGGAAAACACCCTCTTCATGCACCAAGACTTCGCCTAAGCCTGGGCTGTAATCTGGATCTGGGGAGGTATAGGGAGTATCGTCGGACACTTGTCTGCCCCTGCGCAGCTCTCATCCCCTTCTGGTCATGTTGACGGATGCAGAGGGTAGGTCTCGTGAGACGCATCTTTTGTGATGCTTCATCGGGGCTTGTACCGACAGCCGATCAAAAATTGATCGCCGGCCTGGAGAAGTGGCGAAGATTGGTGCTAGCCGGCAATGGATCGAGTGGACTGTCACCAACTGACATCCCACTTGTTGACAACAGGGGGAAGTAGTTCGAAAAGATTCTGACTTTCGTTTGTTCATCAAGAATTCCTGTAGGTCAGACCTAGTTGGGCCTAAACAATCCAGCGCAGAGGCTCTTTTGGATCGCGCATAGGACGATGTCTTGTTCCTTTTGTCCCCGTAGAGGGGATTAGCACTGAATAGTGCTTCAGTTCTAGCTCCGCCACAAAGCGCGAGCTTAGCGCCTGACGAACTGGAGAGCGGAGCACGCTGTGGTGCTTTATCCGCTATGCTGCTGCGAAGGCGATTAGCCTTGGATAGTATTTTGGCTGTAGCTTCGCGGCCATGAACCCTGCGCGTATGCTGTGGTACAGTAGCTTCGCTTGAATTGGGCGACAGTATGATTACTGTCGTGACTTCGCGACTGGCAGCATTGTTGGAGCAGACAGGCATCTTGCCTTTTTCTTCGCGAGAGAGACGCGGTTTTGGCGTAGCTACGCCTGAGGCTTTGCCCAGAGCCTTCAGTTTTGGCCTCAACATCTGCTTTGATAACGGAGACTTAGGTTCGCAAGGAACCTGACTAGCCATGCGCGAGGCTGAGGGGTGTTGGCAGAATTCTGCTCCTGGTTTCTATTCTGAAACCTTGGTCATGGAGACCTTTCTATGCTTCCGTGCATGAAGCATTAGACCACCCCCAGAGAGAACTTATTCAAATTTTCCTTGGTCGAATTGAATGACCAGGTTCCCGAAAGTGAAGGACTTGGACTGCGGGCGTGCTTCCTTGTTGCGCCAGAGAACCGCAGTAGGCTAGCAGGGAGCCTTATCTGTCTCTGCAGAGACTTGCATTAAAGATTTAGCCAGAGAGGCTCTGGCTGCACCGGCTTTTCTGAATTCAGAGTTAGACCCAAAGGTCTGTTCATCGCATTGCGACACTTGATTCTCAGCGGTGAGAATGTCGTCCCCAGCGGAGTCGCCACCTTGTTTTTCATTGATTTGCAAAGGGGAAAACTTTACAATAAAAAGTTGAGGAGCTAAATTACAAGTATTCTTAAAAGATTACAAGTAGATCTCCTCAGAGATTCTGGAGAAGTGTGCCGATAGGAGTCTGGTCAGCGCGCGACCACTTTGTCCCTTTGACGACGCGAGCGATGAGATTCCCTTCTCGCCTGGTTTGGGGAATCAGAGAATAGAAGGTTGGTAGAACCCTCTTATTTCTTCTCAAAACCGCCTTCACTTAGGAATTCCTTCTCGCCTGGTTCCAGAAATTCCTTGGGAGGAAGGAAGGTATTAGGGTATCAACATCCTGATTAGAGAAGCAGTTCTCTAAAAGTCTCTGAATTCTTGTGCGCACAATGCGTTGTGAAGAAGCCTCTGCTTGTGGAGTCCTCTCTCTTGCGTATCTATCGCATATGCGTATCGCATGTGTTCTCTCCTTGTGCCCCCGATGGCCTATTTATAGGGAGAGCAGGGGTATAATTGTCCCTTGAAAATATAGAAACATATTGAATAAATCTGTTTAAATCTGGAAAGTAGTCTTGCTGCGAGGCTAGGATCAGCTTCTACGAAGCTAGAAATGGCAGGTCGGTTGATCCTCTTGATCTGTTTTGATCCTTTCCATATAGTTCGAAGGTTTCCCCTGATCCTCTTACTCGTTTTAGGAGAGTCAAGAGATTATGGCAATCAACTGCCAAATTTAATCTCAGATTTGATTGGGTTTGATCTTGATCCGATTAGATTTGATCTCGTCTGGAGATTTAATTGGTCAAAGGTTGACCATGACAGACCAGCAGCGGCGTTGCCCGCTTTGAACTCACAGTAGAGCTGGAGGCAGTATCTGGCGAAGTCAGAAGAAGGCTCTTCGGCGAAGCTACCGCATACCCTTCTGCGCAGTTGCGTATGTTTTCAGGCGAAGCTGACTCTCTGCGGAGTTGCGCTTCAGCAGTTTAGGCGAAGCTATGAGTTAGCTTCCTGACGGAACTTTGAATGGCTTCAAGGCGAAGTTGGATGATCTTAACCTCTCAGGCGAGACTATCCCTTTGGGCTCATGTGATGCTAAGTGTTAGCATCTTAGACCTGCTGAGGTCTGTTTAGAGACAATCCGGGCTCACTGTCTGCTTGCTGGATCAGTGGAGTCCAAGTTGCTTCCTTGTCCCTCGGAGATGGGTGAAAGGTGAAAACTGGTCGTCAGCTTGTCTATCACTTGTCTTTTGTAAATGTCAACAAGTTTAGACATTATTCGGGCCAGTAAGAATCTTGTCTTTTTTAAGTGTCAACAGCTTACAAAGAAATAAAAATTACATAAAATAAAAATAAAAACCTACACTAAAAAGAATGAAAAACTAGCCTAAGAATTATTCTCTGCTTGGTCGCTCCCTGTACACTAAGAATTTGCAGGTATTTATAGCAAATATGGAATGGGAAAGAGTGTCTGAAGATAGGGGAGCATTAAATGGCCGCGGATCCGCAGCCTGGATGTGGCCACTTCCAGGGAGTGTAGCGTCCTGACATCTGTTTATCTTGGATTATCCCCTTGGATTCTCTGTTTGGACTTGTATTTGATGTTATCCTCGGTTGATCTTTAGCTAACCAAAATGGATTTATAGAAAATCAAATTTTATCAGTTTTCATTTGGCGTTATCTTTCTGATTTGCTCTAATATTCAGCTAAATATTTGCCCCAATCCTTAATTTCTTCTGGATGTGGTGATATCCTAATAGATCTTTAAGTTAATCGAATTAATTCACCAAAATCTGATTTTAACTGACTGGATCTGAGATCATATTCAGCTACCCAAATAGATGTAATTAAATCTGATTTTAACTAGTATTTATTTGGTTATCCTCTTTCTCTTCATGATTATCTTCTGCAAAATAGACATTTAAGACAAGAAAATTAGTATATTTATTACACGATAAATGTAGGAATGTAATGAAAAGAATGCAAAATATGTGTACGATAAGTGAACATAGTAGAAATTCTTCTATGTGAAGGCGGGGACGCAGAGCAGTGGCTCGAACCTCAAAACATATTCTTGTGTTTACGTTTGATGTTCTATCTCTCAGCTCTCTTCTCTTATATCTTGCATTGCTTTACTTGCTTATATTGATGTGCTTGATATTGTATGTGTGCTTATACTTGTGTTTAATCAAGAGAGCTATTGAAGCACCTCAACTCTTAATTTAGAGGAATCGTGAGGAGAAGTTTTCGAGCCCTTCACGGGGAATTTGAACCACTCTTCTTTACACGTTGTATGTTTGCAATTAAGTTTTTTTAATTCCGTATTATTTGTCCTAGATTAGCACTCACCTATCACCCCCTTCTAAGCGTACTTTCAATTGGTATCAGAGTTAGCAATCCTTATATTCAGTTTAACCACCTAGGAGTGTGATCCTTTATTGCTAATCTAGTAATTATTCTGCACACATTTTTTTGTAATACTCATGGATTATTTTACACCACCCATATATAATGTTTCTAACATTGATATATGAAAGTTTAAGATGAGTACATACTTAAAAGGCTTAGGATTGCATGTTTATCTTTCCACTATCAAGAAATTATATTTTGGTAATAACAAATACCTTGAGGCTAATGCACAAGCCATGGAGGCATTTAAGCACACACTTAGTGAAGAACACATTTCTTTGATTTCTCATTGTGATTCTGCTTTACAGTATGGAATACATTGACCTCTCGCGAGGAAAAAGTTTCACACATTTTGTAGAGAGAACTATGAAGAGATGAGTCCGACCAAGCTTGCTTTATAGTCCAAGGGAATGACTCCCTTGAGGTAACTTCGGATACTCATCTAGATGATCATGGTTGCTCTTCCATGGATGATAATGTTATGGATGCACATGCTTTAAATGAAGAGCTTTTCAAATTTTGTGAAAACTTGTTTTTAAAATATAAACTTTTAAAAAGTAAGAGTTTTGAATTAAAAGAATAAAATAAAATTTTATTTTCAAAACTTAACACCGTTTTACAAGAGAGGGTTGAGGTTTCAAATGAAAGGGATTAATTAAATATCCAACTTGACCTTATTTTAAAAGAAAATGAAATTTTAAAAAAAAAAAATGAGTTTAATGATGTTTTGAAGAAAATGAGATTTTGTCTTCAAAACTTGATTTTGTTTTAAAAGAGAGCGCTTCTTTGAAAAACAAGATTATTTTAATTTCTAAAGAACTAGAATGTATTTCTTTAGAGAATATTTCATTAAAAAATGATTTTGTCTCATTCTTATTATGCTTCTATTGATTTACCTTCCAATGATAAAAAAATTTATTTCTATTGCATGTTCCATATCTTCTTCCAAAATTGATAATGATATTCATATTTTGAAGAAGGGTGTAGATTGTTTGGGCTCCATTTTGAGCCAAAGTGTCATGAACTATACAAGGTTGGAATCTATATTTCACAAGAAACATTCTCCACATATGCGTGCACACCCTCCATGGCATACACATGCTCTCATGTTCACACATGACACTATGTCTGCTAGTGTGTACACTTGTACACATTGTGGTCGCAAAAGCCACCTTGTAAAAATTTTGTTATGATAAACTAAATGTTTCTAATTTTACAAGTAAAAATGTTCAGATTAGGAAAGGTACTAACTCCCATGGACCTAAGAAAGTTTGGGTACCAAAATTCACTCTTATAGTATTTGATGTAGGTGTGGGCTCTCACAAAATGTGAGAGTATTAGTGCCTTGATGGTGGATGCATTTCGAGTTAAATGGTCACATTTTTGGATGCATGACTTTCAAAGGAGATTGGGTGGAAGAATCATCATGGTATGGAGATCTAGAGATTAGTTCATTTGATTTTAGTAACTATCTCTAACTCCTTTTTATTTTTACATGCTTTCTTATTGATGATTTTTAACATGTCTTGGTTTTCATGCTCATTATATTTAAATGCAATGTTTATTAGACTTGTGATATACATAGGTAGTCCTTGAGATACACCCATGATTACATAGATCCATGTTCTTAGTGTTCTTAATTATTGTTTAATTATGTATGTATATTCTAGTGTTAATAATTCTTGCATTTATGCTAATGATCATTTACCATGTTTTGATGATTTGTGCATATCATATTTAGATTACATGTTTAAATATAATTTTCATTAAACTTGTATTTATACCTATACAATTAGTGAGATACACTTGATTATTATGTTTGGTTGCTTTATTGCTCATGTGTACTCATTACATGTATTTATATAACTTAGTTTTGATGATTCTTACATTTACACTTGTATTCCCCATTCTGTAAATGTTTAGCGTCATGTATATATAAATTTTGTTTAAAATTATATGATATACATGTTCTATCCTAGAGTCACTTGCTTTATAAGCCATGTATTCTATTATGGACTCTTTTTATGTTTGGGATAAATATGTATGCTTTAGTTTTGACAAAACATACATATACTTTGAAATTAATGTTTCCTTTTTAGTTTTTGATGAAAATAGAATTTTTCATGTTTTACGGTTTCACATTTATGAAAAAAGAATTTCATTGAGCTTCATTGATTTATTTTTATGCTTATGTTTCTTACATGATCTTTGTGCACTAGATATATTTTGTTAACTCATGAATTTGAATTCATGAGAACCTTTGTACTTCATACGTCTTTGAGAGTCAATTATATCTAGCATGTTTTCATGGGATAAATATTTGTTTTTATTCCTTACTTGAATTCATACTAGTTTTTAAAATTACTTTTAAACTAGTCTTTATTTTTCAATTGATAGATTCAACCTATGCTAAAATTATTTTCAAAATATTGCTTTTGAAAACTTCTGTCTTCAAAGGGAGGATGGTTAGGCAACCATGCCTTGTGTACCTTATTGAATATCTTTTTAAACATGTGCATAATAGGGTGGATGTTATGAGTTATACATGATTTCAATGATATTTCATTTTTGTATACTCTTATTTTCTTACATATGTATGCATTATATCTCAATTGGTATCATATTTCAATTGTTCTGATTATACAAACATATATCTTATTTTTTGTGCTAAATTAAAAATAATATAAACATATATTTTATAGCACAAATTATTTTACGATAAGCTTAATTTAGTTCTAAAATGTTAAATTGGTATCTTTTGCAAGCTTATGCATTGATTTCATTGGTATTTCAGAAAGAAGGACACAAATTCTTGATTTTACATTCAATTGATATTTCATATACTTTCAATTGGTATCTTACTCCCATCTTTTTGAGAAAAAGATTTTATTTTAGAAAATATTTGCATTTTCAATATTGGTATCGATAACTTTCAATTGGTATTATTTACAATTGGTATCTATATTGCAAAATGGTTTAGAGTTTACCTTCAATTGGTATCTTTAAATTTAAAAGATTTCTTTCAATTGGTATCATTCAGTAAAAAGATTACTTTCCATTGATATTTAATTTTTTTTCATGTATCATTTACTTTTAATTAATATGATGTTTATATCCATGTTGTTTTTCAATTTTTTTTGGTATTAAAATTTGTTTCTATTGATATCAAAATTTTGTTTTGAGATATATTGTTTATATGAAAGGGGAGCTTAACATCTCATCTATGTATAGATTCATGCTATATGTGGTATATAAAGACGAGCTTGACATCTTTTCTTTATATGGTACACGTGTGTAGGGGAAGCTTAACATTTCTAACTATGCATTGTATATTATGCTTATATAGGTTAGGGATTAGCCATCTCTTTCTTCATGTAATGCATGTATGCAGGGAGAGTTCCTAATAGTCTCTCCTCCTCATAGATTCATATCGCTTATACATTTATCGTGTTTTTCTTCACCCCTTTATTGATGAGTGACAAAAAAGAGGAGAAGAATTTGGGTTTATATATGCATGCTTATTTGTGTTTATGCATATCTATTTTTTATGCATATTCATATGCATATATTTATGATTTTGATATACATGTATTCTTATTGCATATCCATTCCATCGGTATCTCAGTCTACATGTTTTATTGGTATCTCAGCTTCATTGAATATATTATATACATGTGTTTTATGATTTTGATTGCATATCTTTTTTTATTGTTTATTGGTATCTGAGCTTTAATTGAATATCTATATGTTTATATTTGTTTTATGCTTTTCATGCATAAAAGGGGAGCTTCTATGAAGCTTATCTTTAATCCATGCATATATAACCTCATAAGTTTTGCTATCATCAAAAAGGAGGAGATTATTAGCCTAAAGGCCCTTCACCTTAGTTTTGAGGATGACTAACTTATGAAATTGTGTTACTAATGATCTAGTATTTATATAGTTTCAGTTATTAATCAAGATCTTAATAGGTTTTTAGCTTTAACAAAGAATTCAAAGTCAAAATTTGCAGCTATCAAGTGTTGATTCAAGAGCTCGCTCTTCAAGATCGCATCAAGTACTCGTGGAGTCAAGCTCATTTGGAGAAAATTTAAATCGAGTCGTCTTGGAGAAGAAAATCTACAAAAAGACTTCGGTTTAGATTTGTTTAGTTAATCTTGTGTAAGGATAGTTTTGTTTTGATATACTCAAGTATACACACACACAAAAGTTTAATAGTTTTGGTTTCAGTTTAATCGCTTTGTTTTTGAGTTTATTGAGTTTTAAGAATATATCTCTTGGTTTCATGAATAGATAGAATCAAAACAAGTTTACATGATTTATATGTATATTGGATTTCATTCATATGCATTTATGCTTTATTTGTTTAAAAAAACTTATTTCGATGTATCTAGTTTATTGTTTCAAGTTTTGTTTTTATCAAAACTTATTTTGGTATTTAATGTCAAAAACAAGTATATATCATTTGCCATGTGTATTGGATTCTATCCATGCACATCATGCTTCAAAAGTGTTTCAATATCTTATTTTTGTATTATACAAGTTTGAGAAAATATCAGTTTTTCATTTTAAAATTGGTTTTCAGAAAATACGATTCGGTTTAAGCTTTAATTTCTATACCTAAAAAATAATTCAAATTGTTTGTAATACGTAGTGATTTTTAATCATACATATTTGTACTTCAACTTATTTATATGAATTTATTTTTGTGGAATTTATGATGATTTATTAGAATTTTTAGGGATTTATCAAGTTAGATTTTAAACCTTAAAATCTGTTTTCTGGGCTGTTGGCGATCGACCGATCGGTCGACGGAAGCCAAGCTCGGTCGACCAGTCGGTCGGCCGACATGCACAGATGTGCACAGGCTTTACCGGTCAACTGATCCAGAGAGCCATGCTCTCTGGTCCTTGCCCCGGTCAACTGCTCGGTCGACTGATAGGCTGTGCCTTGGGGACGGTCAACCGGACGGTCGACTGACAGCCCCAACGGTCGAAAATTCGACCGTTGGTTAGTCGACTGGCAGGCCTGGTTTTGGACCCCAATGGCTATATTTTAGAAACCATATAAATATGAGTTCCCTTGGCCAGTTTTAGATAAGATTTTCAAGAGCCAAATTTCTCATCTTTTTAAGTGTTTTCAGCAAGTTTTTTAAAAGAAGTTTTTGAACCAAAACTCTTACCTTTTATTGTTTCAAAGTTTTGAAAATTTAGGAAAAGCAATCCTTTGGGAATTCTATTTTGTTCTTCATTTTTCATATCTATCAAGAAATTTTTTTTCAAGTGTTTTCTTTGTGGTTTCTTTTCCAAATACTTTGATTTCTCACACACTTGAGCCACTCAATTCAAAATCTATCCTTTAGAATTTTTTTCTTTGTCAGAAAATTGTTTGTGATCTTTTTAGATCACCAAGTGATTGTTTGTGATCTTATCACCAAGTTGTAATACTTTCTCTTTGCTTTGTGCCTACCTCTTGTGTAGAGGTGTGAGAGAGAGTTGGAGTCGTGTACTCCCGATGTGTAAGTTGTAATTTCTCGGTGAAGGTCTCTTTGTGGAAGGTCCTATGTGGACATAATAGAATCCTTTTGTGTGAAGGCGGGACGTAGAGCAGTGGCTCGTACCTCGAAATATATCATTATGTTTGCGTTTGATTTTCTATCTCTCAACTCTCTTCTCTTATATCTTGCATTGCTTTACTTGCTTATATTTATATGCTTGATATTGTATGTGTGCCAACACTTACGTTTAATCAAGAGAGCTATTGAAACACCTTAACTCTTAATTTAGAGAAATCGTGCGGAGAAGTTCTAGAGCCCTTCATCAGACTCACTCTTGGTTACACATGCGTTTGCAATTAAGTTTTTTTTAATTCTACATTATTTGTCTTGATTAGCACTACACCTATTCACCTTAATCTAGGTGTACTTTCAGTTTAGATTTTTTTTTGTAAAGTTTAAATTAGGCTTGATTGCTCAAGTTTACACACAAAAATTGATATTGATTGTCAAGAATAAAAGTTTGGGTTTCAGTTTAACTAGTTTGTGTTTTGATTTTGTGAAAAGAAATTCTCAAAAACAAGTTCATATTATTTTATATATGTATCAGATTTTATTAATGTGCACTGTTTCTTCAAATGAGGTTGAGAAATTTGTTTATGTATTTATACAAAGTTTTGAAAAAAACCTGCTTTTCGATTTACAGTTTATTTTTGGAAAAATAATTTTTAATATTGTTTTTATTTCAAAATTGTATTTAATATCTTAAAAAAAAGTTCACATGTTTGTTTTATGTGTCGATTTTTTAATCCCACATATTCGTGCTCAAATGTATTTATGAGAACTTATATTTGAGTATTTTATAAATATTTATTGGAATTTTTGGAATTTCTAAAATATCTTTAAAAGATCAAAATATAAGTTTTTGGATTAGGCCTGTCGACTGGGTGTGTCACAAGCAGACTGCTTGTGCAACAATCGACCGGCCGTGCACACAAGTAGACTACTTGTGGGTCGACTTGCTGGTCCACCGTTGGCCAAGTTGAGCTGGTCAGTCAATCGGTCAGTCGACCGTCAGTTGTGTAGAGCAAAAAAGTCTGCTCTAGACGGTCGACCGGCCGGTCGACCACTGGCACCAATGACCTTCTAGCCATCGGTGGTCGATCGGGCGGTCGACTGCACTGCTGCAGCAGTTTGCCTATAATGACTAGTTTTTTATTTTCTGATTTTGTTTTATTCTCAAACGGTTATTTCTTATTTTTTTATGGGTTTAAACATGTTTTTAACACCTGGAATTAGTCTCCATTGATTTTGCCTATTGCCTATAAATAGTAGCCATTTGTAGAGAATTTTAACAGGAGTTTTTAATTTTAGAAAAAAATTAAAAAGATTTAAAAAAAAAAATCAAGAAAACAAGTTTTTGGGAGAAATTGTTTTTGTGCTACAAAATTCTTACATCTACAAAGAAGTTTTCCCAATAATTTTTCTTGAGTATCTACTTTCAAATCTCTATGCTTTTCTTACACAAGCTTGAACCAATCTCCTCTATCTGCTCAATAGAAGATTTATTTGTGAGAGTACATTATTTGTGGTCAAAGAGATTGAAACAGGTGTCCATCATTGTATTTGAAGTGGTTGGAGGTTGCGGCCTCTGGTTGTCGAAAAACAGAGAGTTTAGCAAGATATTATCTCTCGCAATTCAACCGTAATATCAAAAGCTATACGGGTTGAATCCACAGGAAGGAACGCGATGCAAGCGTTTTGGTACTATTCTTAAAGCAATCTTCTTTTCTGATGGAGAAACAGAAAATAGAAAGAAAAAAAGGAATAGTTTGTTTGGTTTTGTTTTTGAAAATTTTACAAAAAAGAAACTTAAAAGATGGTTGAAAAGAAAACTAGGATTTCCAAACTAGAGTTTTGAAAAACTAGGGTTTTTTAAAGAACTAAGGAGAAAAGAGATTTAGTTGGTTTTTTAAACTATGAGAAAAAGGTTCAAAACTTGTTGAGCATCTACCACCACTAACTTACTAATTTTTAAAAGGTAATTGCTTCACTTTGGATCACAAGCAAAAATAGTACTTTGAAGTTTGCATAAGATTCAAACAAGATAAATAAGATGGAAAGGAAACCTCTATTTGAAATAACACAAGCCAAAATTCAGTATTAAACTATCAAGGCGATCCAAGCATAGAATAAGAAAAATCAAAATTTTATATTAAACTATCAAGGCAATTCAAGTATAGAATAAGAAAAATCAATGACTAGTATTAGCAAACATAAATTTTATTACCCATCCTCATGTGCCTTCAAGAACACTCGTTTATTCGCAAAGCTTTAGTTTAGACATACATTGAAGTAGTGGTGAGTAGAGATTAACAAGTCATGAAAAAGAATTAGTTACACATGATTAAAGCTAAGAAAAGTATGGTAAATGAGATAAAAGATTGCATAATTAAAAAAAAGTAAGTAGATAACAAAAAAGATTGAGAAGAAGAATAAAAACTTTGTATTGATCTGTTATCTCCAATTACAATAGCTATTTCTCTCTTACAAAATCACTCTTGATCTAGTTACAAAACCACTCTTGATCTAAAACCTAGAAAACTAAAACTAAAATTTGGAAGAAAAAACAACTAAAGGAAAAAAAACACTAATTATTGATCTCTGATTGGAGATGATCAAGAGAGATTTTATCTCTTTAAATAGATCTCAGTGCCACTTATAAGACACACATTAGAACTTTTAATCCAATTCCAATTTCACGTGGGAATTCAATTTTGAATTGGTTTGCAGCTAGCCGACATGTTGACTGCTGAATATGACTCATTAAATGACTGAATTGAAAAAATTGATCAACATAAGAATTGTAGCTATTTTTCTTTCTGGAATATCTTAATTCATTAGATTTAATTTATGTAGTAAAAGTTATGATCAAAATACTAAAAACTGTTCAGTCTAAATCCGAGTATGAATTGATTTAGAACTCCAAATTTAATTAGAAATGCTTTAAACTTCGAATTTAATTGCTCTCTTTGAGCTTTTTTTCCCCTCTCTTCTCCTATTTATAAAGGCCTACACTTTACTAAGCAAAAAGATGATTAAATAGCAAGATTTTATTTAAAATAAATATGAGAATGTAGTGTAACATATGTAAAATTGATGAGTAATCACACCCCACACCTATCTTTTTCTCGCCCACGAGCGAACCAAATAAAAAGAAAAAACTAAAATAGCCTAACCTAACTAACTTTTGTAGGAATCACGGTTACACTTAGCATGTGCAACAATCGATTAAACCTCTAGATTTTTCCTATAGGATTAGTTTGTCTCGTGAGAATTTTCAGTGAATTGCACCCACAAAATCCGGTGAAAGAAATAATAGATAAGAAAAGACAAAGATAAAAGGATAACAACTGAAAAAATAAAAAAATATATGTAAAAAAAGAAAAGATATTTTTTCTATTTCATAACAAATAGTAACTAGCAATTAAATTCATAAGTTTCCAACAAGTTTAAGCTTAATCAAGTTTAGTCATAAAATCAAAAAATCTAATTATCTTTTCTTAGAAATTTAAATATAATAATTTCGAACCAACCCTGTTAGATCTAAATTTATTATATATAAGATCTACACATATACTGTAAGCCTCTTTATCATGATCAAAGAGAAGGAGGGTTTTAGGCATACCTGATTCCATCACGAAGAGGTTGCCGAAGGTTGCACGATCTCGAGGACGCCGGAGTTGAGGGAGAGGATTCTTCTCTCCAGCCACCAAGTTCTCTTCTTTATTCTTAGAGGAGATGAGAGGCCTCTAAGAGAGATAGTTATTCTTGTTGGTGGAGAGGGAACCCTACTCATGGTATATATAGCATCAAGAAACCCTAGTTCAACTCATCATAGATCTAGGCCCTTGATTTATAACACGAGTTCCACACGTGTGATGAGTCCCACATTCTAATTTAAATACACTCATGGCTAAGTGTAATTGAAAACGTGTCTAGACCCAAACCATTTAGGTTTGATCAATTCTTTATTGGGTCAAACAACATAGGTTAAGTGGGCGGGTGCAAATATCCAATTGACTTTGATTAGGCCCAAAATAAATTAGACTTTAAAACTAATAAGTCTAACAATCTCCCACTTGGGCCAAGCAAGTCATACTGAATAGATATTATGCATAACTTTATGACGTCAAAAAAAAACTTTAACCGCCGACAAACCACGTTTCAAAACAATCTGGTCCATTAAGAGTCCTGCCACCGAACATGGCGATCATTACCTTCTGTATAATCGAGGTAGGACCTTCCACATCACAAGTTTCAGAACCCCTAACGACATAGATCAAATGTGGATGTGTGGCATGAAAATGTCCTCTGATCAAATAAGGTACAATTCCAACTGGTTTCCACTTTATGACTCCAACGAGTTTAACCTTATGACTCCAACGAGTCTCACTTTATGACTCCAACGAGTCTAACTGCTAATTCAACAAACTCAAATGCCCAAAAGTAAACTTTAGGAAAAGCAGTTATAAATTTATCTATCAGAATCAACAAATATCCATAAAGTGCACTTAGAAATAATATCTGTTACATAAAATTATCCACTCCCACTAAATCAGGATATCATTAGGATTAGCCATCCCCATATGAGCTACATGCTCTAAAAACACTTTAGAAGGCAGTCCTTTTGTGAGTGGATCAGCAATGTTAAGACTAGTACTAATACTGTCAACAGATACAATGTTATTCCGAACTCTATCTTTAACGACAAGAAACTTGATGTCGATGTGTCTCGACCTTGCTGAACTCTTGTCACTTTTGCAGTAGAGCTCTGCAGCTCTATTATCACAGTATAGCTGCAATGGCCTTTCGACTAGATCCACTAACTGAAGCCCAGAAACAAAATTCCTCAGCCATATTGCTTGATTTGAAGCTTCATAGCAAGCAACGAACTCTGCTTCCATCGTAGATGAAGCAACAAGTGTTTGCTTGACACTTTTCCAAGAAACTGCTCCTCCTGCCATCAGAAAGACATAACCTGAAGTGGATTTTCTACTGTCGATACATCCAGCAAAATCTGAATCTGTGTATCCAACCAGCTGCAACTGATTAGATTTCTTGTAGGTAAGCATGTAGTCCTTTGTCCTCTGTAGATATCGCATTATCTTCTTAGCAGCCTTCCAGTGATCAATCCCAGGATTGCACAGGTATCTGCCAAGTTTTCCAACAACATATGCTATGTCTGGACGGGTACAAACTTGAGCATACATCAGACTTCCAACTGCCGATGCATATGGAATGTCTTTCATTTGCTCTTTCTGTAGATCGTTCTTGGGACATTGGAGTAGACTCAACTTATCTCCCTTAGTGACAGGCGTATCACCCAAAGAGCAATTCTTCATGCCATATCTATCTAGCACTTTATCGATATAGGCCTTTTGTGATAAACCTAATATTCCACGTGTCCTGTCACGTTGAATCTGGATGCCTATCACAAAAGAAGCGTCTCCAAGATCTTTCATCTCAAAATTCTTTGAGAGAAAACTCTTGGTCTCAAGTAGAAGATCTATATCGTTACTTGCTAAAAGAATGTCATCCACATATAGCACAAGAAATATAAATCTACTCTCTTTAAATTTATGGTAAATACATTGATCAACTATATTTTTCTTAAAACCAAAATTGGATATTACTTGATCAAATTTCAAATACCATTGACGGGATGCTTGCTTTAAACTATAAATGGATTTCTTTAATTTGCAAACCAGATGTTGTAAACCTTTAACTTCAAAACTATCTGGTTGCACCATATAAATTTCTTCCTCAATGTCACCATTAAGAAAGGCTGTCTTAACATCCATTTGGTGTAACTCCAGGTCAAAGTGAGCCACCAATGCCATGATAATCCTAAAAGAATCCTTCATGGAAACCAGGGAGAAAGTCTCCTTATAGTCAATGCCCTCTCTTTGAGTGAATCCCTTTGCGACAAGACGTGCCGTATATCTTTCGATATTGCCTTTCGAATCCCGCTTGGTTTTGAACACCCATTTACAACCAATCGGTTTCTTACCTTTAGGCAACTCTACTAAATCCCAAACATCATTGTCCTTCATCGATTTTAACTCATCATACATGGCATTTGACCATTTAGTGGAGTGAATACTGAGTTTGGCCTCATTCAAGGATGTGGGGTCATCCTCTATCCCTATGTCAAACTCATGCTCTTGGAGATAAACTATATAGTTATTTGCAATGGCTGATCTCCTCTCCCTAGTTGATCTCCTTGGCACTTGTGGTTGAGGATTTTCAGGTTCTACCTCATCAGTGGGATCTACTTCAGGATGAACTATATTTGTACCTTGTAAGGGTACAACTGTATTTTCATGCTGGGGTAGAACAACTACTTCATCATTTGGAATAACTGTTATGGGTATAACAATTTGCTCTTCCTCAAATGTGAAATCCTTATGTAGTTGACTCCCACTGTTCTGAATTTTCTCAATAAATTTAGCATTATCCGTCTCTATTATGTTTTTAGTGGAGGGACAGTAAAACTTAAAGCCTCTAGACCTCTCAGAATACCCTACGAAGAAACAGCTAACTGTCCTTGAGTCCAACTTCTTCTCATGTGGCATATATGGCCAAGCTTCCGCTGGACAACCCCAAACATGAAGATGCCGAATGCTGGGAGATTTCCCAGTCCATAATTTATATGGGGTTTTAATTACTGTTTTGCTAGGTACTCTATTAAGGAGGTAGACTGCCGTTTTTAAGGCTTCACTCCATAGTGACTCTGGTAGAGTAGTGTGAGCTATCATACTCCTAACCATGTCCTTTAGTGTGCGATTTCGTCTCTCAGCAACACCATTTTGACGAGGTGTCCCTGGCATGGTGTACTGGGCTACAATACCACACTCTTCTAGAAAACTGGCAAAAGGCCCTGGACATCTACCTGATCCGTCGTATCTGCCATAGTACTCACCACCACGGTCAGATCTCACGGCTTTAATCTTCTTATTCTGTTGATTTTCAACTTCAGCTTTATAGATTTTAAACATGTCCAGTGATTGGGATTTCTCATGTATCAAGTATAGGTACCCATAACGAGAGTAATCGTCCGTAGAAGTGATGAAGTATTTGTGATCATTCCAAGATGCTGTAGGGAATGGGCCACAAATATCTGTATACACCAATTCTAAGACTCCTGAACTCCGTCTAGCACCAAACTTTCTAATGTTTGTTTGTTTGCCTTTTATACAATCTGTACATACTCCTAAGTCAGAGTAATCTAAAGGGCCTATAGCTCCACTAGACACAAGCCTTTGGATTCTCTCTTTTGAGATGTGTCCTAAACGCCTATGCCATAAACTGTAGGAGTTTTCTTTAATTAATGTTCGCTTAGTACCTAGATTATTCACATACAAAGATTCAGAATATGAAGCATGGAGATTCAATTTATATAAGCCATCAATCAAGATTCCAGTACCAACAACTTTAGATTTAGAAAATAAGCTAAACATTTCATTACCAATATTGACAGTAAAACCAGATCTGTCTAACAATGAAATGGAAATAAGATTCCGCCTAAAAGACGGTACATATAAAGTCTCATCTAAATCTAAAATAAAACCAGAATCTAATCTAAGCCTACAAACTCCAATAGCTTCAACTGCAGCTTTATTTCCATCGCCCATATATATGTATCGCTCAGCCTGACTGGGCCTCCTTTTGGTTTGGAAGTCCTGCAATGAAATGCATATGTGAATAGTCGCACCGGTATCCATCCACCAAGTGTGTGGTGGAACTAAAGCTAGATTAATTTCAGAACAAACATAAGCATGAGACATACCCTTCTTAATTAGCCATTTCTGGTACTTTATGCAATCCTGCTTGATGTGGCCTACTTTCTTGCAGAAGAAACATGCAATAACCTTAGGCCTCTTCTCCTGCACTTTTGCCACGATCGGATTAGCTGCTGTAGTGGTATTTGTGTTCCTCCCTTTACTTTCACTCTTTTTTCTTTTCTTATTAGTGGTGCTACCCTGAAATGCTAAGTGAGCACTTTCAGTCTTTTCTTGTTTCAACCTTTCTTCTTCCTGAACACAGTGACTAATGAGCTCAGTGAGACTCCACTTTTCCCTTTGAGCATTATAATTAATCTTGAAAGGGTTATACTGTGGAGGAAGAGAAATCAAAATGAAGTGCACTAGAATCTCTTCAGAGAGTTCTAATTTCAGTGCCTTTAGTTTTGAAACAAGATTAGACATTTCCATAATGTACTCCCTTATGTTTCCTTTACCGTTGTAACGCATATTTACTAGCCTGCTAAGATGCGTACTAGCCTCAACTTTATCCGATTTAGTAAATCGGTCTGCTACTTCAGCTAGAAAACTTTTAGCACTAATCTTATCAGGCATAGCACCCCTAATAGTCATAGGAATAGTGTGCTTCATGACCATAAGACACATCCTATTAGACCTCTTCCACTTTTCATAATTTGCCTTTTCTTCTACCGTACTTTTGTCAGTAATGGCAAGGGGTTCATCAGTCCTTAAGGCATAGTCTAGGTCCATAAATCCAAGAACGATGGTAACGTGATCGCGCCACTTCTCAAAGTTTGTACCATTCAACATAGGAATGCCATTGAGACTTGCAGAAATTGAAGATGCATTTATTGATAACAGAAAAAATAAATAGGACTACATAAGCATACAATTTCTCATCAATTTAACATAAACATTGCATTTAATAAAATTCTACTGTAATAGCCATAAAAAATGAATTTCAGAAAATGCAACCAGTCTAACCGATAGAGCTGCCGGTTAAACTTTCAGAACAAGTTGTGTCTCTATATGCCAACACTGTACTGGCCCAATATAGATATCCTAAAGTCTAGGTCCTATGTAAGAGAACAGCCTTCCTTTGGGCCGACTGTCACTTTATAGGATTGGTCCAAAAGTTTAAGTAATCTATATTGGCTATATAATATATGTAACGACCCGGCCATAATGACAACCTTCTTTTGGGCCGATTGCCACACGCATGGGCCACACAAATTTATGCATCTGTATTCTTGTTCCGCCATCGGACTAGTTGATGAGGGTAATGCAATATGGGCCAATAGTGTGACAACCTTCCTTTGGGCCTATTACCACACATCAAGGTTCTCCCACTTGCATTATCCACATCAAGTATCCGACGCCGTACATAATTCGGCCAAACAATAGTCTTCCTTTGGGCCAGCTATTGTCCGCATGAACTACATACGCAATTAAATAAGCTCTTTTATAAATTCTTTAGTTTGAACATGTATATATCTTTATCTGTGTGTTATTAACTGTAATAAACACCAATATTCATCATGCAAGATAATATAAGCAATAAAATATTGATGATAAAGCGGAAGCATGTAAGGGTACACATAACCATGATAAACAAACACTTCAATCCTTCTTTATGTCAACTAACTACTGTTTTGTCATGTATAGTTCCTGTAATACTATAGTGCTCGTCAAGAGCTTCGAAACGGCTGTTTACATGCCCAAAACAGAGATCGTATGAGCCCGTAACGGCTAATTGAAGTTTCTATTGGCAAAACGGGTCTGCAGTGCTTATCGGGTCTGAATCAGACCCGACCCGCAATGGTTAGTTATTGGTTTCCTTTCTTATTGGGCCGGGTTTAAATAAACTGGATAAAACCCAATTAGCTTTAATGTGAGAACAACTAAGAATAGATTAAATAAGTTTCCTTATTAAATTTAAACTTTGTATCTATATCAAAATTTAATCCTATTCAATCTCACAATCCCAAATTAAGGAAACCCTAAATAATTAACCTCTTCTTCTTCTTTTTTTTTTAATTACCCTTGTAGCCGCCGGCTAATGGTGGCCGGCGGCTGTTGCCTGCCCACAAGGAGCGGCACAGGCCGCAATGGCTGCAAGTGCGCGCGCTCTGCAGAGAGCATTGCTCTCTGCAGTGCTCTCTGCAGAGAGCATTCATGCACCCTTTTTTTTTTTTTCGGGTTCTTCTTTCATTGCATGCAGGCGCTTGAGCGCCTGCATGCAGATAGGCCATATTTTTTTTTATAATTTAAATAACACACAAATCAAAATTTCATAAAAAAACATATACATGTTAAATTCAATAAAAATCACTCCTTTTAATCTTTTGATCCAACATATGAGACACAAAATATTTATTGAATCAAAGGAGATATTTTATGATATTTATAGATCGAGATCATAATTTCTGTAGATCCCAATGATCTGATAAAGAGGAGGCTCTGATACCAATTGTTAAATCTAAATTTATTATATATAAGATCTACACATATACTGTAAGCCTCTTTATCATGATCAAAGAGAAGGAGGGTTTTAGGCATACCTGATTCCATCACGAAGAGGTTGCCGAAGGTTGCACGATCTCGAGGACGCCGGAGTTGAGGGAGAGGATTCTTCTCTCCAGCCACCAAGTTCTCTTCTTTATTCTTAGAGGAGATGAGAGGCCTCTAAGAGAGATAGTTATTCTTGTTGGTGGAGAGGAAACCCTACTCATGATATATATAGCATCAAGAAACCCTAGTTCAACTCATCATAGATCTAGGCCCTTGATTTATAACACGAGTTCCACACGTGTGATGAGTCCCACATTCTAATTTAAATACACTCATGGCTAAGTGTAATTGAAAACGTGTCTAGACCCAAACCATTTAGGTTTGATCAATTCTTTATTGGGTCAAACAACATAGGTTAAGTGGGCGGGTGCAAATATCCAATTGACTTGATTAGGCCCAAAATAAATTAGACTTTAAAACTAATAAGTCTAACAAACCCTTCCTAAGTCTTTCAATCCTATGCATCTTTGTATAAGTGAAAATAGTCTTAGCTTAGGAATATTTGATTCAAATTTCACCTTCTCTAAATATATATAAAAAAATATTTTAGAAGTTTAAAGTATTACCTCTTCGTTGCCTAAAAGCACTTCTCTTTTTTTAATATATATAACTCATCTATTTTTTATATAAATATTAAGCCTTCTTGAGGCTCTAATACTTAACTATTAATTATTATATGTGCTAATATATATATATATATATATATATTATATATATATAATTTTTTCTCAAACTTATCTAATTACTTTTCGCGTAAAATATCAAGGCTTGCTTAGGCCAAAGCACTTTGCTAATCAATAATTAGATTTGTTTGTTTTCTCTCTATATATAATTTTTTCTTTTTTATACTATATATTCTAAACAGGCTGAGATATCATCACATCCCAAGCGTAAAACTTATGTGTACAAATATATATATAAGATGCATAATCATGTCAACAAATTATAAATAATGTTTATTTTTTAATTTTTTATCTCTAAATAAAAATTATAGATTCTTTAAATTTGATCTTACTATCAAAATTTCAAACTTTGTTGGATCCTTAATTCTTTAAAAACTAGTTATACTTTTTGGAAAGTCAAAAAATTATACAAAGAGAAAACTTATGTTAGTAACTATGTTAGTTATGTTAGTAAAATTCTCCCTACACCTATCTCATGCATTGTCCCCAATGCATGAATGAATGCATATATGCATGAAAAAGAGAAAGGGAAGAAAAGATGCTACCTCATGGTTGTGATTCTGTTGGTGGTCGGATTGGTGCAAGCATTGCTGCCCAATCTAAATCACGTGGTAACTCATGGAACTTATCTTTGACATCTTTTATATTTACATTGTTATTATCTCCAATATGAATAGGATCATGCAAAATCCTAACATGAAAATTATCCTGATTACTTGACCAATTTTGGTAAACCATCTCATAATTATATTACTCAACACCTTGATTCAACAGAAGAATGTGATATTATGAAATGGTTGATTTGGACTCGAGAGTGAAAGATTCGGGAACCAACGCACCCACGAAGTTGAATTAGATCAAGTTTAGATTATAGAATGGGATATGGTTCAAGAGTTGGGTTCAAATCAAAGAGTTGAGCTTCACATTCATTTTCCCACAATGTAATTATGACTTTCCAAAATTGGCGGTTCATGTTCATGATTTATGGATACGATAGTCAATATTGGCTTGGGAGTGTAGTCCAAATCAGGTAAGGATGTCAGAGTTGACTTAGATTTGAAATTTGGAACTAAATCACAAAATTGAAAATTGGGGTCACATTCTTATTCAACTTCAATCTCATTGAAATGTAAACTTGCCAATTTGTAAGGGATTGGGATTGGTCAAGTTCAAGATGGCTTGAGGAAATTGAATCTTGGTTAAAGTCTTTGAGACACCATGATTCTTTGGTCTCATCAATATGATTAAAAGTGTCGGGGATGGTCAAAAATTGGATAGAGAGAGTTATCTCATTCCTAGTATTCACTGTGCTGATCAAAGGATTCATTGCTGCTTCTAACTTATTGATGGAAAGATTGTTAGTTTCAATCAAGTCTTCCATATTCTTTTCTAAGTCAATTATTCTTCTTGTTAGGGTAAGACTTGAAAAATGGAGTAAGGATCTTGAATTTGGCAATTTTGTTGGGGTATTGAGTCCGTTATATTTTGGAATTTGTCGTTCGTACTCTTCCAAGGCTTCCATGCCCTTTTTGTAACTCAGTTTTTTCTTTAAATGGTAGTTCTTGATAAGGAGTATTGGATCTGAATGTTGGAAAGGTGGTTGACCATATGACTCGGGGTAGTTGTATTCTCATTGACTCGGTGAAGAGCAGAGATGATTACTCCAATTTTGTTCAAAACATTAGGATTGGGGATAATGTTGACTCGGAAAAAACCAATGTGGCACTTAGTTGGTTAAAGTTATGCCATGTCGGGTTGTCCGAGTCAAAAGAGGTCTAGTGAAGTATGAATTTGCATTTGCATGGGAAAAATTATGATAATGATCCATATCATACAGAAAGAAAAATCAAAACAAGCAAACAAAATAAAAAAAATCTAGCCTATGTTAGGGTAGACCGTAGACCTAGACGACACCTGACTGGTTGACTGTCCACGTGAGGTACTTTGTAGCAATCTGACCACAAGTTAATTAGCCACGTAGGTGGCGAGATCAGTGGGAGGTATCCGTGCTAGAGCAACGTTCCTAATTATGCCAAACCACCGTATTTCGAGGTTTCGCCTCTTAATCCCCAACTTTAGACACCTATTTCACAAGAGTCAAACTCTAACAACTTTTTCTTTAAGTCAATCTCCTATATAGTTTGAGATGTCCTTAGGGTCAATATCTATTAGATTTTAATTAGGCTTGGGTTAGTGAGTGAGGAGATGTTTTGGGGGCTAAGAAAGGGTCATTACTTCTCCACCTAATGTTTTTTTATGGGATTTGCCTTTAGTTCGTTTTCGTACAAAGTGTGCAAGTAAATAGATAAGTAACACTTAAGCAATTATAAATCATCTAAGAATGTTTCTTAATCTAAATACAATGCAGACGTACCTTATCTCCAGCACTCTTCAACAATAATTAAAAAAAATAAAATTAGACAAATGCCTATGACGCAAATCTAATTATTTTTTTAAATATTTCAAAAAATAGATTACTATTGTGATTAGGACAATATGCAAATACAAGTATGCAAGAAAACTGAAAATAGCAGAGACTTGATATTTCAATTCTGAAGTACCTGCAGAAGATTCATCAAGTGGATCAACTACTTTGCCGCGTTTGCACAGCTAGATGGTGTGATCCTGTGCTCTACTTTCTTGAGCAAAGACATAGAAAAGCAAGCTCTGTTTTGCACCCTTCAGTTCCTTGAAACCCATTCCTGCACACACAAACAGAGAGAAAGATTGTTGGAAAAATACTGTGCCATTCTCTTCCCGGTAACGACACCCAAATTTGATTGTCAGAAAACAGAGAGCTTAGAAAAATGTTATCTGAGAGTAGGTTGGTGTCCCTGGCTTCTCGTAATTTAACCGCAGTAGCAACGTCTACACGGGTCGAATCCATGGAAGGAATGTGATACAAGCATTTCGGTATCGTTCTTAGCGCAATTTTCTTTTCTGATTGAGAAACAAAAAATAAAAAATAAAAAAAAAGAAAATTGTTTGTTTGGTTTTGTTTGTTTTGTTTTGGTTTGGTTTTGAAAATTTAAGAAAAGAGAAACTTAAAAGATAGTTGAAAAAAACTAGGATTTTAAAGGTAGGATTTTGAAAACTAGGGTTTCTAAAGAGACCTAAGGAGAATAGAGATTTCGTTATTTTTTTAAAATATGAGAAAAATATTCAAAGCTTGCTAATCATCTACTACTACTAACTTACTAATCTTTGAAAGGTAATTGCTTCATTTTGAATCATATGGAAAAATAGTACCTTGGAGTTTGCATGAGATTCAAGTAAGATACATAAGGTGGAAAGGAAAACTCTATTTGAAATCACACGAGCCAAAATTCATCATTAAACTATCTAGACAATCTACGCATAGAATAAGAAAAATCAAAATTAGATATTAAACTACCAAGGCAATTCAAGCATAAAATAAGACAAACCATTGACTAGTATTAGCATATATAAATTTAGTTAACGATCCTCATGTGCCTTCAAGACACTTGCTTATTCACAACGCTTGGGCTCAGGCATACATATGATTCAATTAGGTTATCTAGTAAAGAATTAGAAGTAGTGGTGAGAGATTAACAAGCCATGAAAAAGAATTGGTTACGCATGATTAAAGCTAAGAAAAGCATGGTAGATGACATAAAAGATTGCATAATAAAAAAAAAGCATGTAAATAACAAAAGAGATTGAGAAAAAGAATAAAATCTTTGTATTGATCTATCACCTATAATTACAATAGCTCTTTCCCTCTTACAAAATCACTCTTGATCTAAAACCTAGAAAACTAAAGCTGAAATTCAGAAGAAAAAGCAACTAAAGAAAAACTCTAATTATTGATCTCTAATTGAAGATGATCAATTATGAGAGATTTTAACTCTTTAAATAGACTTCAAAGCCAATTACAATAAGATACACATTAGGACTTTTAATTCAACTCCAATTTCATGTGGGAATTCAATTTTGAATTGGTCTGCAACTAGCTGGCGTATTGATTGCTGAATATAACTCATCAAGTGGCTGAACTAGAAATACTAGTCAATATAAGAATTGAAGCCCTTTAAGTCTTATTTCTGTAGTATCTTGAATCATTAGATTTAAATTTCTATAACGAAAATTATGATCAGTATACTAAAAGGTGTCTGAATCCCAATCTGAAATTTAATTAAGATTGCTTTAAACTCCGAATTTAATTTAGCTCTTTGGGATTTTTTCTCTCTTCTCCTATTTATAATGGCCTGTACATCACTAAGCAAAAGAAGGATTAAATATTAATGAGTAATCTACCTCTGTGAGCTTGCAGGCTTGTGTTGTAGGTGTTGCGACACTGAGTGAGGGACTTGCCAGTCCAAGAGTTTTTGAGGAAACTTGTATTGTTGAGTGATCTTGTGGGATCGTGCATAGTGAAATTCTTCATTTTGGTGAAGACAGGGACTAGAGCAAGTGACTCGAACCTTGAAACAATTCTCTCATGTTTGTGGTTAGTCTTCATCTCTCTCTCAACTCAACTCACTCTAGTTTATATCTTCCTTGCAAATATTTGCCTACCTTTACATGCTTGATATAGTTTCATGTGTTTACATTTGTTTGAATCAGGAGAGAAACTAAGCACCTCAAATCTTATTAAAAAGGAATCTTGAGAAGTTATAGAGCTCTTCATCGGTAATTCAGCTTCACTCATTAGCATCTGCTTGTGTGTTACTTTTAATTAGTATAAGTTTTAAATTCCGCATCTGATTAGCACATCATCTATCCATCCCCTCTATGTGATTTATAGGAAAGAGGACCGCTCTTAGAATAAGAGAGACCATGGATTTCGATCCCAAGTCGCGTGTTCTTCGTGGCCATAAGGAGGTCGACTACTACTTGATGATGTACGACGTTCGTCTACCATCCAAGATTGAAGTGGAGTGGTGGTCCCCTGAGACAGACATCACGGTATTGTCTCTTATCGGCGGCATGTATTTTCACCCCAGAGCTTGGCCTTGGGGGGTGAAACTACCAATTATAATTCCTATAATTTTGATGATGTAATTAACCAATAAATCGAGTTACTAACAAGTTGAATTAGTAGTTTTGTCTTATTTCAAGATAAGACTTTACTTAGAGGATGGATGGATTTGAGCTATCAATGTCATATACATATGGAGGATGGAAGAAATTATGTGATGCTCTACAAATTTCATATTCAAGCTAACAAAGAGCTACTAAGAGCAAAACACATCAAGCTCCACAAAACCAAGCTATTTATAAAGATACATCAAGCTTGAAAGAGCAGGAGCCAAAGGTATATTGAGCTACAAACTTCATCAATAGAAGTTTTGTAAGTAATCATGTAGTAATTTTATTATCAAACATATGTTTGGTACATAGTAGGATCTTTCTATTTCAATTTTTAGGTAAAATCTCCATTCTACCACCTCATTCTACTACTAAATCTGATTTTACCGTCTCTAACTGAGGATATTCTGCCTTAAATCTGTTTCAGTTCTGATTATCCTCTGGACTTTATATTTTCAGTACTGTAGTGACGAGGTTATAATACCATATGGGTTGTACTTTACTTGTTTATCTCTCCACTCTTTGCATTAACTTCTTTCATACAAGTGTTGTATATACCTCTCTTTATAACTGAAAATCTTGTCTGTCCATGACACTGTTCTGCTGTTAACTGTACTCTGCTATCCTAAAACTATCTTATTTTTACAACTGGTTTAGAGATTTGTTGGGAATATATTTAGGGAGAAATCTTCATCACTTTCCCTATCTCTAATATCTCTATACCTTCTCCATATCCCAAACTACAGCAGTAGTATTTATTGCTTAAGATTTACCACAGTTCTGATATCTCTCTCTCTTTCTTGTGTCTCCAACAGTTGAATTCACTCTGAACTTGATTTGTTGATTGTATAATACTCTGTTCATTCATTGTAAGAACAAGCATAAGAATACTATCCTGAAAATCTCAGAAAAGCAAAAAACAATGCTCTTCAACCATTCAAGCCTTAAATTTCAGATCTCACCAAACCAGAGTTTTTGAGCCAGTCATCTACATTCAAGTTCTGATTTTCAGAGAAAGTCTCAAGCATTCAGTACAAGAGAATTCTTTTCCTTCATTTACTTCTCTATTGAAGAATCTCATTCTCATCTTCTATGTTTATTGTAGATTATTATTCTTATTGCTTTAGACTTATTGTGTAACCCCCTGATCCCTGATGTACGTATCACAGTATCAGTACTCGATACGACGTATAAAATTGATTTGACCTTTCTATTAGTCAGATTGAGTTGATTTTAGTTTCAGATATTATTTTTCAATATTTTAGATTTTTCAAAATTTTCTGGAATTTTTCTGAATTATTTTGGAAAATCTCCGTAGTCGGTGTCGACCGATACCGAGAATCAGCTCTACGATTTTTAATTCACAAACGGAGTTGAATTTTGGGAAGCTGCTTTCACCTTGTATCTTAGAATTGTATTTTTTACGTTAGGGTATTTTTGGGGATTTTTCTGACTTTATCAAAAATCGGGCCAAACTGGTGTCGCCCGGTATCGGCGATATACTCCAGGATTTTTAACTTACAAAATGAATAGAATTCCGAGAACCCGATTTCACATTATGTGTCAGCGTAATATTTTCTATTTTATGTAATTTTTTGGAGCTATTCGGAACTAGTCAATTTTTTACCCTATTAAAATAATATAAAATTCATTTTTTTAATTTCTATTTCTTTTCTTCTTTCTTCTTCTCCAATCTTCTCCCAACCGCCATACGCCACCGCCATATCTCTCTCCTTCTTCTTTTTAAACCATCTCTCTCTCCCCCTAACTCTCTCTCTAAGTCCCACACTCTCTCTCCCCTCACTCTTCCTCTCTTTCTCTCTCTCAGGCAGACCCCCTCTCTCTCTCTCTCTCTCTCTCTGTGTGTGTGTATTCCGTGGCGGCACCACGGCCAAGCGCCGCCGGTGGCCGGCGCCGTCGGCGAGGCGCCACCGCACCTTCCCTCCGGCCCCGCCGCCCCTCCTCTTCTTTTTCTCCTTTTCTTCTTCTTCTTCTTTACTTTCTTCTTCTTCTTCTTCTTCTTCTTCTACTGTCACACGCTCTCTCTCTCTCACTCTCTCTTTCTCAGCCTGAACCACCGCCGCGCCGCTGGTGGGCTCCTCTCGCCGCCGGCCAACCCAGTTGACCGGCTGGCTAATGGGTGACAGTAGCAGCGATAGCTGCTGCTGCTGCTAATTATTGATGGATTCGGGTATGAACCCGAACCCATTAATCCTATTGGGTTAATTTGCAACCCAAAACCCATTAAACCCGTTAACCCACAACCCATTTACACTTAAGTTACGGGTTTGGGTATTGGATCCAAGCCCGACCCGTTAAGAGCCCAAACCCGCATCCAAAACCCAATAAAGGTAATATTACAGAAAACCCTACTAAATTTCAGTATTTGCATTTGAAATATGTTTATTACATATTTAACCCATTTCTATTACTTTTAGTGTTCGGGCGATATCTGGAGCACCCGGACTCTGATTTGGACGATTCTGGATCCGTTGCGATCGTGGGAAAGAGAGCTACCTTCTCATGGCTAATTTGTGAGTGTTTTTCTTTTATCAAGTATGATTATTGTAGTTAATTAAATTAGTTGGTTGCTTTATCACATAAGTCGTGTTTACCGTTAATCACTGTAAAGACTGTAAATACCGGTTAATAAATTGTAATGAGTAGAATATCAGTGTAAATATACTTTAAACATATTCAATATTATACTAATATGGTGACCATCATTACAAATAGGGATATCTGATACTCGATTAGGTATGATCACCGGTACCTGCCTCCCACTAGACACCGTTACTACATGTACCCGTACTTGTTACCTGAACATTCTAGCACATTGGATATTGTAATTTCTATATACCCATTATACTAGATATTGTTATCACACATTACACGATATATTGTCATTCACAGATACTAATACACCAACACTGTTATTGCCTGTTATGGAATCATTAATATACGGAGACACCGATACTGCTATTGCATGTTATGGAGTTACTGTTACACGGATACCCTGTACACTATTAGTGGGACACGGATACACCAATTCACTGGATACCGTCATTTCATGTATTGATATCATTGTTACATGGATGCACGATACACAATTATCTCATGTTCACACATCACTGTTACATATGTTCACCGCACGAGTGTACACGCATGTATTGTTTCTATCTTCTTGTCAAATGAATCACCGTTCATATTACATGTATTATTGTTCCATGTTATCCCTGTATTCCTATTATATGATTTGTTTTCCATTACTAATATTGATATTCCCGTTACTGGGCATGAGAGCTGTTGATATGCGATGTGTGGAACTAAGTGCCACGTGGATCCAAGCCACAGGGGCCACCTCTAGAATCCCACATCTATTGTTTTCCATTTCCCGTTATCTTGTTCTATGCTATCAACAGAGCTCAGGTCCTGTTATCATGTTACATGTACCATGCACTGTATTTGTTCTTGCTACACTGTATACTTTAAATATCAGACATATAACTTGGGGATGGGGGAGACTTGACGAGGGATTAGATCTTATCGGGTGGATGTACTGGATCATATCGTTAGTCCCACTGCAGGGGACGGTAGTGCTGCCTACCAATTGTATATAGCTCCATGAGCTCCTGTTTGATGATTCGTGCTCCCCTTTTAGCGGAGGGCCCTGGTCTCAGCAGCCAGGGGTTCGTTTAAGGCCGTGATGCCGGGTATGCACGGGATACACCTACCCGATAAGAGCTCCTCGACCATTTGGTTTCCAATTAACATAATAAAACAGTATACATAATAGTGACGTCGGAAACACTTGTTATTTGGTCACTCTCTCGTTTGGATAATGGTACCCGTATGCCATGTCCGGATGGGTTCGACTGGAGTGCGGGCTCCAGTATGAACTGTCAGTGGTATGGGACACTGGAAGAGATTGATTAAAATGTCAGATGGTACTGATTGTTATTATTGTATAGATAACATGACTTGCCTGATACATGTATACTATTGTGTAGTTGTACTTGTTACTGTTCCTGATATTTTATCCACTATCATGTTACCTGTAGACTTTGCTTCAGGTATTCCTGATATTTTATCCACTATCATGTTACCTGTAGACTTTGCTACATTACCTGATACTTATTACACTTCATGTGGTGACACTCTTCATGTATACGTATACCTTACATTGCATGCCTTTAGTTCCTGTATATCCTATAGACACTATTCCCGTATACTCACATCGCTATAGAATGGTTGCATACTTCATCTACATGTTCACATGCCTCACGTCAACAATGTTTAATATATACAAACATGAGACTACTGTAGACATGACCCGACGATAACACGCTAATTGATGATGGTATTAAAATATGACATTGTTATATTTCTACAGATTATTAAATTTCTATTACATGGTATCACTATTACATAAACATGTATTATATAATATTATCGTGCTTGTATTACTATAGTATATATTATATATTACTGCTTCCTTTATTTTACCACTTACTAGGTCGCTTTCTGATGACCCTGGGTTTGCGTGCCCAGGTTGGAGATCCGAGTTATCGTATTGTCAGATAGTTCATTGGTTTCACATAGGAGACTCATCATCGAGACCATTCATAGGTATCTTTGTGATTTGTTTCTGTTATCTTATTTATCCCTATTTTTCTATCTGTTATGATCACTAACCTCTTACTGCAGGTATTCTTGTACGTATTTAATGCTGGAGCTCTTATAAATATGGAGGTTATTTCCTGTACTGACGCTTAACGTACGCGCGAGGGTGTTTTGCCCTGCGTATGTACGTTACCATAACGTCTCCGTATCATTGGGATCGAGGCGTTACATATTGTGTCAACTTATTGATTGATAATACTTAGAGCTATATGATTTCATAGAGTCTCCTAGTGTATTTTATCATTGTGCTTATTTTAGTTCTCAATATTATGTTAGAGAACAAAATTTTTTGTCATATTTATTGTTTTGTGCCTCAAGATAGAGGTGGTGTGAAAATCCAAGATCGGGAATATCATGGTGGTTTGTAAATCCAAAATTGGATAACATCTTAGTGGGTTGAAAATCCAAGCTTAAGGAGGAGTCTTGGTGGTTGTAATCCCTACTTCAAAGAGAAACTTTTAGTGAATTTGCAAATCATAAAGAGGAGACGTCTAGGTGGTGGATGTAGGGGAGTTTCCCGAACTACCCTAAAATTGCTTGTATTCTCTATGTTATTTTATCTGCTATGTATTTACTATTTTATTGCTGTCATCTACTCTCTGTTGATCTTACCACCCATCCTACCATCAGACTGGGTGATTCTACCATTCTGTCTTATTTTTTAGTTTTGTCTTATAAGTTGCATATTTAATTTTTAATTACTCTTGACCCTATTTACCCTCCTCTAGGGTCCAACAATTGGTATCATAGCGTTAGAACATCTATTTAGGCTTTATATCCTAGAGATTGATCCTATGGTTTCTGTTGGCCCAAAGGCCTTCCACCCTAGTTTTGATGATGATTAACTCATGTAGTTATGTTTACTAATTATCTTGTGATTTTAGTTACAGATCATTAATCAAGATATTAGTTGGTGATTGCTTCAAAAAGAGGAGTTTAGAAGCCTTCACTTGGTGATTCCCGTGCCCAAGCTTCAAGATTTCTCATTTGCACTCGGTGGATCACGGTTTGGGATCGAGTCTACTTGAAGATGGAGATCGTCAAGAAGACTTAGGTATCCTAATTTAGTTTAGTGTGTTTTAGATCCATTTGTAAAGCTTAGAATAGTTGATATGCTCAAGTGCACAACACACACAAAATTTATGTTTGGATATTGGTTTTTCGGTTTTTAGTTTAACCGATATTTGTTTTCATGAATAGATTGATCAAAATAAGTTTAAATAGTTTATATGTATAATAGATGTATTCTAGTTATACATGCATGCTTACATGACTTATACAAACTTATTTTGACTATCCTATTCATGTATTGAAAAATCCAAGTTTGATAAAAATACGAGTTTTGGTTTTTGGTAAAAATGTTAAAACACAAAAAATAGTTTCATATGCTTGATATTTGAGCTAAACTTTTTATCACATGTTTATATATCAATGCAAAATGTAAAACTATTTTTGGGTATTTTTATAAGAGATAAAAGAATTTTTAGAAATATTTTAACTTATGTTTTTCTGCCCAGAACAGTGTCTGTCAGGCCAGGTCGGCCGACCGCATGGGTCGACCGAACCATAGGCCGATCGACCCGTACGGTCGACCGACGTGCACAGAACCGTGCACGTCTGACACACATTAGGACGGTCGGCCGGGCGGCCGACCGGACCAGAGAGCTCTGCTCTCTGTTTATTTGGGTCGACCGGGCGGTCGACCGGGTTTGCCCAACGATCATATTTCAGACCGTTGGCGGTCGGCCAGGCCGGCCGACCGGTAGCCTGTCAGGCTGCCAGATCAGCCTAACAGCTAGTTTTCTGATGGGGCTATAAATACCCCATCTCTTGGGCTGTTTTGACAAGACTTTGAAAAAGAAAAATACCAGAGTTTGTTTTGTGTTTAAACAAGTTTTCAAAAGAGTTTAAGTGCCAAAAAGATTCATCTTTGTTTTTAAAAGTGTTTTGTTATTTTCAAAGAAACTAGGTCTTGGGAATTGTTTTTGAGCAAAAATCTCTATATCATTTTTTGTGTTTTCCCAAGAGTTTTCTTTGATCAAAACACTTGTTTTCCACACTTGAGCTTATCTTCTATCCTATTCTATTAGGATCTTGTTTTGTGGAAAAAGAAAAAGGAAAGAGGTTTGTGGTTGAGATATACCACTTATTGTAAACCCTTGATTTCTTGAGTTGCTCCCTCTTTGGTAGAGGTTGAGGTTGTTGTATTGGGTTGGTGTTTGCTCCCTCTTTGGTAGAGGTGGAGATTGGTGTTTGCTCCCTCTTTGGTAGAGGTGGAGATTGGTGTTTGCTCCCTCTAGTGAGAGGTGGAGTTTGGTTTGTAAACCCTCTTCGGTAGAGGTGTTGGTTGTTGTTCCTACCCCTCGGTTGTGAGGCGGTGTTTGAGAGAGGAGTTTGGTACTCCTTGTGTTGTAACAAATCCTCTTCGGTAGAGGTTCCCTCGGTGGGAGATAGTGGATTGGAAATCCTACACGGTGGTGTAGGCGGGGATGTAGAGCTAAGTGCTCGAACCTCGAAACATATCTTTGCCTTTGCGTTTGATCCATTGTCTCTCAACTCTCTCTCTATTTGTGTTGTGCATAGCATCATTCATATCATACATATCATATTTGCTTGTGTATTGCCTTACATCTTTCATATTGCTCATCCTTATATGCTTGGCTTGATTGTGTGTGTGCCTCACTTATACTTAACCACAAGAGCTTCACATATCACCTCAACCCATTCAACGGGAATCAAGAGGAGTTAGTCCAGAGCCCTTCACCAGGAATTCGGCTACACTTGTGTGTTGTAGTAAGTGTGTTGCAAAATTTGCATTAGCTTCCGCATTTAGAGCATTTAGTTTCTAGATTAGCAAGTACACCTATTCACCCCCTCTAGGTGTCGTTTTTCAATTGGTATCAGAGCCAACGCTCCTGATACTTAGGCTTAACATCCTAGGAGTGAGATCCATTTGTTTGCTAATCTTGTTTGCATTTGCTTGTTTGCACACATATAGTTTGGACCCATGGCCTTCATGACCCCACCTATGTTTGACCCTTCCAACATCATTGTTTGGAAGATTAGGATGACCGTTTATTTACAAACCCTAGGACATAAGGTTTACCTTGCCATTACCAAGGAATCCTACCTTAGTAATAGCAAGCATATAGGGGCCAATGCACAAGCCCTTGAGGCCATTAGAAGCACATTATCTAAAGATTATCTCTTGAGTGTTTCTAACCTTGATTCCGCTTTTGCAGTGTGGAACAAGTTGACAACAACCACCACCTCCAAGCTTCAAACGCCTATCCAACAAGAAGAGGAATCTAGTGCAGATGAATCCGAGCCACAACAATGCTATATGGTCCAAGGGAATGACTCCCTTGAGGTACTTTCGGAATCTCAACTAGATAGTGATGATTGTGCTAGTTCTTCAAATGACTTTGTTGATGCCCATGCTTTAAATGAAGAACTATCTATTGTTTGTGAAAAATTAATTAAAAAATATAATTTGTTGAAAAAGAAGACTTGTGCTTTAAATAAAGAAAATGAAAAATTGTCTTCTAAAATTGAGATTGTTTTGCAAGAAAAGGAAGAGGTTTCTAGTGAATGTGACTCACTTAGATCTCAACTTGATCTTGCACTAAAAGAAAATGAGTTTTTGAAAATAAAAATGATTGTGAAAATGTTTTGAAGAAAAATGAAAACTTGTCTTCAAAAGTTGATTTTGTTTTAAAAGAAAATAATTCTTTAAAAAGAGAAATTGATTTTATTTCAAAAGAATTAGAAATTTGTTTAAATAAAAATAAATCATTGAAAAATGTATTGTTTCTCATGTTTGCCATGCTAGGGTAGTTTCACCTAGATCACCCCTTGCATGCTCCACTTCTTCTTTGATTAAAAATGATATAAATGTATTAAAGAAGAGTATTGATTGTTTGGGCTCCACTTTGAGCTAATGTGTTGTTGGGCATACACGTTTGGAATCGTTGTTTCGAAAGAAACAAGTTCCATCTATTTTGCATGCACACCCTCCATGGCATACACGTGCTCCTCACGGACACCATCACACCATGTATGCTCATGTGTACACTTGTACACATTGTGGACGTATGGGCTACCTTACTAAATTTTGCTATGATAGAATACATAATGATAATTTATCAAATAAGTCTGTTTGGGTTAGAGAAGGTACTAACCCCCATGGACCCAATAAGATATGGGTACCAAAGATCACCCCTCGTATTTTTGATGTAGGTGTGGGCTCTCACATGACGTGAGAGTAGCGGTACCTTGGAGTGGATGCGTTCCGAGCTTCATGGAAATCAATTGGATGCATCACTTTCAAGGGAAGTTTTGGTGGAGAGGACCACCATGTTTTGGAGACAAGGAAAGTTGCCTTCTAGGTTTTGGTAACGATCCCTAACTCCTATTTATTGTTTACATGCTTTTCATATTCATTATTTATAGCATGTTTCATTGTTTAGTGATTAGTATGAAAATGCCATGTTAATTAGATCCTTGACATACATGTATAGCATTTTGAGACACCCATGTTTAATATGGATTATTATTTTGTGTTTTCGTATTTGATTAGCTATCATGTACAACATAAATCTAATAACATGTGGATATTCATAATAATCATGTTTTTGATTATCATGATGATTTTTGTCTTATGCTTTATGCTTTGAATATATGTTTAAATGTTAGTTTTCATTAAGATTAGGATTTATACTTGTGCATATAATGGGCCACAAATAAATCTATATATGTTTGGGCTTGATTGCTTATTTGAACCCATTAGATGTGCTAGTATAGTCTAGTTTTGATGATCCATGCATTTTAAACTTGTATTCCTATTTGTGGATTTGTTTTATGATCATGTGTTTTCATTTCATGTATATGTGTATTTTTGTCAAACTTTAAGATATACATGTATACCCTTTGAGTCATTTGCCTTTCATGCAAATCTATATATATTGACTCAATTGTGTTTAGGGATATGTATGTATACTTTTTGTGTTGACAAATCATACATATGCCTTGAAATGAAACTTGTTTTAATGAAAATTTAAAGTTTCATGTTTTTGTGTTTATGAATAACTTCATGTATATGTCCATTTTATCCAAATTATTGTTATACATATACATCCTTTTTGAGCCACGTGCCTTCATGCATATATTTGTAGACTCGTTGTGTTTGGATATGTATGTATACTTTAACTTGTATAGGACATACATATACCTAGAAGATTAAATAGTTTTGATGATTTTCATGTTTTCTTGTTTCAAGGAATTTTGAGCTTAATTGGATATTTCATAATGCTATGTCACACATTATTTGTACACTCACCATTTTTAAAATATTTCTCATGAGTATGTTTTCATGAGCATGTATGGACTTTATTGAATATTGAGTGTTTTTAAGTGATATGTGATTTACATGTGTTTTATGAAAATTATTTTTAGTTTATTTCTTATTTGAAGGGTTTCGTACTAGTTTTTCAAATTATTCATATAACTAGTTACAGTATTCTTCATTTTGGTAGAGTTTTTCAAATAAAGCTTATTTTCAAATCTATTTTTGAAAACCCCTACCTTCTATGGGAGGTTGGATGGGAGATCATGTTCATGTATGCTTTAAAATTAAAATCATTTAAAACTTGAACCATGATTGGGTGGTAGTAATATGAGATATACACTTGATCATTATTGTTGTTTCAATTGGTATCATTGGACTCTTTCAATTGGTATCAATTTTGACCCTTCCATTATACTCATATATGTTTGTATGTATGTATGCTTTCAATTCCAAGAATATTAATTTCAATTGGTATCTATTTTCATACATATATATGTTTGTGTTTATGCTAAGCTTGAGCTTCAATTTTGTTTCAATTGATTACTTTTAAATTGGTGTCAAGCCTACGCATTGTTTTAGTTGGTATTTCATAAATGGGGAGAAAATTTAATTTTGTCTTTCAATTGGTATTTGCACTCCCTTACTTTATGATAGAAAATAAATTTAAATTTGGTATCATATGTTCAAAATGAAAAATACTTACAATTGGTATCAAAATTTTTGTTTAGACATTCAAAATTTATTATGTTTAATTTCACTTGGTATCAAGATTTTCATGTGTTTTGCTTAAAATTGGTATCAATATTTTTCTGTTTGTTTCCTTTCAATTGGTATCAAGATGCTATTCTTTGACATATTTTCAATTGGTACCTTAATTGATTGTCACCCCTAATTGGTTTTGTTTTTGATTTAGACAAAAAGGGGGAGAAAAATGTATTGATTTAGTTTTGCATTTAACCCTTTATTGATTCTTTGTATTAAAAAGGGTGAGAAAATTTTGTCTTGTTTTGATTGTTTACCCCTTTGTTGATGATTGACAAAAAGGGGGAGAAAGATGATTGAGTTTTATATATGCATGTTTATGTTTTGCATATATTAAGTTTAATTATTAAGTTTAATTTAGTTTAATTTAAGTTTAATTTTAATTGGTATCTAGAGCATGTTTTGTTTTTAAACATTTCATTGGTATCTAGAACCTTTTATTGTTTATGCATTTCTATGCATTCATGTTTAAGAGCCTTCATTATATATTATTTATTGTTTATTTGTTTATGCATGAGTTAAGGGGGAGCTTCTTTGAAGCTTAACTTTAATCCATACATATATAATTCCATGAGTTTTGTCATCATCAAAAAGGGGGAGATTGTTGGCCCAAAGGCCTTCCACCCTAGTTTTGATGATGATTAACTCATGTAGTTATGTTTACTAATTATCTTGTGATTTTAGTTACAGATCATTAATCAAGATATTAGTTGGTGATTGCTTCAAAAAGAGGAGTTTGGAAGCCTTCACTTGGTGATTCCCGTGCCCAAGCTTCAAGATTTCTCATTTGCACTCGGTGGATCACGGTTTGGGATCGAGTCTACTTGAAGATGGAGATTGTCAAGAAGACTTAGGTATCCTAGTTTAGTTTAGTGTGTTTTAGATCCATTTGTAAAGCTTAGAATAGTTGATATGCTCAAGTGCACAACACACACAAAAGTTTTATGTTTGGATATTGGTTTTTCGGTTTTTAGTTTAACCGATATTTGTTTTCATGATAGATTGATCAAAACAAGTTTAAATAGTTTATATGTATAATAGATGTATTCTAGTTATACATGCATGCTTACATGACTTATACAAACTTATTTTGACTATCCTATTCATGTATTGAAAAATCCAAGTTTGATAAAAATACGAATTTTGGTTTTTGGTAAAAATGTTAAAACACAAAAAATAGTTTCATATGCTTGATATTTGAGCTAAACTTTTTATCACATGTTTATATATCAATGCAAAATGATAAAACTATTTTTGGGTATTTTTATAAGAGATAAAAGAATTTTTAGAAATATTTTAACTTATGTTTTTCTGCCCAGAACAGTGTCTGTCAGGCCAGGTCGGCCGACCGCATGGGTCGACCGAACCATAGGCCGGTCGACCCGTACGGTCGACCGACGTGCACAGAACCGTGCACGTCTGACACACATTGGGACGGTCGGCTGGGCGGCCGACCGGACCAGAGAGCTCTGCTCTCTGTTTATTTGGGTCGACCGGGTGGTCGACCGGGTTTGCCCAACGGTCATATTTCAGACCGTTTGCGGTCGGCCGGGCCGGCCGACCGGTAGCCTGTCAGGCTGCCAGATCAGCCTAACGGCTAGTTTTCTAATGGGACTATAAATACCCCATCTCTTGGGCTGTTTTGACAAGACTTTGAAAAAGAAAAATACCAGAGTTTGTTTTGTGTTTAAACAAGTTTTCAAAAGAGTTTAAGTGACAAAAAGATTCATCTTTGTTTTTAAAAGTGTTTTGTTATTTTCAAAGAAACTAGGTTTTGGGAATTGTTTTTGAGCAAAAATCTCTATATAATTTTTGGTGTTTTCCCAAGAGTTTTCTTTGATCAAAACACTTGTTTTCCACACTTGAGCTTATCTTCTGTCCTATTCTATTAGGATCTTGTTTTGTAGAAAAAGAAAAAGGAAAGAGGTTTGTGGTTGAGATATACCACTTATTGTAAATCCTTAATTTCTTGAATTGCTCCCTCTTTGGTAGAGGTTGAGGTTGTTGTATTGGGTTGGTGTTTGCTCCCTCTTTGGTAGAGGTGGAGATTGGTGTTTGCTCCCTCTAGTGAGAGGTGGAGTTTGGTTTGTAAACCCTCTTCGGTAGAGGTGTTGGTTGTTGTTCCTACCCCTCGGTTGTGAGGCGGTGTTTGAGAGAGGAGTTTGGTACTCCTTGTGTTGTAACAAATCCTCTTCGGTAGAGGTTCCCTCGGTGGGAGATAGTGGATTGGAAATCTTACACGGTGGTGTAGGCGGGGATGTAGAGTTAGGTGCTCGAACATCGAAACATATCTTTGCCTTTGCGTTTGATCCATTGTCTCTCAACTCTCTCTCTCTATTTGTGTTGTGCATAGCATCATTCATATCATACATATCATATTTGCTTGTGTATTGCCTTGCATCTTTCATATTGCTCATCCTTATATGCTTGGCTTGATTGTGTGTGTGCCTCACTTATACTTAACCACAAGAGCTTCACATAGTACCTCAACTCATTCAAGGGGAATCAAGAGGAGTTAGTCCAGAGCCCTTCACCAGGAATTCGGCTACACTTGTGTGTTGTATTAAGTGTGTTGCAAAATTTGCATTAGCTTCCGCATTTAGAGCATTTAGTTTCTAGATTAGCAAGTACACCTATTAACCCCCCTCTAGGTGTCGTTTTTCAGTTTCCACTAGTGACCTTATTCTACCAGAGGGGAGATTCAACAATAGACCTCCACTATTTAATGGTACTAATTATGCATATTGGAAAGCATGTATGAGAATTCATATTCAGTTTATTGATTGAAAGATTTAGGTTATGATTGAAGATGACTATACCTCTCCCACTATAGAGGTTGATGGTAAGAAGGTTCCCAAATCTCGGTCCGAATGGGACGAAAGGGATTTCTCTTATATAAATTTAAATTCTAAAGCTATTGTTGTATTATCAATGGATTATCTTGCAATGACTTTCATAAAGTTAAGAATATCACTTGTGCTAAAAAAATGTGAAATTATCTTTAAGTCACTCATAAGGGGACTAATGACATTAAGAATAGAAAAATAAATATGCTTACACAAGATTTTAAATCTATTCGATTGTTGCCTAACGAGTCCATTAATGAATTTCTTAATAGGTTCAAAAGCATCGCTAACAATCTCCAATCTCTTAAAACAGTTATTACTTCCTTTGAAATGAACAACAAGGTATTGAGATCTCTACCCATGGAATACAATAGCATCATCAATCTAATAGAGATCTATAAAGATATCAACACTCTCTTCTTCCAAGAATTAATGGGGATCTTAAAGAATATGGAGACCAAAATGAATTTTCAAAAAAAAGAGAGCAAGATAATGCCACTCAGATGAAAAAGAAAAGTATAGCTCTCAAAAGAACACAAGATGAGTCTTCAAGTAAAGAAAGTACGAATGAAGATGATGACCTTGCTTATGTCATCAAAAAGGCCAATAAAATAATGAGGAAGAAATTCAACAGATGGAGAAAATTTCAAAGATCAAATGGAAGAAAAAATGAAATCGGCTCCATAAATTTCTATGAATGTAATAAACCCGGTCACATTAAGAAAGACTGTCCCAACCTAAAAGGAAAAGCTAAAAAGTTCTTCAAGAAGAAGAAAACTTTATATGTAGAAAGGGATGAATCGGAACCGAGTGATTCCGAGAATGAAGAAAAGATGAAGCAAATTTGAGCATCTCAAATGAAAACATATGCTTCATGGCAGACAACGAATGGGTAACACTCGATGACTATATTACTTCTGAAGAAATAGAAGATGCTTGCAGTGAGTTAGTTGCAGAGTATAAAAAACTTTCACAGCGATTTACTACTTTTAAAAATGAGCATGCATCTTGTCTATCTAAAGATTGACCTTCTCTGACGTCTTTGATGAGAACGTCGGGATGGGAGGGATGAGTGTCGGCAGGCCCGCGCCCCCAGCAATCGTGAACTTGCCTTTTGAAGTGGCGGTGGCAATCTTGAATGCACTCTTTCTTGGTGAGGCCATTTCTTTTTTGCGTGGCTTTTTGAGAAAGGGTTTGAAAAAAGGAGGAGATCTTGAGTGTGAATTCAAGAGCTCTAAATGAAAGCACCAAAATTTGGAGAAAAATTCTTGAGAAATTTCTTTATACCACAAATTGTAATGAATAGACAGATGAAAGAAATCACAAATATTAAGCACTTTACGTGAAAAATCTGAAAGAGAAAAATACGTAAGAGGGAGATCATTCACTATAATATCAGAAGGTTACAATAAATTCTACAAAGTGATCATGCTATTACATTCTCTAGGTTTGATGTAGTAGTCAGAAGCCAACCACTTTCTTGATGGAGATGAAGGTGTATTTATACCTGCTTGAGCTGTTATTGTGGGTGAAAATATGTTGAATCTACATAACTTCATGATTTGCACATTATAATTTCTTTGTAACTGTTCAGATCACACCTCTTGACTGTTGGGCTCACCATACAGAGATATCCGCCACTATCCATAACAACTCGCATTGATATAGGGGCATTATAATGTTTAAATTGTGGGGATGATCTGACGACATAGCTAGATCCGCGAATCATGGTGATCGTGCTGTCCAGTTGTAAGCATTACAGAAGTAGCAGGTTTTGGAGGTACTTCGCGTCGGAACCTTGGGTGGCTTCGGGAAGGATCCTTGCATCGATATCGGCGTCCCGAAGAGTCAAACAACTCAGGTTGAGTAGTGGATCTAGGTGAGTGATGTCTGATAAGATGTGGGCCTGAGACGAGGCTCGAGACTTTCTTCTTGGGCCTATATGCTTAGAGGCTCTTTTCTTGGGCCCATGTTAGTTTTGTATGTGAGCTGGGCTGCTGTTAAAGAAGCGAAACCTCCAGGTGTCTGGACACATGCCGTGATCATGATGAGAATCAAAATCTGACCACTATATTGTTCTTCTCAAACTCATAAAAGTCTCCTTCGAGGCCAATTATTCTCCACCATTGCTTTTGTCTGAAACTTTTCACTACAATTATTATTATATGTAGGCCAAATTTCCCCTCTAGCTCGTCCCAAGCCAAGCATGAAATATAGGCCTCTACTCTTTACCTTCCTCACCTACTATCTGCAAGAGCAGACACAACAACTATAAGAAAAGCATGGAAATCCATTCTAGCATAATAACGAAACGGTCTAGAATTTTTTTTTTTCATCCAATTTTATTACATGTCATATATTATCTCCAACATCAAGAAGACCGAAGGAGGATAGGTTTTGATCAGAGTAAATGTCTCACAACTGGAAAGGACTAAGACAGTTACAAGGAGCGGATATTTCAGTCACATCACATATGCTCAATTTCAATAGGAAAACTTCATACTTGAAGAACTTGAGTGTACCTATTTGTCTAATATTGTTCAATACTAATGAAAATGCTAGACATATGCTCCATGGTTGTCTTTCTTCCCTTATCTCATCTGGTTCCAAAAACAAATGCAACTAACTATGTAACTGCTCACCACTATGTGGCCTTACGCCATTAATCTTTATGATGCGGCCCAAGAGGAGACACCCATTTGAACTTCAAGTTGAGATGGTTGCTTCTCACCAGAGTTTTGATGCAAAACACAAATCAATAGTTGTTTGGAAGGCTCACTCAATGTATCACTTCTCAAGGTCTAGACTAACTGAAGATTCTTCAAAAAATCAAACATTTTGCATGGTGTTCTCCTACTAAATCCCTCTCTCTACTGATGCTAGATGAGGAGCATCATTCTGTTTGCGAACTTTATGTGTTACCTTTACAGTTATACCTTAAAACGCATTCAGTCCAAACCCATATATATGTGTGTGCGCGTCCACACACACACACACACACACATATATGTATATGTGTGCGCGTAAAGACTTGTGTCCTTTCAAAAGGATTTGACCTCGAATCCTTCCCACTCAAATTCAACTCTTCGACATTCGAATACAAGATCCACTCTGTTGAATTTGATCTATATTATTTTAAGTATTTACAAATAAAAAATCAAGTGTTTTGAATACTTTTTGCCCATCCATTAAGCGGCGCAAAATGGATAGCCTAAAGTAGTGAGTTGGTTAGATATATGTCTTTAAACAAATAAATTCTCGATCCGGCCATTTCATTAAGATCTAAACATTTAAAAGCCCCTACAAATTAATTTTTATTAGGTTTCAAATATTTTACACCGTTAAACTAACCAACTCACTATTTAGGCCGTCCGTATTTTTCCTACTTGATGCATGTATTTAAAATACTTGATTTTTGATTTATAGACACTTGAAATAATATAGATCATCTTCAACGGAGTGGATCTTGTATTCGAATGTCGGAGGGTTAAATTTGAGAGGGAAGGATTCGGGGTCAAATCCTTTTGGAAGGGCACAAGTCTCTCTCTGAGAGACCTGTGTAGTTCTGGAAGGATTTGAGCCCGAATCCTTCCCACTCAAATACAACCATACATCATCCAAATACAAAATGCATTCCATTGAAGTTGATCTATACTATTTCAAGTATTTATAAACCAAAAATTAAGTATTTTAAGTACTTTTTTCCTATGCATCAAGTAAGAAAAAAATGGATGGCCTAAATAGTAAGTTGATTAGTTTAATGGTGTAGAACATTTGAAACCTAACAAAAATTGGTTTGTAGGGGTTTTTGTTGGCCCAGAGGCCTTTCACCGTAGTTTTGATGATGACTAACTTATGAATGTTAGTTTACTAATGATTTTTTGTTTAATAAGTTTCAAATATTAATCAAGATCTTAGTAGGTGTTTAGTTTCAACAAAAAATTCAAAGCCAGTTTTAGAGCTAACACGTGAAGATTCAAGAGCTCGAGCATCAAAATCACATCTAGTACTCAGATAGAGTCAAGCTCTATAGATCGGGTTTGGATCGAGTCGTCTTGAAGATGAAGATCGACAAGAAGACTTGCATATATGCTTGTTTAGTTTTTGTTTAGAAATTGTATAAGGATAGTTAGTTTTGATATGCTTAAGTATACATACACTTAAAAGTTTATTGGTTTCAGTTTAACCGGTTTTGGATTTTCAAAGAATATATATTGTTTCATGAATAGATAGAATCAAAAAAAGTTTACATGATTTTATGTATGTTGAATTTCATCCATATACGTTGATGATTCATATTGACTAAAAACTTACTTTGATGTATATCTTGCTCATAGTTTCAAGTTTTGTTTTTAACAAGACTTAGTTTTAGATTTATTGTCAAAAACATAAATTTATCTTTTATATGTGTATTGGATTCTATCCATACACACTATGCTTCAAATTGATTTTAAATATCATATTTTTGTATCTATACTAGTTTTAGAGAAAACGGATTTTCATTTCAAAATCTAAGTTTTGAAAAATACCATTTTTAGTTTAAAGCTTAATTTTTATACCTCAAAAATAGTTCAAATAGTTTGTAATATGTGCTTATTTTTGGTCACACATATTTGTCCTTTAAAGATTTATAAGAATTTATTTTTATGGATTTTATGTGATTTTATGGAATTTTATAGGTAATAAAAAGTCCAAGTTTTCAAATCCTAAAACCCATTATGAGCCTGCTGGCAGTCGACTGATCGGTCGACCAGACCAGAGCTCGGTCGACCGGTTGGTCGACTGATGTGTACAAATGTGCACAAGGCTTTTGGCCTTTGTCGCCGATCGACCGTGCGGTTGACCAACTGGCTCTACCAAACTCTCGGGTAGGCCCAGTCGACCGGGCGGTCGACCGACAAGGAGTTTTGCCTAGGGGCTGGTCGACCGGGCGGTCGACCCTTGGCTCCAACGGTTAAAAATCTGACCGTCGGCGGTCGACTTGGCGGTCGACCGACAGGTTAACCTGCTCTGAACCCCAACAACTATGTTTTTAGACCCCAATAATAATGAGTCTTTGGGGGCTGTTTCTCCTAAGATTTTTGAGAGCCAAAATTTCTATCTTCTACAGAGTTTTTAAGAAGTTTCTAAAATAAGTTTTTGAGCTTTAATCTCTTTATTTTTATTTAGTTTTAAAGTTTTTGAAAAATCAAAAGAAAACAAGTTTTGGGATTCTAGTTCTTGTCCTAAATTTCTATATCTTATCTAAAGTTTTTTCTAAAGAGTTTTCTTTATTGTTTCTTTTCCAAAACACTTTGTATTCTCACATATTTGAGCTATCATCACAAATCTATCTTTAGGATCTTTGTTTGTGAGAAAAATTGTTTGTGATCTTTCAAGATCACCAAGAGAGAGTTTGTAATCATTGGATCACTAAGTTTTATTTATTCTTTGCTTTGTGCTAGGCTTTGTGCCTTCCCTCTTGTGTAGAGGTGATTGTCTTTGAAAGAGAAGTTGTGTACTCCTGGTATTTAGTTGTAATTTCTCAGTGGAGATTCTTTTATGGAAGGTCCTTTGTAGACATAGTGAAAATCCTTCTGTGTGAAGGCGGGGACGTTGAGCAATGGCTCGAACCACGAAATATATCTTTGTGTTTGCATTTGATCAACTATCTCTCCACTCTATCTTTTTTTATATCTTATATAACTTTTATTATTTATATTCATATGCTAGATATTGTTTGTGTGCCCACACTTGTGTGCAACCAAGAGAGCCTTTAAAGCACCTCAACTCTTAGTCTAGAGGAATCCAGAGGAGTAGTTCCAGAGTCCTTCATGGGAAATTCGGGCTCACTCTTGGTTACACATAGCGTGTTTAGTAACTAAATTTTAAATTCCGCACCATTTGTCTTAGATTAGCTTGCACACTTATTCACCCGCTCTAGGTGTACCTACAATTGGTATCAGAGCTAGCGCTCATGATATTCGGTTTAACCATCTAGAAGTAAGATCCTCATTTGCTAATCTAGAAGTGCTTTGCACACATATAGTTTATACACTCATGGATTTGAAATCACCTAGAGGGGGGGTGAATAGGTGATAATGCTAATCTAATGAACTAAATGCAGAATTTAAAAACTAATTGCAATTACACTTAATGCAACCAATAAGTGATGCACACACAACCAAGCCTAGCATATAAATATGAATGATCAATGTGAAATAATGCAAGGCACAATACAAAGAGAGAGAAAAAGTAAGAGTCAATGGATCAAGCGCAAACAATAAGATTTGTTTCGAGGTTCGAGCACCCAGCTCTACATCCCCGCCTTCACCCAGAAGGATTTCGAATCCACTAGCTTGTCCACAAAGGACTCCCACACAGGGAACCTCCACCGAGGATTTGGGGCAATACAATAACTAGGAGTACCCAACTCCTTTCTTTACAACCACAACCTCTCACTAGAGGCTAAGCACCAAGCCAACAAAACTATCACCTCACAACTTGAGGGATAAGCACAAAGCTAAACAAGGATCACCTCACAACTTGAGGGATACAACCCAATTGCACAACCTCCTCAACACTATGAGGGAAAGGCACAAAGCCAAGCAATGATTAGAGTTTACAACTTGGTGATCAAAAGACCACAAACTGATTTCTTTTCCCACAGACACAAAGACCCTATAGATAGGATAGAATGAAGCTCAAGTGTGGAAAACAAAGTGTTTAAAATAAAGAAAAATCACTTGGGAAATCTCCACAAAGATATAGAATGATTAGACCAAAACAAATTCCCAAAAGACTATTTTTCTTTGAAATAATAAAACAATTTTAAAAACAGTAAAGATTGATCTTTTTGGCACAAAGAAACTCTTTTCAAACCTGTATAAACACTAGAAAAAGCTCAGAAATTTTAGCCCAAAAATTCTTAGTGAAAACTGGTCACAAATGGGGTTTTTATAGCCTCTTTAAAAATATAGTCGTTTCGGTCAAAAATGGTCAGATTTGACCATCCGGTCGACCGGCCGGTCGATCGGCCAACGGTCGATTTTTGACCGTTAGCTGCTACCGGTCGACCGGGCCCTGAACCAGAGAGCAACGGCTCTCTGGCCGGTAGACCGGAGCAACCCGAGAGTGGGTTGCTTTCAGTCGGTCAACCGCTCGGTCGACCGGCTCAATGGGCTGGCTGCGTGCATGTATCTGTGCACGTCCGGTCGACCGCTCCGGTCGACCGGCTACTGGTCCGGTCGACCGTGCGGTCGACCGCCAGAGCCTGGCAGTTCTGTTTTAGGGATTGAAAACTTAGGTTTTTATTATCCAATTAAATCCCATAAAATCTCCAAAAATCCACAAAAATAGTTTTAGTATAATACAATGATATACAAACTTGTGTGAAAAATTTCAATACAAATTTCAAACTTTTTGAACCATTTTTGTATTATAAAAATTTTGCCGAAAACTAAAAACCATATTTTCTAAAAACTTGGATTTTTCAAATGAAAATTCGTTTTGTTCAAAACTCATTCAAATACCAAAACATGATATTAAACAACATTTAGGCATGAAGTATATGGATATAATCCAATATACATGAAACATATATATATATATATATATATATATATATATATATATATATATATATATATATATATATATATATATATATATCCATATTTTTGATATTAAATCCGAAAATATGTTTTGTTGAAAATACCAAAACACTAAAATACATGAATAGGCATATCAAAATAAGTTTGTCTAAGATATGAAGCTTGCATGTATATAGAACATATCTAATATACATTTAAACAATGTAAACTTGTTTTGAATCTATCTATTCATGAAAACCAAGATCGGTTAAACCAAAACCGAAAACCAATATCAAAACATAAAACGTGTGTGTTGTGAACTTGAGCATATCATACTATTCTAATCTTTACAAATGGATCTAAACACAAAACTAAACTAGGTACCGAGGTCTTCTTGTAGAGCGCAGTATCCAAGCTGACTCGATCCAAAACCTCGTGATCCACCGAGCTAGACTCCAACGAGTGCTATGTAAGATCTTGATGCTCGGGCTCTGGAATCACCATGTGAAAGCTTCCAAACCATCTTGTTGAAGCTAATCACTTACTAATATCTAGAATAAAGATCTGAAACTAAAATCACAAGATTATTAGTACACATAACTACATGTGTTAATCATCATCAAAACTAGAGTGGAAGGCCTTTGGACCAACAATCTCCCCCTTTTTGATGATGACAAAACTCATGGAGTTATATATGCATGGATTAAAGTTAAGCTTCAAAGAAGCTCCCCCTTAATTCATGCATAGGAATAAATAATAATATATGCAATGAATATCAAATATGAAAATGCATAGACATGCATAAACAAGATACCAAATACAAAAACATGCTCTTAATACCAAACTTGATACCAATAAAAATTAAAACAAGCTCTTGATATAAAAAAATGTTCTTTTAAATAAAGCTCTTGATGCCAATTAAACGACAAACTAATAAATAAAAATATGTTTCTAGATAAACAAAACATGCTTATAAACTCAAATAATTCTCCCCCCTTTTGTCAATAATCAACAAGGGGTCACAAATAAAATAAAAATGTTCTCCCCCTTTTTGTCAAAAAAAATATGATACAATGAGGGGTGCAATCAATTATGATACCAATTAAAAAAATGTGTCAAAGTTGTACATTTGATGCCAATTGAAAGTGAACATATACCAATTGAAAGTAAATAAGGCATTGATACCAACTGTGAGAAAAACAAATAAAATCTTGATACCAATTGAAAGTATTCAAATACACATCTTGATACAAAATGATACCAATTGTAAGTATTTGTCATTTAGAACATATGATACCAAAATAAAACAATTTTCACCATAAAGTAAGGGAGTAGAAATCAACGGTAAACAAAATACCAATTAAAAGATAAAATACGAATTTTCTCCCCCTTTATGAAATACCAATAAAACGATGGTCAAATTTATTTGTTATAAGCTTATGCATAAATACATATATGTATAAAAAATTAGATACCAATCGAAATTGATTCAATTTGAAGTGAAAGCATACATACACAAAAAAAATATATGAGTATACAAGAAAAAAAAATGTCAATATTGATATCAATTGAAAATATCCAATGATACCAATTGAAAAAACAATAATATCAAGTGTATACCTCATATAACCTACCACCCAATCATGCTCATGTTTAAAATGATTTTCAATATAAAACATACAAGGCATGGTCTCCCATCCAACCGCCCGTAGAAGGTAGGGGTTTTCAAAAATAGATTTGAAAAATATAATATGGTTGAAAATCTCTACCATAACGAAGAATACCGCAATTAGTTAAATGGAAAAACTTGTTAACTAGTACGAAATCCTTCAAGTAAGGAATAAAACAAAAATATATTTCATGAAATACATGTAAATCACATGGCACTAAATACTCGAAGTCCATAAAGCCCATACATACTCATGAGAAACATTTAAATAAGGTGAGTGTACAAGTGTAGTGTGAAACACATAATCATGAAATTTGGCAATAAAGCTCAATATTCCTTAAAACATGAAAATCATCAAAAACTATTTAATCTTCAAGGCATATGTATGTCTAGTATAAACTAAAGTATACATACATATCCAAAACATAACGAGTTCACAAATGTATATGCATTAAGGCACGTGGCTCAAAGGATGTATATGTATAATCAATAGTTTGAACAAAATAGACATATACATGAAGTCAAACATATGATCATAAAAACATATCCAAAATGAGAATACAAGTTTAAAATGCATGAATCATCAAAACTGGACTATACTAGCACATCTAATGGGTACAAAAAAGCGTTAAAGCACAAACATGTAATGATCTATTTGTGGCCCACTATATGTACAAATATATATCCTAGTTTTAATGAAAACTAAAATTTAAACAAGTAATCAAATCATGAAGCATAAAACGAGACATAAATCAACATGATAATCATAAAAACGATCATAATATAAATCCACATGCTATTAGAACTATGAAATACATAATAGCTAAACAATGATGAGAACACAAAATAATGGTCCATACAATCAAGGGTGATCTCAAAGGCTATACATGCATGTCAAAGGTCTAATAATCATGGCATTCAACATACTAATCAAAACATGAAGCATTAAAACAAAACATCACAAAGATCCATATGATCATTATGTATATGCATGTGCATTAGATTTAGGACATACATATTAGTTAAAAATAAAGTGAGAACACATAGATATAGATCCATATTAAACATGGGTGTCTCAAATAACTAAACATGTATATCACTAATCTAATGAACATGGCATAAGCATAATGAACAATAAAACATGACATGCTATAAATCAATGATGTGAAAGCATATAAATAAAAACGGGAGTTAGAGATCGATACCAAAACCGATGAAGGCACCTCTCTAGTTCTCCAAACTAAGGTGGTCTTCCCACCAAACCTTCCCTTGAAAGTGATGCATCCAAATGGTCATCATGAAGCTCGAAACGCATCCACTCCAAGGTGCCGCTACTCTCACATCTTGTGAGAGCCCACACCTACATCAAATATAATAGGGGTGGTCTTTGGTACCCATTTCCTTTTGGGTACATAGGGGTTAGAACCTTTCCTAACCCAAACAAAATTAGTTGCTAAATTAACATCATGTATACAATAATAACAAAATTTAGCAAGGTGGCCCTTTCGTCCACAATGTGTACATGTGTACACATGAGCATACAAAGTGTGAGGGTGTGTACGTGATGAGCATGTGTATGCCGTGAAGTGTGTGCATGCAAAGATGGAACTTGTTTCTTTCGAACTAAGGATTCCAAGCGTGTATGATTCAAAGCACATTGGCTCAAAGTGGAGCCCAAACAATCAACACTTTTCTTCAAAACATTTATATCATTTTCAATACTCGAAGATAAAGTGGAGCATGCAATAGATGTGCTTGGTGAAGCTACACTAGCATGACAAACATGTGAGTCTATATCAATTTTTAAATATTCATTTTTCTTTAAAACTAAATCTAATTCTTTTGTGATGAAATCAATTTCATTTTTCAAAGAATGATTATCTTTTACAATAAAATCTAATTTTGAAGATAAAACTTCATTGTTTTTCAAATATCATCACAATCATTTTTACTTTTCAAAAATTCATTTTCTTTTAGGGCAAGGTCTAGTTGAGATTTAAGTGAGTCACGTTCACTAGCAATCTCTTCCTTCTCTTGCAAAATCAATTCAAAACTTGAACACAAATCCTTATATTCTTCTTTTAGTTCAAAATTTTTCTTTTTCAAAAGGTCATGTTTTTTCAAAAATTTTTCAAGCTTTGTAGCAAGTTCTACATTTAAGGTTTGTACTTCTAAACACCCATAGCAATAGGAACTAGAACTATCATCTAGTTGAGATTCTGATTGTACCTCAAGGGAGTCATTCCCTTAGACCATGAGGCAATGCTCGTCGGACTTGTCTCTCCTAGATCTCCTCATCTTATCGATAATCTTTGGCAGCTCGGGAGAAGTCAAAATACTCCAAACTGTAAAAGCCGAATCATAGTGAGCAAACACATATAAAAGATCTTTATCAAGAGATGCTCTAAGTGTCTTAAGGGCTAGCGCATTGGCCTTTCTATACTTGCTATCATTGGGGTAGGATTCTTTAGTGGTGGTATGATAAACTTTATGTCCTAGGGTTTTCAAATGACAACTCATCTTGGCCTTCCAAATATCAAGTCTAGAAATATCAAACATAAGGGGGCTATCTATGAGTGCAAACTATATGTGTGCAAATGCAAATGAAGATTAGAAAACCAAGATCTCACTCCTAGGTTGTTAAACCAAGTATCAGGAGCGTAGGCTCTGATACCAATTTAAATCACCTAGAGGGGGGGAATAGGTGATAATGCTAATCTAATGAACTAAATGCGGAATTTAAAAACTAATTGCAATTACACTTAATGCAACCAATAAGTGATGCACACACAACCAAGCCAAGCATATAAATATGAATGATCAATGTGAAATAATCCAAGGCACAATACAAAGAGAGAGAGAAAGAGTAAGAGTCAATAGATCAAGCGCAAACAACAAGATTTGTTTCGAGGTTCGAGCACCAAGCTCTACATCCCTGCCTTCACCCAGAAGGATTTCGAATCCACTAGCTTGTCCACAAAGGACTCCCACACAGGGAAGCTCCACCGAGGATTTGGGGCAATACAATAACTAGGAGTACCCAACTCCTTTCTTTACAACCACAACCTCTCACTAGAGGCTAAGCACCAAGCCAACAAAACTATCACCTCACAACTTGAGGGATAAGCACAAAGCTAAATAAGGATCACCTCACAACTTGAGGGATACAACCCAATTGCACAACCTCCTCAACACTATGAGGGAAAGGCACAAAGCCAAGCAATGATTAGGGTTTACAACTTGGTGATCAAAAGACCACAAACCGATTTCTTTTCTCACAAATACAAAGACCCTATAGATAGGATAGAATGAAGCTCAAGTGTGAAAACAAAGTGTTTAAAATAAAGAAAAATCACTTGGGAAATCTCCACAAAGATATAGAATGATTAGACCAAAACAAATTCCCAAAAGACTATTTTTCTTTGAAATAATGAAACACTTTTAAAAATAGTAAAGAATGATCTTTTTGGCACAAAGAAACTCTTTTCAAACTTGTATAAACACTAGAAAAAGCTCAGAAATTTTAGCCCAAAAATTCTTAGTGAAAACTGGTCACAAATGGGGTTTTTATAGCCTCTTTAAAAATATAGCCGTTTCAGTAAAAAATGGTCAGATTTGACCATCCGGTCGACCGGCCAACGGTCGATTTTTGACCGTTAGCTGCTACCGGTTGACCGCCCGGTCGACCGGGCCCTGAACCAGAGAGCAACGACTCTCTGGCCGGTCAACCGCCCGGTCGACCGGAGCAACCCGAGAGTGGGTTGCTTTCAGTCGGTCGACCGCTCGGTCGACCGGCTCAATGGGCTGGCTGCGTGCACGTATCTGTGCACGTCCGGTCGACCGCTCCGATATACCGGCTACTGGTCCGGTCGACCGTGCGGTCGACCGCCAGAGCCTGGCAGTTCTGTTTTAGGGATTGAAAACTTAGGTTTTTATTATCCAATTAAATCCCATAAAATCTCCAAAATCCACAAAAATAGTTTTAGCATAATACAATGATATACAAACTTGTGTGAAAAATTTCAACACAAATTTCAAACTTTTTGAACCATTTTTGTGTTATGAAAATTTTGCCGAAAACCAAAAATCGTATTTTCTAAAAACTTGAATTTTTCAAATGAAATTCGTTTTGTCCAAAACTCATCCAAATACAAAACATGATATTAAACAACATGATATTTAATAAGTTTTAGATATTGATCAAGATTTTTGTGGGTGTTTAGCTTCAACAAAGAATTCAAAACTAGTTTTGAAGCTAACACGAGATGATTCAAGAGTTCGAGCGTCAGATCACATCTAGTACTCGGATGGAGTCAAGCTCTATGGATCGGGTTTGGATCGAGTTGTCTTGAAGATGAAAATCGACAAGAAGACTTACATTTAAGTTTGTTTAGTTTTAGTTTAGATCTTGTGTAAGGATAGTTAGTTTTGATATGCTCAAGTATACACACACAAGTCAAAAGTTTATTGGTTCTGGTTTAACTGATTTTGGATTTTCAAAGAATATATATTATTTTCATGAATAGATAGAATCAAAAGAAGTTTACATGATTTTATGTATGTTGGATTTCATCCATAAACTTTGATGATTCATTTTGATTAAAAACTTACTCTGATATATATCTAGCTCATGCTTTTAAGTTTTGTTTTTAACAAAACTTAGTTCTGAATTTATTATCAAAAACATAGATATATCTTTTATATGTGTATTTAATGCTATCCATATATTCTTTGCTTCAAATTAATTCTATCCATATATACTTTGCTTCAAATTAATTCTATCCATATATGCTTTGCTTCAAATTGAATTCAAACATCATGTTTTTGTATCTATACTAGTTTTAGAGAAAACGAATTTTCATTTCAAAATCTAAGTTATGAAAATATTGTTTTTGGGTTAAAGCTTAATTTTCATACCTCAAAAATAGTTCAAATAGTTTGTAATATGTGTTGATTTTTGGTTACACATATTTGTACTTCAAATATCTATAAGAACTTATTTTTGTAAATTTTATGTGATTCTATGAGATTTTGTAGGTATTAAAAAGACCAAGTTTTCAAATTCGAAAACCCATTATGAGCCTGTTGGCGGTCGACCGACCAGTTGACCGGACCAGAGCTTAATCAAGTGGTAGGTAGACCGATGTTCACAAACATGCACAAGGCTTTGGTCTTTATGGCCGGTCGACCGTGCGGTCGACCGGCTGGCACTACCCAGCTCTTGGGTAGGCCTGGTCGACCGAGTGGTCGACCGACAAGGCATTTTGCCTAGGGGCCGGTCGACCGGGCGATCGACCATTAGCTCCAACAATCAAAATCCAACCGTTGGCAGTCGATCGGGCGGTCGACAAACAGGTCAATTTTGACCTGTTCTGAACCCCAACGACTATATTTTTAGCCCCCTATAAAAATGGGTCTTTAGGGGCTGTTTCTCCTAAGATTTTTGAGAGCCAAAATTTCTATCTTCTACAGAGCGTTTAAAAAGTTTTCAAAACATGTTTTAGAGCTTTAATTTCTCTATTTTTATTTAGTTTCAAAGTTTTTGAAAAATCAAAAGAAAATAAGTTTTAGGATTCTAGTTATTGTCATAAATTTCTATATCTTATCTAGAGTTTTTTCCAAGTATTTTCTTTGTTGTTTCTTTTCCAAAACACTCTGTTTTCTCACATACTTGAGCTATCATCACAAATCTATCTTTAAGATCTTTGTTTGTGAGAAAAATTATTTGTGATCTTTCAAGATCACCAAGAGAGAGTTTGTGATCATTGGATCACTAGGTTTTATTTCTTCTTTGCTTTGTGCTAGGTTTTATGCCTTCCCTCTTGTGTAGAGGTGATTGTGTTTGAGAGAGGAGGTGTGTACTCCCGGTGTTGAGTTATAATTTTTCAGTGGAGGTCCCTTTATGGAAGGTCTTGTGTGGACATAGTGGAAATCCTTCTGTGCGAAGGCGGGGACGTAGATCAATGGCTCGAACCTCGATACATATCTTTGTATTTGCGTTTGATGCACTATCTCTCAACTCTATCTTTCTTTATATCTTGCATAACTCTTATTGTTCATATTCATATGCTAGATATTGTTTGTGTGCCTACACTTATGTTCAACCAAGAGAGCTTTTAAAGTACCTCAACTCTTAGTCTAGAGGAATCTAGATGAGTAGTTTCAGAGCCCTTTACGGGAAATTCGAGCTCACTCTTGGTTACATATAGTGTGTTAGCAATTAAGTTTTAAATTCGGCACCATATGTTTTAGATTAGCTTGTACATCTACTCACCCCTCTAGGTGTACCTACAATTTTTAAATATTTAGATCATGATCAAATGGCCGGATCAAGAATTTGTATGTCTAAAGACATAGATCTAACCAACTCACTACTTTCGGCCGTCCATTTTGTGACGTTTGATGGATGGGCAAAAAGTATTCAAAATATTTGATTTTTGATTTTTAGTTAAATTATAAAATATATATCAGCTTCAACGGAGTGGATCTTGTATTTGAATGTTAGATGTTGGTATTTGAATGGGAATGATTCATGCTCGAATTCTTCCAGAACTACACAAGTGTGTGTGTGTGTGTGTGTGTGTGTGTGTGTGTGTGTATACACACACACACACATATATATATATACACATATATAGAAAGAGATAGAGAGAGAGACTAGGATCTTTTGAGAAGGATTTAGGCCCCAAATCCTTCCTACTCAAATATAAACCTATAACATCTAAAAAAAATAATCCACTCCGTTGAAGTTGATTTACATTATTTAAAGTATCTATAAATCAAAATTCATATATTTTTACTACTTTTTACCCATCCATTAAGTGGCGCAAAATGGACGGTCGAAAATAACATATTGCTTAAATCTATATCTTTAAACATACAAATTCTCGATTCGGCCATTCATCATGCTCTAAACACTTAAAAACCCTCACAAATCAATTTTTGTTAAATTTCAAATATTCTATACCGTGAAACTAACAAACTCACTATTTAGGCTATCTATTTTTTCCTACTTGATGCATAGATAAAAATTATTTAAAATACTTGGTTTTTAGTTTATAGATACTTGAAACAATATAGATCAACTTCAAAAGAGTGTGTATTCAGATGACGTATGGTTGTATTTGATACAACATGTATATCTCATATTTTAATAAAATTTACACATATATGAAGAAAAGTTAATAAATCAATCTCATAAGAATCATGTATATAATTTAAGAAAATAAAAATGCATTATAAATCGAATATATGTATAAATGCAAGAATCATTAAAACTAGCATGCATGAAAGTACACCCTAGAGGGGGGTGAATAGGTGTACAAGCTAATCTATGAATTATGCACTTTTTAAAACTTAATTGCAAACACACTATGTGTAACCAAGAGTGAGTCCGAATTTCCTATGAAGGGCTCTAGAACTACTCCTCTAAATTCCTCTAGATTAAGAGTTGAGGTGCTTTTAAAAGCTCTCTAGGTTGAATATAAGTGTGGGCACACAAACTATATCTAGCATATGAATATGAACAATGTAAAGCAATGTAAGATATAAGAGAGATAGAGTTAAGAGATGAAAATTCAAACGCTAACACCAGGATATGTTTCGAGGTTAGAGCCACTGCTCTACGTCGCTACCTTCATACAGAAGGATTTCAACTATCCACTATAGGATCTTCCACACAGGGACCTCTACAGAAGAATTACAATTCAATACTGGGAGCACACAATACCACTCACAAACACAGTCACCTCTACACAAGAGGGAAGACACAAAGCCAAAGTAAAGAAAAAGGTTTACAACTTAGTGATTTTATGATCACAAACTCTCTTGGTGATCTCAAAGGATCGCAAATAATTTTCTCACAAAACAAAGATCCTAAAATTAAGAATAGAATTGATAGCTCAACTGTGAGAAAATAAAGTATTTTGTAAAAGAAACAACAAAGAAAACTCCTGGGAAAAACTTCTAGATAGATATGAAATTGAAGAACAGAAACTAAAATTCTCAAAACTTGATTTTTTTATTTTTTAAAAACTTTGAAACAATAAAAAATAAGAGTTTTGGCACAAAAGCTTCTTTTGAAAACTTTAACACTTGAGAAGGTGAAAAAAATTACTCTTGAAAATCTTGGTTAAATCTGGCGTCAAAAGATCCATATTTATAGGTTCTGAAAATATAGCTGTTGGGGTCCAGAACAGGTCAGAAATGACCTGTCGGTCAATCGACAACTGTCAGATTTTCGACCATTAGGGTTTTCAGTCGACCGGTCGGTCGACCGCCCCAAGGCACAAATATGTGTGACCAAAATTCAACACATATTACAAACTATTTGAACTATTTTTGGGGCTTGAAAATATTGGTTTTAAATAAAAACTGTATTTTCCAAACTTTGATTTTGAAATGAAAATATGTTTTCTCCAAATTTTGAATAAATAAAAAACATTATATTTAAACACTTTTTAAGCATATTGTGTGTGGATAGAATCCAATACACATAAAAATGATATATCTATGTTTTTGATATGAAATCCAAAAATAAGTTTTGTTAAAAACTAAACTTGAAACACATGAAGCGGAATCATCAAAATAAGTTTTTAAGCATTATGAACAAAACAATGTATATATGGATGGAATCCATCATACATATAAACCATGTAAACTTTTTTTTATTCTATATATTCATGAAAACCATATATGAATATTCTTGAAAATCAAAACGGTTAAATCGAAACCAAAAGTTTTGAACTTGTGTGTGTATGTACTTGAGCATATCAGAACTAACTATCCTTACATAAGATCTAAACCAAACAAACTAAAACAAACCTAAGTCTTCTTGTTGATCTTTATCTCCAAGACGACTCGATCCAAACTTGATCCAAAGAGTTTGACTCCTCTTGAGTGCTAGATGCAATCTTGACGCACGAGCTCTTAAATCTACACATGAAAACTGGCTTTGAATCATTTATTAAAGCTGAACACCTACTAAGATCTTGATCAATAACTGAAACTATATAAACACAAGTTATAAACACAAGATCATTAGCAAACTAATCTTCATAAGTTACTCATCATCAAAACTAAGGTGAAAGGCATCAGGGCCAACAATGAATACATATAGTCAAACCACAAATGCGTACACAAAGGATATGAAACATATTTAAGCACAAAATCAAGAGTGTATTTCAAAAGCTATACAAGTGCATTGTAAGTTTTAACAAAAATTGCATCTAAACGTATAAATAAAACTTGCATAACATGATATACTAAAAACATAAAATGAAAGATAGAGATAGTTACTAAAACCTATTGAATTAATCTCCATTTCTCCAAACAAGATGGTCCTTCCACCTAAATACCTTGATAGTGATGCATCTATTGATATGGTTCATTAAACTTTGATTGCATCCACCACTAAGGCACCAATCCTCTCACCTCTTGTGAGAGCCCAAACTTATATCAAATACAACTGGTGTGGATTTTGGTACCCAAATCTTTTTGAGTCATTGGGGTTAGTACCTTTTCGAACTCAAACATTGGCATTTGAAATATTTATTCTGTCATAACAAAATTGCGCCAAATGGCCTTTGCGATCTCAATATGTACAAGTGTGCACTCTAGCATAAATATGGGTGTGAGCATGGTGTGCATGTGGTGTATGCCGTGGAGGGTGTGCATGCATATGTGAAATTTGTTTATTTTAAAATATGAATTCTGATCTATTATGATCAAAAGCACATTGGCTCAAAGTAGAGTTTAAACAATCAATCTTCTTTTCAAAACACAAAAATCATTTTCAGCAATGGAAAAAGAAACAACATGAGCATCAAAAATATTTTCTTTTGAAAGAGAAATCTTTTCTTTTTGAATCAAATCATTTTTCAAAAACTCATTTTCATTTGAAACAAAATCAACTTAGATTTTCAAAGAATTATTTTTCTTTGAAATCAAAACAACTTTGCTTTTCAAAGAATCATTTTCTTTTAAAACAAAATCAAGTTTTGAAGATAAAGCATCCTTTTCTTTTAAAGCAATCTCCTTTTCTTTAGAAACATAATCAACTTTCTTTTTCAATGAATCATTTTCATTTAAAACAAAATCAAGTTGAATTTTCAAAGAAACATTTTCTTTTGAAATCACATTCTTTTTTTCAAAAACACAATTTATTTTTGAAAATAAAAACTCATTTTCTTTTTTCAATTTTAAACGTTTATTTTTCAATAATTTATACTTGTCCAATAAATCCTCACAAAATATAGCAAGTTTATCATTCAACATGTGTGCATCCTCATTAGACATACTAACACTATCATCAAGATCAAATTCTGAGTTTATCTCAAGGGAGTAATTCCCTTAGACCATGAAGCAAGCTTGATCAGAATTATCTTCACTTGATTCTCTTTCCATCTCATTTGGAATGTGATCTTCAAGAGAGATTAATGTGTTCCACACTGCAAAAGCGGATAATTTGCAACCTTAGAAAGATAATCATTGCTAAGTATTTGCTTTAGTGCAATCAAAGCTTGTGCATTAGCCTGAAAATATTTGTCATTATCAATATATGATTTTTTAATAGTGGCAAGATAAACATATAGTCCTAATGCTTTAAAATCTGAACACATTCTAATTTTTCATGTTTCGATGTTAGAAGCATCGAACATAGGTGGAGTAAGATAATCAATGAGCCTGTGTTAAAACAAGAATGTGTATAGCAAATATTAAGATTAGTAAAATAAGGATCATCTCTATGAGGTTAAACCGAATATCATGAGCACTAACTCTGATACCAATTGAAATCACTTAGAGGGGGTGAATAGGTAATATGCTAATTAATGCGAAAATTAAAAAATTATCAACAATAATTCGACATAAAGATTTAAACACATAAACAAATTCAAACTCACAACAAAATATAAAGCTATATACCCCGTGAAGAGTTCTGAACTTCTTCTCATGATTTCTCTTAAATAAGAGTTGAGGTGCGTAATTGCTTTCTTGATGTATAGAGTTCAATCAATATTATTTTGCAAAATAATAACAACAAGCATATACATACATACATACATACATACATACATATATATATATATATATATATATATATATATATATATATATATATATATATATATATATATATATATATATATGAGCAATTAAATAAATAAGAGAGAGTAAGAAAGATCAAACACAAGCCAATCGCAAAGACATAAGATTGTTATCGAGGTTTGAGCCACTTACTCTACATTTTAGCCTTTACCACAATGAAGGATTCCACTATAATCACTCTCGATTATAATTGAACTTGATCCTGCAAGATCACTCAGTGTCGCAACACCTACAAGCTTTCTTACTCATTCTCCTAAGAACATAAATGCAGGAGCCCATAAGCACGATCGAGGCCGCAGCCTCCAATAACTAAATTATAAAGAATGAACACTTGTGATCAATACTTGATTGAGGCTAAACCTGCACAAAAAATACGAGATTATAGAACTTAAGAAAGAATATGTGCAAGTGCTCAATTCTTCCGCTATAGCAAGTGGCTATGCGGGTCGTGATCCACAAGGAGGGTTTGCGATGGAAGCGTTTACAATTTATTGAAATCGTTATAAAAAAGAAAACGAAGATTCTTCTCTGTTTTAAAGTTATAAAAATGAAAAAGAAAGTTATAGTTAAAGTTAGAAAAAAGTGAAAGATTGAAGAAGGTGGAAAATCAGAAAACAAGAAAAGCGACTATGTACAATGAAGTGGAGAAGAAAGAGTTGGAGGAGGTGGTGTTGATCTATACTAAAGAAAGAAAAGAAAAGAAAGGAAAGAAAAGGAAAGAGATACTTACCGAGGTTGAGTGATGACTTACCTGAAAACCGTTGCATGTTCTACCTTTGCTTCGGAGGCGTTCAACGCATAGATCATAAGCTCGAGCTCAGTCCCCGTGCACATTATATCGTCACGCCTAGCGAGAACGAAGTGATGCGGATCTTGGAAGAGGAGAACGTCTTCATGAACTATCGCTGGCTCTCTCGTAGCTTAGTTATACTTGCTTTGGAATTCACTTGTACACTCAACAACAACAACCAAGGTAAAGTAGAAGAGGAAGATGAAAGCAAAACAAATGTAAAGTAAAGCAGAACAGAAAACAAACAAAGCATTTACCTTTATTACTTGCTGAGACAATGAAAGAAAGGAGTAGGGTACATCGTCGGTGTCACTCTCAACATCAGCCCCTCTCTCTTACTTACATGAATCTTCTTCTACCCTAAGTTACATACAAATTACATACATAAAAAGAAAGACTAAAACCTAAACTAAGGAATGAAAACTAAGCTAAATCCTAATCTGCCTTTACCTCCTTTTTCAGCGAAAGCACAGGCCTTTTATAGGTAAATACCCAACAACCAAGATCCCGGGGAGCTCGGGGGAGTTCACGCTCCCCCTAACTCCCCAAGATTGCCGCGGAAACGCGGCCCAAGCCGCGTTTCCACGGCAAGGGTGTGGCCAGGTGGCCACACCCTGTTGGTGGGTCTCCCCGGGGGTTTCTTCTGGCTTTATCCTTTGTTGGTTTTGTCGTTTGAGCTCCTGATTCTGACAAAATGGCCTTGGATTTTTGGCTTTAACCGATCGATTCTGAGAGGATTCTTCTCAACCGGTTTCAACCTCTTGATTTTTGCCCTGATTTTATGTGTACGAATTAACTCTGATTTAATTCAGAATTCTGGTGGGCTTTTAGGCTCATTTCTCTTCATCTCCTTAAGGATTGGGCCTGCAAATAAATTAAACAAATAATTAGGACAATGCAGGCTTTTATTCTAAAATAAGTATGAAAATGTGATATTAAATATGCAACATTAGTGACCAATCACACCCCCATACCTATCTTTTGCTCGTCCTCGAGCAAACCAACTAAACTATACTAAGGATTATTAGACCACTTTCGCAGGTCGCGCGATTGCACTGAGCATGTGCAACAAGCCGTTAAACCTCTAGGTTTCCCCTAGAGGACGAGTTTTGTCTCGTGAGGGTTTTCAGCGGATTGCACCTACAAAATCCATAAAGAAAGAGAAATAAAGAGTTAGTATTTTCGAAAAGCATTTTGAAAGAGAAAAATATTTGAAATATGATTGTAAGATCTAAGCAATCTATAAGTTATAGGAAAACTGAATTTTTCATTCCTAAACTTAGTCTCTATTCAAAACTTTGTTATCAATCAAAGTAAGGAGTCAAATTGTACTTCTCATCTAGTCTATTACTTTACCGTAAGTCATATGCACCTTGTGACTGTGAAAATTTTGACTTAGGGTTCATTAACTCTAACTCTTATGCCTTATTTATTTTTTTATATATATACTCTTTTTTTTGTGGTATTATTCCTTAGTTTTATTAGGCTTTCTAATCTGCCCATGTAACGAGCCTTTAATCGATGACTCCCAAACCAAGCGGTCTTAGGGCACCAGGTGAGAAAATACCCCCAAGGACTTAAGGACTCGAGCAAATAAGGCTACAAAACTAAGGATTTTATTATATGAATCTCTTTTAGGCATGAATACTTATGCTTTATTAGGCACAAATACCCAGCTTAATCAGAGGATTTTTCTTTTCAAACTTATCTAATCATCTTTCGCATAAATACCAAGGCTTGCTTAGGCCAAAGCACCTAGCTAGTCAATAATTAGACTTGTTTTTTTTTTTTCAAACTCATCTAATTATCTTTTGCATAAATACTAAGGCTTTCTTAGGCCAAAGCACCTAGCTAATCAATAATTAGATTTGTTTATATATATATATTTTTTATAAGGCATAAGAATCTTTGTTTTTGAACCCTAAGTGTGTAAGTGTATGAAGTGTGCATATTTCATCAAGGTAAAGTTCAAGACCAAATTACTTTGACAAATTATCTTCCTAACTCTAAATATCAAACAAATAATCTTATTTTGACCAAGTATAAGAAATCCTAATTTGGATTTTCCTATTCCTTAAAATTAACTTAATTTCTTACAAAAATAAGTCAAAATATTGTTTCTATTTTTCAAAAAGTTTTTAAAAATAAAGAAAAATGTTAATTTTTTTTTAAAAAAAGAAAAGTTATGTTAGACCCTCCCCCACTCCTATCTCATGCATTGTCCTCAATGTATGAATTAATGCATAGATGCATGAAAAAGAAGAAAGGGAAGGAAAATGGTTACCTTAAGGTGGTGTTTCCGGTGGTGGTCTGATTGGTCCACGAAACATGGCCCAATCAACTTTTCTTGGGTCTCGGAGGAACCCACCAGAAATTACTTTAATATAACCCACTAAAAAGATTTGTCCATGAAGGATTTTTATTAAGTATGTGACCCCATCTAATTTCCAAATTTCATAACAAATTTCGGAGTCAAATTTGTCAACCACCTCGTCCCAGAATGGAGTATGAAATGATAGAACGGTTGACTTGGACTCAGGAAGGACAGGAACTAATACCGACTCAGGAAGGTGACTTAAGTCAAGTAAAGGTTCAGGAGTCGAAATAGGTTCAGAAATTGGGTCCAAGTTAAGAAGTTGAAACTCCAGTCCACATGTATTGTCCAACAATGGAATGTGACCTAATATGGGTGATTCTAGTTCAGGAATGATAGGTGGAGGAATCAAAACTGACTCTAAAATATTACTCAAGTTTGGTAACAAAACGGGAGTCAAGATTGATTCAGAAAGTTGAACTGGATCACAGATTTGAGAATCTAGGTCACATATCTCATTGAGTTCAATATCAAAAAATGGAGAACTTGCCAATTTGTCAATAGGATCTTCAAAAGTGTATAATTGGTTAAGTTCAATATGATCCTCAAAGATGGGTGATTCAATTTCATTTTGAATTGGGACAGGATTCAATGTCGGCTCCGGGAAAAGATTGAAGTCAGGTAAAGATACCGGAGTCATTATTGAATCAGGAAGAAGAATTGAATCACTAAGTTGGGGTTCAGGATCATAATCATTTTCAAGTTCTATTTCAGGAAAAGGAAAACTAGCCAAACTATCAATATCTTTTTCAAGATTTGGAGTTTGGGCAAGTTCAAATGGTTGTTCTGAAATAGAATTTTGATTTCCAAAATAACATGACTCTTCGGCTCTAACAGAATGGTAAGTGACATCAGGACGGTGGGAACGTAGAGATTCGACCATCATATCTATGTCACGATTTATAGCATTTTGAGCATGAATCATGGCTTCTAGCAACTTTTCATAGTTGATGGGTTCATTGTCTTGTTGAAAAGATGAAGAGTTGTTCTGAAAGTGGTATTGAAATTGTGAGTCCATCAGATTTTGTGATTGTTGTTTGGACTCACGCATACTCCGTTCCAAAATTGATGGTTTTCTATTTTGGACTGGTGGAACTGAGTATGACTCTTGAAAATAGTGTGGACTAGGTGGAGAAGGAGGACACTGTGGTTGAAAATTGGACTCGGGGTAGGTGAATCCCCACTGACTCTGTGAAGAGTTGAAATCGTTATGGAAATTATAGTCATATGATGGGGGACATGGGTTATATGGATTCGGATAAGACCAATCCGGCACACTAGGTTGGTTAAAGTCATGATATGCAGGGTTGGTAATATCCGAAAAAGAGTTTGATGTATAATATGGATTATTATTATAGTTGAAAAAATTATTATTATAAGCTATATCACACAATGGAATACAAACAAAAAGAAAGAAAAACACACAAATAAACAAACAAGAAAGAAAAAATTCTAACCTAAGTTAGGGTAGACCTAGACCTAGACGACTCCTAACTGGTTAGACTGTCCATAGGAGGTTTAATGTAGACTTTGACCACAAGCTAATCAGCCAGGTCAGGGCAAGGTTGGTGGGAGGTTTTCCGTCAAAAGACGTTCCTTAATTAAATAACCACCACCCTTCGAGCTTTCGGCCCTTAATCCCTTTCCTAGACACTGATTTGGCAAGAAAGTTCCAACACCTTTCCCCCTTAGGATAATCTCCTAATTGAGTCCGAGATGTCCCTAGGGCCAACGTCTACTCATTTTAAGTTAGGCTTGGGTTAGTGAGTGCTTGGATTCTGATTTTTGGGCTAAGGAAGGGTGATTAAATCCCCACCTTATCTTATTATTGGGTGGTGCCCTTAAGATCAGTTTTTGTGCAAGTGTACAAGATAAATAAGATGCACTCTAAGCGATATAAATCAACCAAGAGATAGTCCTATTCTAGATGCAATGCAAACATATCTTGCTCCAGCACTCTTCAACAGTAAAAAATAAAGGAATTAAAAAGACACGTGCCTAAAATGCAAATGTCTAATCAATTTTTTATCTTTTCAACAAATATTTTACTGTTGATTATTAGCAGGCTTATGTTATGGCATATAAGAAAAATTAAAGTTGCAGCAAACTAGAATTTTTTTAAACTAAGCAGCCCTGCAAAAAGCTGTTAGTAGTCAACTCTTCCTTGCCGCGGATCCGCGGCTTTTGCCGTGGAAACGCGGCAATTCAGAGGGCCCTTTGTCTCTGCTTTCTAGAGCAGAGGCCCAAGGCCACTTGTATGTCACTGCAATATTAATTTCCTGCTTTTATTGCCCTGTATCCTGCAACAGAGAAGAAAATTCATTTAGTTCTAAAAAATTTTCAAAAAAAAATTCAGATTTCAATAAAAAACATGTTACCCTCCCCGGCAATGGCGCCAAAATTTGATTGAGGCTAAACCTGCACAAAAAATACGAGATTATAGAACTTAAGAAAGAATATGTGCAAGTGCTCAATTCTTCCACTATAGCAAGTGGCTATGCGGGTCGTGATCCACAAGGAGGGTTTGCGATGGAAGCGTTTACAGTTTTATTGAAATCGTTATAAAAAAGAAAACGAAGATTCTTCTCTGTTTTAAAGTTATAAAAATGAAAAAGAAAGTTATAGTTAAAGTTAGAAGAAAGTGAAAGATTGAAGAAGGTGAAAAATCAGAAAACAAGAAAAGCGACTATGTACAATGAAGTGGAGAAGAAAGAGTTGGAGGAGGTGGTGTTGATCTATACTAAAGAAAGAAAAGAAAAGAAAGGAAAGAAAAGGAAAGAGATACTTACCGAGGTTGAGTGATGACTTACCTGGAAACCGTTGCATGTTCTACCTTTGCTTCAGAGGCGTTCAACGCATAGATCATAAGCTCGAGCTCAGTCCCCGTGCACATTATATCGTCACGCCTAGCGAGAACGAAGTGATGCGGATCTTGGAAGAGGAGAACGTCTTCATGAACTATCGCTGGCTCTCTCGTAGCTTAGTTATACTTGCTTTGGAATTCACTTGTACACTCAACAACAACAACCAAGGTAAAGTAGAAGAGGAAGATGAAAGCAAAACAAATGTAAAGTAAAGCAGAACAGAAAACAAACAAAGCATTTACCTTTATTACTTGCTGAGACAATGAAAGAAAGGAGTAGGGTACATCGTCGGTGTCACTCTCAACATCAGCCCCTCTCTCTTACTTACATGAATCTTCTTCTACCCTAAGTTACATACAAATTACATACATAAAAAGAAAGACTAAAAACCTAAACTAAAGAATGAAAACTAAGCTAAATCCTAATCTGTCTTGACCTCCTTTTTTAGCGAAAGTACAGGCCTTTTATAGGCAAATACCCAACAACCAAGATCCCGGGAGCTCGTGGGAGTTCACGCTCCCCCTAACTCCCCAAGATTGCCGCGGAAACGCGGCCCAAGCTGCGTTTCCGCGGCAAGGGTGTGGCCAGGTGGCCACACCCTGTTGGTGGGTCTCCCCGGGGTTTCTTCTGGCTTTATCCTTTGTTGGTTTTGTCGTTTGAGCTCCTGATTCTGATGAAATGGCCTTGGATTTTTGGCTTTAACCGTTCGATTCTGAGAGGATTCTTCTCAACCGGTTTCAACCTCTTGATTTTTGCCCTGATTTTATGTGTACGAATTAACTCTGATTTAATTCAGAATTCTGGTGGGCTTTTGGGCTCATTTCTCTTCATCTCCTTAAGGATTGGGCCTGCAAATAAATTAAACAAATAATTAGGACAATGCAGGCTTTTATTCTAAAATAAGTATGGAAATGTGACATTAAATATGCAACATTAGTGACCAATCAATACTCGATCACAAACAAAACTCTCTTACAACCTCACTTATAGAATAGATGATATTAGAGCTCAAATGTAGGTGAGAGAAAACAGAGATTGAAAATTGAAAAAGCACTAAAAAAATTTAAAAGAGATTTTAGAATTGAATACTTGAAAATCTTTTAAAAAAACTTGTTTAAAAAACTTATTATGAAAACTTGTTGTAAGAACATTCTCTAGTCACTCCTATTGATAGGAGAAGCTTAGAGACCAATTCTCAGTCAATTCCAGCAAGTATAACATATAGCAAGTATAACATGTTAGAATACAATAGAATCAAGAAATAGCTGTTTGAAATGAACTTGGACATGTTTGAATAGAAAACTAGCCATTATAAGGCAAAACAAGTAAGTTTTGATTAGGATCGATGAACAACTATGTTGGGCTGTTGACAGGCCAAGAGGCCTACATAAAAGCAAATTTCATATACTTTTTTGAAGGTTAAAATTTTAGAATTTAAAAAATATATATATATGAAAAATTTATAGATATTTAAGTTATATTTTTAATGAAATAAAAATCATATAAATCAGATATTAGGTTAGAAAGATATGATCAAAATCCTGAAAGGTGTCAAACTGAAACTGTGAAAACTATTTTTAGCATATAGGCTATTTAAAAGTAATATTTGATAACTAAAACATTTGAATCTGAAATTAACTATATTAGAAGATATTGTAGATATTTAAATTATCTTTGTAATATAACTTGAATCACCTAAAATAAAGATCAGAGTAAAAAGTTATGATCAAAATACTAGACATGTATCAATACAAAACAGCCAGCTTTCAACAGCTGCTGCCGATAGCTGAGCTCTCTGTAAATGACTGTCGGCAGCTATGAATGGGCTGTTGACAGTCCAGCTGTACAGTCAGTTTTAAAGCCAAAATTTGAAGTTTTAAACATTGTAATATAGAAATAACTATATAGAAAGATATTATAACCATTTAAGTTGACTTTGTAATGCAAAAAAACAGATGAATCAAATGTTGGATTAGAAAATTATGATCAAAATATCAAAGGGTGTCGTATAGAAAATTATAGAAACTATTTTAATAAGAAATAGACTTTTGATAAAAATAAAACTAAACTCATGAGGTTAACTCATCAAAATAAGTTTCTTAAATACAATATAAGCACAATGTATATGAATGAAATCCAATATACGTGTAAATTAATCTAAACTTGTTATTGATGAAATCTTATTCATAAAACCAAAAATGAAACCAAAAATGAATTAAACTGAAAACCAAACTATTATGTGTGTGTGTGTGTAAACTTGAGCAATCAAAACTAATCTATTCTTGCAATAATTTTAAACTTACAATATAAGGTAAAGTCTTCTTGTAGATCTTCTTCTCTAAGTAGATGTGATTCAAGCTAAATCTCACAGAGCTAGACTCCGTCTTGAATGCTTGATGTGATCTATACACTTGAGCTCTTGAATCACATGTATTAGCTTCAAACTTGACCTTAAGTTTTTTAGTGAAGCTAAATACCGACTAAGCTCTTGGTCAATATTTGAAACTTAAACACCACAAGATTATTAGTATTATAACGACATGAATTAATCATTATCAAAATCAGAGTGATGGACCCTTTGACCAATACTCTTCCGACCATGAACCCGTCTTCTCTGCATGATCTTCCAGCCCTCTCCGCCTTGATCTTCCCCTAGTCGCCCTCGTCCTCGCCGACCTCGAGGCCCTCGCAAACCTAGAGGCTCTCATCGTCTTGATCTCGCACCTTATCACTTTGATCTCGTTGCCCGGATCTCTCCCACCGCCTTTGAGGTCCTCGTCGCCCTCTCTCTTCGACCATGAACGGGCCTCCTCCGCGCTAATCTTCTTGGCCTCGTCGCCTTGATCTTGCCGCCCTAATCTCCCCCACTGACCATGAATGAGCCTCAGCCATCCTGATCTCCCCGCCACCTTGATCTCTGGTCGCGTAAAAAGCAAGTATTAAATGAGAGAATGAAGTGTGGGTTGATGTTACTGCTTTTGCGATTCTTCCGTAGTAGCTAAGTGGCTGTACGGGTCGTATCCACAAGGAGGGAGAGCGATAGAAGCTTGATGCGGCTTTCAAAGTTCAAGAAGAAAGAAAGTTCTTGTTTCCAAATAAAGAGTTTGAAAAGTGAAAACAAGTATTTTTAGAAATTGTTGGAAAATGTTTTGGTGGATTGTAAAAGTGATTTTTTTTTCTTAGTTGTAAAGATGCATGGCTAACTTTCTACTAAGTGCTCCCACTAATTTCTAACTTTTTGGAGATAGCCTCACGATGGATCATAGGCAAGCACGACACTTGTGCATTGGAACTAATCATGTGGAAATCGAGTGAGAGTTCATCCTATAACTTAGCCTTACACGGCAAAAACTCGGACATTCCCATATCAAGATCCGATAGAAGGCGAGAATAAGGGAAGACTCGAGTGCACTATTGGTATCGGCAAAGTTAAAAGGAAAAGAGTCTAACAAGTAAATACACAACTCATAGATCATCAAAACTCGGTAAGTATGAAGTATAAGAAAGTAGATACTTGTAGATAAATTAGAGTTAGAACCCTCATCTTAAGATGCCATTGCTCTCATTTGCATAAGGCTTGTTGGCACTATTGATTCATACGGGTTATCAAACAAATGTTAGAAATTAGTGGGTTAGTAGTTAGTTAGCCATGCTATGGAAAAGTTAGTTAGACATGATAAGAAAAAGAAAAGAAGCAGAGAAAAGGTGAGTTACACTACAAAGAGGAGAAGTTAAGAATAAAAGAGTTATACTACAAGAAAACAAATGAAAAGAAAAGTTAAAGAGAGGAAGTTACACTACAATAAAGAAGTAAATGCAAGACAAGTAAATGAAAGAAGGAAGAGAAGTAGTACTTGTATTATCTTGTCACCCTTCAAATACAACTCTTTACACTCTCTCTCTCTCTTTCTCTTTAATGGCTAAGACCTAAAACTAGAAGAAGAAGAACAACTACAACAAACTAACAACAAGATTACAAATTTTTGCCTAAAACTCAGATCTGGTTCAATTCGGGAACCCCAGGGGGTATATATAGGCATCAGGGGACAAGGAGTACAGGGACAAGATGTGACCCGAAGCGGCGCGCGCCGCGCGCCATACTGCCGCAAAATTGCGGCAAATGCTGCAATTTTGTGGCAATACCAGGGCGGCGCGCGCGGCGCCGCCTGCTGCGCGTTGCCCTGCTGTCCTTCTGTCGGCTCTGGTACCCGGTTTTGTCTTTTTCGCCCCTGATTCGTACAGAACCTCCTCTTTAGGTCAATGGCTATTTTAATAGCCCTTTAATCACCAATTAAATGGTGATTTGGTCTTCTTCTTCATTTGCCCACCATTGACCTAGGATCAAGTAATTAAGGTATTATTAGCAGAATTTATTATTAAATAAATGTGAAGATGTGGTATAAATTATGCAAAATTAGATACTAATCACACCCCCACACTTATCTTTTTGCTCGTCCCGAGCAAAACAAAAACCTAAGAAAATTATTACACCACTTTCGCAGGTGACGCGATTGCACTGAGCATGTGCAACAAGCCTTTAAACCTCTAGGTCCCCCCTAGAGGAGGAGTATTGTCTCCTGAGGGTTTTCAGCGGATTGCACCCACAAAATCCAGTAAGTAAAGAAGTTAGTTGTTAGATTTTTTTTTTTTTATACATCTGAAAAAGAACTTTCAATTATCTAAGTAAAAATGACCGAATGATGTAAGAATTAGGTTTAACCCTCATAAGTCCTCTTATATTTTAGCCTTCATAAAAGAAGAAATTATGGTTTTTCTTTAAATTTAGAAAGGATCTTGTACTTCTAACTCATTCTTTTATTTTGCTTTAGATAGATATGCATATGTGTAAGTGTGAAGTGCTTGGGATTTTTCAACTCAACTTTGAATATTATTTAATTTTATTAATATTTACTTATTGTTCTTGGTTCCATTAGGCTTTCTACTTTACTTATGTAGCACATATCAAACCGATGACTCCCAAACCAGATGGTCTTAGGGCACCAGGTGGAAAAACACCCTTCAGGTCAAATATGCAAGTGGAGTAGGCCACGAAATCAAGATTTATTTATAAAATTTTTGGCGTGAGTAATTATGCTTCTTGAGGCACAATTATCCAGCTTTTCTTTTGTTTTGTTTTTTTTTGGCGTGAACAATCATGCTTCTTGAGGCACAATTATCCAGCTTTTTTTTTTTTTTTTCAAAAGTTGCGTCTCTAAATCCCAAGCATGTGTGTGCGAATTATGCATATTCTACTAAGGCTAAATAAAAGGTATGAGTTATTTTTCTTATCCCTCCTATCTTTTTAGTCAAACCATTCTTTCTTGTTTACTTAGGCAAAAATAAAGATTTATTACTAAGGTTCCCGTAATTCCTACAGTCTTTTGGTATTTTTATAAAGAGTATGAAATTTCTTTTCAATCTTTTTTTTTTTTTTGTAAGAAAGAAAGAAGTAAAAGAAAAAGTGTTAGCACCCCCCCCCCCCACACCTATCTAATGCATTGTCCTCAATGAATGCAGATGAAAATGCAAATGCAATAAATAGGGGAAGGAATGATGTTACCGTCTCCGTGGACTCGGGCCGGCCAAGTATGAAAAGGCGAGAGAAATGTCAAAAAGAATGTACATGGGGTAAGTAAACAAATTTTTTTTAATTTTTTTTATTTTTATTTTTTTATTGTTGTGGTTAGGTGTATGATGGGGCAAAAAGAGTCAGCACACTATCATCTGGAATCATCGGCTCAGTGGTCAAGAAGGGCTTCAGTCTCTGCCCATTCACTTTGAACTCCGTGTTATTTTTAGGGTCTGCAATAAGCACAGCACCGTGTGGGAAAACAGTGCGCACAATGAATGGTCCCGTCCAACGAGTTTTCAGTTTCCCCGCGAAAATATGAAGCCTAGAATTGTATAGCAGAACCCTATCTCCTGGTGCAAAGGTTTTCCGGGTTATGATTTGGTCATGAAAAAGTTTGGTTCTGCTCTTGGTGATTCGTGCATTTTCATAAGCTTCATTCCGTATCTCCTCTAATTCAGAAATCTGCAGTTTCCTAAGTTCACCGGCCTTGGTCAGGTCGAAGTTGAGTTGCTTAATTGCTCAGAGGGCCCGGTGTTCTAATTCTACTGGCAGATGACAGGCTTTTCCAAACACGAGTCTGTAAGGAGACATCCCCAGAACTGTCTTAAATGCAGTACGGTAAGCCCACAATGCATCATTGAGCTTAACCGACCAATCCTTTCGGTTTTGTCCGACAGTCTTTTCCAGAATGAGCTTGATCTGTCGGTTGGTGACTTCAACCTGCCCATTTGTCTAGGGATGATACGGGGTGGATAACTTGTGATTGATGGAATATTTTTGCATCAGAGCTTCAAAAACTCTGTTGCAGAAATATGATCCATTATCACTAATTATTGCTCTCGGGGTACCAAACCGGGAGAAGATGTTCTCTTTGAGGAATTTGACAACCACTTTGTTGTCATTCGTCTTGGTTGGTACAGCTTCTACCCACTTAGAGACATAATCGACAGCAACCAAAATGAATTGGTTGCCGAAGGAGTTGGGGAATGGTCCCATGAAATCGATGCCCCAAACATCAAAAATTTCTACTTCAAGGATTGGGTTTAGGGGCATCATGTCTCTTCTAGAAAGTTTCCCTATCTTCTGACAGTTTGCACATGACTTGCAAAAATGATATGAATCCTTGAACAGAGTGGGCCAGTAGAACCCACTTTGTAGAACCTTCTCTGCAGTCTTGCGGGGACCGAAGTGTCCTCCGCATGCAAGGTCATGGCAAAAACTAAGCACGCTCCTCTGTTCCTCCTCGGGTATACATCGTCTAATTATTTGGTCGGGACAATACTTAAAAAGATACGGCTCTTCCCAGAAGAAGTACCGTACTTGGGCAAAGAAGCGGTATTGGTCTTGCTTTGTCCAGTCAGCAGGTAATTGTCCTGTGGCCAGGTAATTAACGATGTCAGCATACCAGGGTTCCTTAAGAATGGCTAGGATGTGCTCATCAGGGAAATCCTCATTGATCGGAACTCGGATGGTTGGTGCATTCGGAATTCTCGAGAGATGATCAGCGACCACATTTTCTATACCTCTTTTATCCCTGATTTCTAAGTCAAATTCTTGAAGCAAAAGAATCCACCGAATCAGTCGGGCTTTTGCTTCCTTCTTGGACATGAGGTATCTAAGAGCCGAGTGATCTGTGAAAATCACAGTTTTCGAACCTAACAAGTAGGGCCGGAACTTTTCTACTGCAAAGACAACGGCCAAGAATTCCTTCTCAGTCGTTGTATAGTTCTGTTGAGCATCATTTAAGGTCCTACTCGAATAGTAGATCACGTGCTGCCTATTATTGATGCGCTGTCCTAGAACAGCGCCAATAGCGAAGTCAGATGCATCACACATGATCTCAAATGGCTGGGCCCAATCAGGGGCAGAAATAATAGGTGCAGAAATCAGTTCTTGCTTAAGCTTCCCCCATGACTTGAAACAGTCCTCGTTGAAATCAAAGGGCACGTCCTTAGCGAGCAGGTTAGTTAAGGGCCTAGCAATTTTGCTAAAGTCCTTAATGAACGGTCGATAGAACCCAGCATGCCCTAAAAAGGATCTAATATCCTTGATGCTTTTGGGGGGTGGAAACTTAGCAATTACTTCAACCTTAGCCTTATCTACTTCTATGCCTCTCCTCGAAATCTCATGGCCCAAGACAATCCCTTGTCTCACCATAAAGTGACATTTTTCCCAGTTTAGAGTTAGGTTTTTCTCAATGCATCTCTGTAGCACTAACTCTAAGTGATGAAGACATTGATCAAATGAATCTCCATAGATGGAGAAATCATCCATGAAAATCTCAAGAAAACGTTCCACCATATCAGAGAACAAACTAAGCATGCACCGTTGGAACGTTGCAGGAGCATTGCACAATCCAAAAGGCATGCGCCTATAAGCAAAGGTTCTGAACGGGCAGGTGAACGTCGTCTTTTCCTGGTCTTCTGCAGCAATGGGGATTTGATTGTATCCCGAGTACCCATCCAGAAAGCAGTAGTACTCATGTCCAGCCAAACGCTCTAGCATTTGGTCGATGAAGGGTAGCGGGAAGTGGTCTTTACGGGTAGCAGCATTCAACTTCCTATAGTCGATACAAACACGAACCTGGTAGGCAGTCTTGTTTGTACGAACTCTTTTTCCTCATTTTCTACTACCGTAAAGCCAGCCTTCTTTGGGACCGCATGAACAGGGCTAACCCATTGGCTATCAGAAATGGGATAAATGATCCCATTATCTAATAGTTTCAGAATTTCAGCCTTCACTGCCTCTTGCATGAGAGGGTTAAGCCTACGTTGTGGGTCCCTCCTAGGGATTGCTTCATCGATTAAATGAATCCTGTGTTGCACTATGGCTGGACTTATTCCCTTAATGTCCTTCATTGTCCATCCAATGGCTTCCCTATGTCTTTCCAGAATAGACATTAAGCTGTCTGTTGGCTGATTTTTCCTGCACACAAAAATAAGGATATTAAATTTAAAATAGTAGTGTGAGGTTCAGTTCTAATCCGCGGTAGCAAGGCTATGCGGGTCGTGATCCTCAAGGAGGGACTGCGATAGAAGCGTTAAGCAAGTTAATCTCTAAAATTTATCTTTTTTAGTTAATTGTCACGATGGTATTTACAAAGAAACGTGGTATTTACAATGAGTTGTGGGAAAGAATATTGGAGAGATGTGGATTTAATCTACGAAAAGAAAATAAAAGAAAAGAAAGGAAACTTATCTCTTTATTTGCTTGCCGATTGAACCGTTGCGATGATTTCCCTTTCTTGGAAGGCGTACAAGCACGGCTTATAGGATCGTCCGCCTTCTTAATCTACTCTACGAAATAAAACAACAAGCTATGAAGACTTGTTCATCGCCATGGGCCGTCAAGGTTCCTTCTTCGGCTAGGTAGTCTCAAAGCGTCAAGTTCTCACGGTTTGCAAGACATCAGAGAAGGAAACAATATAGAAAACAAGATCAAAGAGAACAAGAACACAACATAAAATAGAAGAGATGAACAAATAAACATAACAAAAACAAACCTTTGAATGGATTTCATTAACAATTGAAGAAGAGTTGGCTTACACCGTTGTCACCTCAGTACAAGCATGGACTCTTTCCTCCATGAAAGCTTCCTCCACTCTCAGAATTTACAAAAGATAAACAAAAAGAAAACCTAACCTAGAAGAAAGAGGAAAAACCCTAAAAATCTAAACTTTGGCCCTTTGCTGGACGCTGGACGCTGTTTACGTTGCACTGCAGGTGATATTTATAGGTGCAGAAGGCTACAGAGTCCCGGATAAACATCACCACAAAATTTGGGATCTGGATGAGATCAAAGTGCCGCGTTTCCGCGGCTTTTGCCGCGGATCCGCGGCACTCTGGTGACGTCTGGCCACGCGCTTTGGCGCGTGGCCTCTCCTGGTCCGTCCCTGTGGGCTTGTGCTTCTGGAATTTTGATCCTGGCCTTTTAATCTGGATTTTCGAGATAACTTGGTAATCAAGTTACTCTTAATCCAGATTTCTTCAAATTTTCTTCCCACGAATTTTCTTCTTATCTTGGCCTTTTATCCTCATCCTGCATGTGTTTAGGGTTGGATAGAAGTCTATCCTTCCCTAATCTCTGATATTTGCAACTTTTAGCCCTTGTATTTGCATTTTGACTCTTTGTATTTGCGCTTCTTCACCTGGGCTTCAAACATGGGCTTGGATCTGGGCTTTTGGGCTCTTTTAGCTTTATTCTTTATTAAATTGATAATTTGAGGCCTGCACATATTAAATAAAGAAATATTAATAATTGTGCATTATAATATGAATAAATGTGCAAATGCGATGGTATATATGATGTCAATTATGCATTTTTCACTACCTATCACACCCCCACACTTATCTTTTTGCTCGTCCTCGAGTAAAAATCAAAAGGAAAGAGAAAAATCTAACCTAGCTAACTCACTTTCGTAGGAATCACGGTTGCACTTAGCATGTGCAACAAGCCGTTAAACCCCTAGGTTACCCTAGAGGACGAGTGTTGTCTCGTGAGGGTTTTCAGCGGATTGCACCCACAAAATCCATAAAAAGGAAAATATTTGAATTATTATTGAAGAGACTAAGTAGTCTATAAGTTTTAGGATCCTCATTTTTATTCATTCTTCAAACCTAGTCTTTATAAAGTCAATTGTTATTCATTTTAGGTAAGGATTAAAATTGAATTTCTAATATAGTCTTTTTCGTTACCAAAAGTCATACGCACCCTTGTGAATCTAGGAATTCCTTAACTTGGATTCTCATGCCTCTTTATTATTTTTATAACATCATCTAATTTTCTTTCGTGTAAGTATCAAGGCTTCTTGAGGCCCTCATACCTAACTAATTGACTATTAAATGTGTTAATATATTTATTTTTTTTTTTTTTTGGCATGTATAACTCATCTAATTTTCTTTCGTATAAGTATCAAGGCTTCTTGAGGCCCTCATACCTAACTAATTGATTATTAGATATGTTAATACATATATTATTATTCTTAGTCTTCTTAGGCTTTCTAATCCACCCATGTAACGAACTTAAAGTCGATGACTCCCAAACCGGTTGGCTTTAGGGCACCAAGTGAGAAAACACTCCGCGGACTCAAATTCGAGTGAACTAGGCCCCAAAACTAAGGACTTTATTTTATTTACTCACCTTTAGGCATGAATACTTATGCTTCTTGAGGCACATGTATCAGCTTAATTGGTGATTTTTTTTTTCTTCTTTTTTTTTATGAGGCACAAGGTCTTTGTCTTAGAATCCTAGATATGCATTTGGTATGCACATTTCATTAAGGTAAAAATCAAGACTAATTATTTATTCAATTTCTCTCCTATACCTAAAATTAAACAATTTATTTATTTTGACCAAGTTTTTAGAAATCCTAATCATGATTTTCCTAATCCTTAAAACTAACTTAGATTTCTTTCAAAAAATAAGTCAAAATATTTCCTTTTTATAACATTTTTTTTTTATTATTTTTTTTTAATATTTATTAGCAATTTTTTTTTTTAATGTTAAATTTTTTTTTTTTTTTAAATGTTAGAACAAATAAAGAGAAAAATATTTTTTTTTTTTAATCTTTTCTATGTTAGTAAGCCCTCCCCCACACTTATCTCATGCATTGTCCTCAATGTATGAAATGCATGAATGCATGAAGAAAAATGTAAAGAGAGGCAAGAATAATAGTATACCATAATATGTACAACACATGTATCACTCTCACCTAGAGCTGCTTAGGATTCATCCCTCTAGCTCGTTTCCCATCATTCCAATGGGTTCTCTTTATAAGGCACAATGGGGAGACCAATATTTTTGTTTTAACTTTCTCTCCCCCCAGTTTCATCTTCTTTAGGTTCTTCCTCATCATATGTCCACCTCCATTATTCAAAAATTCATCACACCTTTCAGTTGGAACTTCCTTGCCGAGAAATTCTAGCTCAGTTCCGTACATCTCCTCAAAACTTAAATCAACACTTTTTTCTGGAAGTGAATAATTAACCAACATCTCCTTAATCAGTGTATCTAAACATAGGAGTTCTTCTTCAAAGAGACTTTCAAAAGTTAAGTCAATCGGAGTTTCTTGAACTATATTCTCATGCGATATTTCAGTGCTTGGCTCTTTGAAGATACTTAGATCAAATCTTCGTTTTTTAAATGGAACTTTAAAATTATAATCCTCAACATGTGTCATCTTATCACTAAAATCGCACTTATCCTCAAATAACTTGTCAAGAAATAGAGACTCATTTTCACTTTCTTTTTCACAAATGTTCTCGATGAAGTTCACCTCAAATGTTTGGTCTTTAATCTTACGAGATTGGTTTTCCAGGTTGAAGACATTGACCTCTTTAGTCATGTTTCCAAAAGTCAACCTCATGGATCCATTCCTACAATTTATGATCGCATTGGCAGTTGCAAGGAACGGACGCCCTAGGATAACGGGAGTTTGAGACCGAAGAGTGGATACAGGTTCGGTCTCCAGAACAACAAAATCTACTGGGTAGATAAACTCCCCAACTTGGACGAGCACATCGGTAATTTCTCCTTTGGGAATTTTTATGGATCGGTCAGCCAATTGGATTGTAACCTTAGTCGGACTAAGTTCGCCCAACCCAAGTTGTTGGTAAACTGAGAAGGGGAGTAAGTTGATACTTGCTCCCAAATCAAGAAGTGCATGCTTAATTGCAGTTTGACCTATTGTGCAAGAGATGGTGGGGCAACCAGGGTCCTTATACTTGACAGGGATCTGGTTAGACAATAGCTCACTAATGTTAGTGGCTAGAAAACCTTCTGGGCACATTAGTCTTTCTCTTCTTTGTGCACATGTCCTTAATAAACTTGGCATACTTAGGGACTTGTTGAATTGCATCAAGAAGAGGTATATTGATCTTGACTTGATTAAAAATCTCTCGTACCTTATCCATTTGTGCACATTGCTTATCTTTAAGCCTATTTGGGTAGGGTGCGATGGGCTTGTGCATATCTTCGGCTGACTTGTCTTTTTTCGTGTTGTTGGCATTAAGTTGGGATGGAGTGGGATCAGGCAAGCTGAATGCTTGTTTAGAACTTGATGGTGTTGATACTTGGTTATCAACTTGTTTTCCCGACCGCAATGTATGAATCGCATTGCACTGACTCATATGATTCTCTTCAGCCAAGTGAGCTTGACTAGAGTTCCTAGGGTTTGGGATGGTTGACTAGGTAGAGTACCCTTTTGCCTTTCTTACTGATTCATTTGCATCTCTATCCTAGTCAAGACTTGAGCCAGCGTGTCATTGCTTTTAACGATAGTGTCCACCTTTCTTTCTAGATTGGAGAGCCTTGTTTCCATTTGTGAATTGGAAAGAGGGTGGAGGATTTTGATAGGGCGGATTTTGGAAATTGTTGGAGAATTTGGGCCTAGTTTGATCATTGTTACTTTGGCCCCATGACAAATTGGGATGGTTTCTCCAACCGGGATTGTAGGTGGGCGAATATGGATTGTTGGCGGGCAGATTGTTGGCGGGCCTTGTGAAGGCCGCACTCATATGTTCGGGCAGACTTTGGTGCGCGATGAAGACAGGACATTCCTCGAACACATGGTTCCTATCTTGACAATAAGTACAGCCCGCCAAAGATGTTGGGCTGACTTGGTTCACAGAGACTGGCTCCTTAGTTTCAAGAGCCTCTAGTCTACGCATAACAGCAGCTAACTTAGCATCTTGTGCTATGTTGGCCTCAATGGAATGAATACCTCCTTTTGAAGAAGTGGGGTCATTAGTCCTAGATTTCTCAGGAGTAGGGTCCCACTGGATGGCTTTTTCAGCTAAGTCCTCAAACAATGACCATCCTTCATTTTCATTCTTTTCCAGAAATCCTCCTTGACACATAGATTCTAACAATGTCTTAGTAGAATAATCTAATCCATCATATATGACTTGGCAAAGTCGCCATTTCTCTACCCCATGATGGGGACATTGGGCAAGGAGGTCCTTAAACCGCTCGAAGTATTTCCAAAAAGGCTCATTGGCTGTTTGCTTAAACTGTAGGATATTCTTCCTAATCAGTGCAGTCTTGTGAACGGGATAAAATTTCTTCAAGAAGGCCTTGACGAAACTGTCCCAAGTGTCTATAGAACCAACCTCTAGACTGTAGAGCCATTTCTTTGCTAAATCTTTCAACGCAAAGGGGACAAACCTAAGCTTAATGGCATCTTTTCCCAACTTAGGCATATTTATCATTAAACATACTTCCTCAAATTCCCTTATGAAGAAGTATGCATCCTCTGATTCAAGTCCATGAAACTTAGGAAGGGTGCTGATATATTGTGGCTTAAGCTCAAATGGGTCAACACCTTCATACTCAGCTTGATGCAAGAAGGAATAGAGGTTCTAAGGGGATAGAACCTATCTTGGAGAGATGGCGGTTGAGCCATGAGAGAGTCGGGCTTGAGCTCGGGTGGTGAACTAGTTCTAGTTAGCCTGGATGTAAGTGGGTCTCTCGACCAAGCGGGCATGCACAGTTAGCAACCAAAGTTCACCCAATCAACCAAAAAGAAAAAGAAAAACAAACAAAAATCCTATTCTAGGGTTATCCTTGACCTAGACGACTCCTAACTTTAGACTGTCCTTAGGAGGTCTATTGTCGACGTCAACCACGAGCTAATCGGCCAGTTCAGGGCAAGACCGGTGGGAGGTTTTCCGTCAGAGACGTTCCTTAATTAAATAACCACCGTTCTTCGGGCTTTCGGCCCTCAATCCCTTCGCTAGACACCGATTTGGCAAGGGTTAATTTCGAACAACTTTCCTTCTTCGGTCAATCTCCTATTGAGTCCGAGTTACCTTAGGGCCAACGTCTAGTCAAGTTTTAATTAGGGTTAGGGTTGTGAGTGTGACTGGTATGATTTGTGGGCCAAGGAAGGGTGATGAAATCCCCACCTTATCTTTGTTATGGGTTATGCCCTTAAAATGGATTAGTGTACGTGTAAAGCGGTAGAAAAGTAATCACTCAAGAAAGCGGTAAACAAACAAGAGTGCTTCCTAATCTATATGCTATGCAAACGTACCTTGTCGCCAGCACTCTTCAACAGAATAAAAGAATTAAAATAGACACGTGCCCTAAAATGCAAGAGTCTAAAAAAAAATTTTTTTTTATTTTTTTCAACAAATAGGTTAATGTTAATTATTAACAGTTGCAGAGTGATTACAGAGAAGAAATAACACAGCAGAAAATATTTTTTTGCACTGCAGAGCAACCTGCAGAAAAATCCTTTAGTAGTGAGCTACAATTGCCGCGGATTCGCGGCTTTTGCCGTGGATTCGCGGCAAACTTGTAGGTCCAAGTGCTCTGCCTTCGAGGGCAGAGGCACTGGATAGCAATATGTGTCTTCTGCTGCTCTGTTTCTGCTTTCTGTTCTCTGTACCTGCAACAGAAAAGAAAGAATGATTAGAACAAAGAAATCGTGCCGTTCCTTCCCCGGCAACGGCGCCAATTTGTTGGCTGATTTTTCCTGCACACAAAAATAAGGATATTAAATTTAAAAATAGTAGTGTGAGGTTCAGTTCTAATCCGCGGTAGCAAGGCTATGCGGGTCGTGATCCTCAAGGAGGGACTGCGATAGAAGCATTAAGCAAGTTAATCTCTAAAATTTATCTTTTTTAGTTAATTGTCACGATGGTATTTACAAAGAAACGTGGTATTTACAATGAGTTGTGGGAAAGAATATTGTAGAGATGTGGATTTAATCTACGAAAAGAAAATAAAGAAAAGAAAGGAAAACTTATCTCTTTATTTGCTTGCCGATTGAACCGTTGCGATGATTTCCCTTTTCTTGGAAGGCGTACAAGCACGGCTTATGGGATCGTCCGCCTTCTTAATCTACTCTACGAAATAAAACAACAAGCTATGAAGACTTGTTCATCGCCATGGGCCGTCAAGGTTCCTTCTTCGGCTAGGTAGTCTCAAAGCGTCAAGTTCTCACGGTTTGCAAGACATCAGAGAAGGAAACAATATAGAAAACAAGATCAAAGAGAACAAGAACACAACATAAAATAGAAGAGATGAACAAATAAACATAACAAAAACAAACCTTTGAATGGATTTCATTAACAATTGAAGAAGAGTTGGCTTACACCGTTGTCACCTCAGTACAAGCATGGACTCTTTCCTCCATGAAAGCTTCCTCCACTCTCAGAATTTACAAAAGATAAACAAAAAGAAAACCTAACCTAGAAGAAAGAGGAAAAACCCTAAAAATCTAAACTTTGGCCCTTTGCTGGACGCTGGACGCTGTTTACGTTGCACTGCAGGTGATATTTATAGGTGCAGAAGGCTACAGAGTCCCGGATAAACATCACCACAAAATTTGGGATCTGGATGAGATCAAAGTGCCGCGTTTCCGCGGCTTTTGCCGCGGATCCGCGGCACTCTGGTGACGTCTGGCCACGCGCTTTGGCGCGTGGCCTCTCCTGGTCCGTCCCTGTGGGCTTGTGCTTCTGGAATTTTGATCCTGGCCTTTTAATCTGGATTTTCGAGATAACTTGGTAATCAAGTTACTCTTAATCCAGATTTCTTCAAATTTTCTTCCCACGAATTTTCTTCTTATCTTGGCCTTTTATCCTCATCCTGCATGTGTTTAGGGTTGGATAGAAGTCTATCCTTCCCTAATCTCTGATATTTGCAACTTTTAGCCCTTGTATTTGCATTTTGACTCTTTGTATTTGCGCTTCTTCACCTGGGCTTCAAACATGGGCTTGGATCTGGGCTTTTGGGCTCTTTTAGCTTTATTCTTTATTAAATTGATAATTTGAGGCCTGCACATATTAAATAAAGAAATATTAATAATTGTGCATTATAATATGAATAAATGTGCAAATGCGATGGTATATATGATGTCAATTATGCATTTTTCACTACCTATCACTGTCCTCTTGTTGCTCAGTCAGGTGGGATGCTATGATGACTGTCAAGGTGTCCTTTCTGCCCAGGTAGGCGTACTTGAGATGTTCAGGCAGGGCTTTCAGCTCTAGGGAAGGTGTTGCTTCATTGGAGGGAGTCTCTGGGCTTTCGATCCTAAGATGGGGTACACTGGGGCTTGATGCCCAATCCACTGCTGAATCTACGATCTGGTCTAAATTGAATTCCTCATCCTCCAGATCGAACTCTGCCTCAGCTTCTATCTCCATGCATTCCTCATGCTCACTCGTCAGGTTTTCAATAGAATTGACCTCAAACGTCTGATCATTCACATCCCTAGGTTGTCTTCCAAGATTGAAGACATTGACTTCCTTCGTCATGTCTCCGAAAGTTAATCGCATGGACCCATTCCTACAGTTGATTATGGCGTTGGCTGTAGCAAGGAATGGGCGTCCTAAGATGACGGGAGTCTGAGACCTAAGATTGGACACAGGTTGGGTCTCGAGCACAATGAAGTCAACGGGGTAAATGAAATCCCGACCCGGATGAGGACGTCTGTGATTTCCCCTTTCGGGATCTTCACAGAACGGTCGGCTAGCTGAATGGTGACTCGAGTTGGGCTTAGCTCACCCAACCCAAGTTGCTGGTATACCGAGAGAGGTAGCAAGTTGATACTTGCTCCCAGGTCAAGAAGCGCTCTACTTATTTCGGTCTGTCCTATGGTGCAGGAAATGGTGGGACATCCGGGATCCTTGTATTTCACCGGAATGGGACCAGACAGAATTTCGCTTATGTTAGTGGCCAAGAACACTTTCTTGGGCACATTGGTCTTTCTCTTCTTAGTACACATATCCTTCAGGAATTTGGCATAAGCCGGGACTTGTTGGATAGCGTCAAGAAGTGGCACATTCAATTTGACCTGGTGGAACATCTCTAGCATTTTCTCCATGTGCATGTTTTTATTGTTGTTCCTAAGCCTATTGGGAAAGGGTGCTACAGGCTTATGAACTTGTTCAGCAGCTTTGTCCTCATCAGATGTTTGTGGAGCGGACTGGGAGGAACTAGCAGAGGTGGAGGCTTGAGTGGGATCAGGATGGACTGGACTTTTCTGCTGGTAGACCTGGTTGTCTACCTTCTTTCCAGATCTCAGTGTGTGAACAGCATTACAGTGGTTAATTGATGGGTCCTGAACTTCATATGCTTGGTTGGAGGTTTTTGGGTTAGCTAATGGCTGACTAGGCAAAGTACCCTTAGGTCTCTCACTTAGGGAGCTAGCTAACTGGCTCATCTGTAATTCCAACCTTGAGATGGCCTGTGAATGACTGTTCAGAGTTTGTCCCTGGTTCTGAATGAAAGCAGACTGGGACTTAATGAAAGCCTCAATGCTCTCCTCTAATTTACTGATCTTCTTTTCCATTGGAGAGCCTTGGGAGGAGGAAGATGGGGCTTGACTGGGAAAAGGTGGTGGAGGAGCAGGATGGTGAAAGTTGTTGGAAAAATTAGGCCTGGGAGGATTGTTTGGGGCCCAGGAGAAATTTGGGTGATTTCTCCAGCCAGGATTGTAGGTCTGCGAGTAGGGGTTGTGAAGCAGCCGTGAGTAAGCCGCGTTCATGTGTTCCGGTGGCATTTGTTGGGCATGGAAAACAGGGCACTCTTCAAAGACATGGTTCGGTGCCTGACAATATGAACAACCCGGATTGTGAATTGGTGGTGGGTTGATCTGGTTGACACTGACATGCTCTTTTGTTTCCAGAGCCTCTATCCTTCTCATCAGGGTCGCAATCTTGGCCTCGGCAGCTATGGATGTTTCTAGGGATAGGAGCCCTCCTCTTGAAGCTATAGACTGTGAATTCCTAGGTTTCTCCGAGGCTGGCTCCCATTGCAGGGTCTTCTCCGCTAAGTCCTCAAATAAATCCCAACCCTGATTCTCATCCTTCTGCAAGAACCCTCCCTGACACATCGTTTCTAACAGGGTCTTAGTCTGATAGTCTAGACCATCGTAGAGAATCTGGCATTGACGCCATTTCTCCACGCCGTGATGAGGGCACTGAGCTAGGAGATCTTTGAATCGCTCAAAGTATCTCCAAAAGGGTTCGCTCGGGTCTTGCTTAAACTGCATGATGTTCTTCCTAATGAGGGCAGTTTTGTGAATTGGGTAAAATTTCTTCAAGAAAGCCTTGACGAAATCATCCCACGTCGTGACTGAATCTGCTGCCAAACTGTATAACCATTTCTTAGTTAGATCCTTTAGGGAAAAAGGGATGAAACGTAACCTAACGGCATTGTCTCCTAGCTGGGGTATCTTCATCATGAGGCATACTTCTTCAAATTCCCTAACAAAGAAGTATGCGTCCTCTGATTCTAAACCATAGAATTTCGGAAGAGTGTTAATGAATTGGGGCTTTAACTCGAAATAATTTCCGTTTGCTTCAGGAAGTTTTATGCAAGATGGAAGTGAAGTTCTTATCGGGTAAAATCTATCCTGAAGTGATGCCATCACTGGTTCTAGATGCAAAGGTAGAGAAGTGTTTCTTGTCAATCTGGAAGTTGAAGGATCTCTCACCCACTCTTGCATTCAGCACACCACAACCAACGTGAAAACAACAAACAATCGAAAAGAATGAAAAAACAAACAAAAGAAATTAAAAACAACCACAAGCCTTAGTCTAAGGTACCTGGACCTAGACGACTCCTAACTGGTCGATTCTCCGGGGAAGGTTGTTGCAGGAACTCGACTACAAGCTAATCGGCCAGGAAAGGGCAAAGCTCGGGGGAGGTATCTGGGCGGAGCCACGAGCCTAATTATGCCAAACCACGGAGCTTTCGAGGCTTTACCTCTAAATCCACTTTCCTTTGACACCGATTTTGCAGGAGTAAAGTTCTTACAATTTCCAACCTCGGTTAATCTCTTAGTGAGTCCGAGATGTCCCTAGGGCCAACGTCTATTGATTTTTAATTAAGGCTTGGAAAAATGTGAGTGCACTTGGAGATGGTTTTTGGGCTAAGGAAGGGTGATGAAATCCCACCTTATCTTGTTTATTGGGTTTTGCCCTTAAAATCATTTGTGCAAGTGTACAGTTTATTCACAACAAGGTAACACTCAAAGCGGTAAATCACTTCAGAATGTTGGTCCTATTCTATATGAATGCACACGTACCTTGTCTCCAGCACTCTTCAACAGAAATTGAAATGAATTGAAATAGACTCGTGCCCTAAATGCAAAAGTCTAATCCAATTTTTAATTAAGCAACAAGTGAATTTCTGTTGAACTTATTAGACATGCATATGGTGAAGCATCCAAGGAAACTAAAAATTTCGAAAGCACTTTTTTTTTAGCGGAGCTCGGCAACCCTGCAAACGAGTTTGTTAGTACTTCATTCAGAAAAACTCGCTTTTACACGAATTTTTCCGAGGGCAAATAAATCCTCGCGCAATGTCCTTGGCCACAAATTTTTTTTTTCCGTGATGGTGAGCTCCTTGGTTCTTCTCCTACACACAAAAACAAAGAACAATCTTAGTAGTGAACAATAAAGCCGTTCCCTCCCCGACAACGGCGCCAAAATTTGGTCGCGTAAAAAGCAAGTATTAAATGAGAGAATGAAGTGTGGGTTGATGTTACTGCTTTTGCGATTCTTCTGTAGTAGCTAAGTGGCTGTACGGGTCGTATCCACAAGGAGGGAGAGCGATAGAAGCTTGATGCGGCTTTCAAAGTTCAAGAAGAAAGAAAGTTCTTGTTTCCAAATAAGAGTTTGAAAAGTGAAAACAAGTATTTTTAGAAATTGTTGGAAAATGTTTTGGTGGATTGTAAAAGTGATTTTTTTTCTTAGTTGTAAAGATGCATGGCTAACTTTTTACTAAGTGCTCCCACTAATTTCTAACTTTTTGGAGATAGCCTCACGATGGATCATAGGCAAACACGACACTTGTGCATTGGAACTAATCATATGGAAATCGAGTGAGAGTTCATCCTATAACTTAGCCTTACACGGCAAAAACTCGGACATTCCCATATCAAGATCCGATAGAAGGCGAGAATAAGGGAAGACTCGAGTGCACTATGGTATCGGCAAAGTTAAAAGGAAAAGAGTCTAACAAGTAAAATACACAACTCATAGATCATCAAAACTCGGTAAGTATGAAGTATAAGAAAGTAGATACTTGTAGATAAATTAGAGTTAGAACCCTCATCTTAAGATGCCATTGCTCTCATTTGCATAAGGCTTGTTTGGCACTATTGATTCATACGGGTTATCAAACAAATGTTAGAAATTAGTGGGTTAGTAGTTAGTTAGCCATGCTATGAAAAGTTAGTTAGACATGATAAGAAAAGAAAAGAAGCAGAGAAAAGGTGAGTTACACTACAAAGAGGAGAAGTTAAGAATAAAAAGAGTTATACTACAAGAAACAAATGAAAAGAAAAGTTAAAGAGAGGAAGTTACACTACAATAAAGAAGTAAATGCAAGACAAGTAAATGAAAGAAGGAAGAGAAGTAGTACTTGTATTATCTTGTCACCCTTCAAATACAACTCTTTACACTCTCTCTCTCTTTCTCTTTAATGGCTAAGACCTAAAACTAGAAGAAGAAGAACAACTACAACAAACTAACAACAAGATTACAAATTTTTGCCTAAAACTCAGATCTGGTTCAATTCGGGAACCCCCAGGGGTATATATAGGCATCAGGGGGACAAGGAGTACGGAGACAAGATGTGACCCGAAGCGGCGCGCGCCGCGCGCCCATACTGCCGCAAAATTGCGGCAAATGCCGCAATTTTGCGGCAATACCAGGGCGGCGCGCGCGGCGCCGCCTGCTGCGCGTTGCCCTGCTGTCCTTCTGTCGGCTCTGGTACCCGGTTTTGTCTTTTTCGCCCCTGATTCGTACAGAACCTCCTCTTTAGGTCAATGGCTATTTTAATAGCCTTTAATCACCAATTAAATGGTGATTTGGTCTTCTTCTTCATTTGCCCACCATTGACCTAGGATCAAGTAATTAAGGTATTATTAGCAGAATTTATTATTAAATAAATGTGAAGATGTGGTATAAATTATGCAAAATTAGATACTAATCAATCTCTCCGACCACGAACGAACCCTCCTTCCCGCGACTTCAAGGTAATCACTGCATACTTTTTTAAAATTCCTTCAATTGGTTGCATTGTGCTTTATATTAGGGTGAGATCGTGAATGGTCCAAAGTTCCTTGTTTGTTGGATAAATTATTTGTTAATGGTCCCAAATTGCAACTGTGAGTTGGCTTGTGTATTTATTTTTATGCCAGTTATTTATTAATCGATGTTAAAAGCTTGACTTTTTATATTGTAGTGGGTACAGAAATTAATATGTTTACTCCTTAATTACATGTTATGTATAATGTAAATAATTCAATTTTTTTTTAAATATCCATACTAGATAAAGATGGATCGAAAATGGATTGCTAATAGGTTAAGTCTGGAATATTGGAATGGTGTAGAGGAGTTTATCAAGTTTGTTGTTAAGCGTGCTGACAATCGTATTAAGTGTCCGTGCATAAGATGTACTTATGTTGATAAAATTATGGTTGAAGAATTAAGAGATCACTTATTCATCAATGAGATTGATCAAGGTTATACAAAATGAATATGCATGGTAAGAGTGCAAAAGAAGACAGACCTATTAATTTAGATAAAAGAAGATGTGATAAAAGAGAAGAAGTTGACTGTAATGAGGGCGATAAATTAAAAGATATGGTGCATGATATAGAAAAAAACCTTTATGGTCGCCCAAAAAAGTGGATAATTTGAAGAATAATGCAGAAACTCCTTTATATATTGGTTATTATTAATTCACTAGGTTGTCTGTAATGTTGAGATTGTATAATTTGAAAGCATAAAATAGGTGGAACAATTAAAGTTTTACGGTCTTACTCTAACTTTTGAAAGATATGCTTACCGAGGATAATGAACTTTCAGATCATGTGTACGAGTCCAAGAAGATCTTGTGCTCTATGAGTATGGATTATGAGAGGATACATGCTTTCCTTAATGATTCTAATTGTATCAAAATGAATATGAAAGTTTAGAGGAACATCCGGTGTGTGGAAGGTCACGTTACAAACAAATAAGAAACTTCAACTTAGATGTTATGGTATTTTCCGGTAATACCTAGATTTTAACACATGTATAGGAATACGGAACATGCGAAAAATTTGACGTGACATTCAGAGGGGATGATTATTGATAAAACTTCGGCATCTGACTAATTCTCCGCAATAAAAAATGATTAATTTGAATTTTTTTTGAATCTGGGTGTGATGCAAGAAATCTCTGGCTAGGTCTTTTGACTGATGGAATGAACTCACACAACAACATGAGCAGCACACACAGTACATGGCCACTTGTTTTAACTATTTATAATCTTACTCTCTGATTACGTATGAAACACAAGTTTATAATGTTGTCATTGCTCCTAGACAGCTGAAAAATGATATAGATATTTATTTGACATCTCTCATTGAAGACCTTGAGTTAATGTAGGAAGAAGGGGTAAAAGTATTTGTTGCATATCGTCAAGATTTGTCACACACCGCGCTATATTACTTTGAACAATCAATGATTTTTCAGCATACGGTAACTTGTCAGGGTAATATAAGAGGCGTGCTCTGTATGTAAAGAAGACACATCTTTTTACAATAAAAACATAGGAGAAAGACAATATATCTTCATACCTGGATATTTTTGCCCACGTCGCATCCTCATCGGAGGCTACAAAATGCTTTTAAAGGAATCACTGAAGAAGAAAAGTTCCAAAGGCATTGAATGGTGAACATATATAGGATCGAGTGTAACATCTCATTGTAAGTTATGGAAAAGTGAAGCAAAATACAGTTGATAAGCATGTGAGAAAGAAGCGGTCATTATTTTTTGATCTCCTGTATTGTAAATAATTATTTGTAAGACACTGTCTTGATGCTATACATGTTAGGGGTGGCAATTGGGTCGGGTCGGGTCGACCCGACCCGATTACTGCTCGACCTATATAATAATCGGGTCGGGTCGACCCGACCCGATTATTATACGGGTCAAAAATTCAGACCCAGACCCGACCCATTCTTAATCGGGTCGACCCGACCCGACCCATTTGACCCGATTATTAAATTTTAAATACAATTTCTTTACACTTTATTACCAAATTGTTGGGTGGTATAGTTAATCAACACACTAAACTCTACACACTAGAGGCCACGGGTTCAAAATTGGTCTTACGCATATTTTTTGACAATTTGATTTAGGCGAAGGAGAGGAGGCGGGGGCGGCAGAGGAGGAGATCAAGGGGAGGAGGTCGAGGAGGAGAGAGAATAATCGGGTCTGGCGGGTCAAGCGGGTCTGGCGGGTTCGGGTCGACCCGACCCATTTAATAATCGGGTCAGATGGGTCGACCCGATTATGACCCAAACCCGATTAGCCCAAACCCAGACCCGCTAACTTCGGGTCGGGTCGGGTCGGGTCGGCGGGTCACGACCCGTCTGCCACCCCTAATACATGTTGAGAAGAATATGTGTGATAGTATTATTGGCACATTACTTAATATGCCCGGTAAAACTAAGGATAATATGAAATATAGGCTAGATTTGATTGAATTGGGATTACGTAAGAAATTAGCACCAGAGAAGAGGGGATAAACTATATATTTACCGTCAGCATGTTGTACTTTATCTAAAAAGAGGAAGATAGAATTATGTCAGTGTCTTACTAGAATTAAGGTGCCAAGTGGTTACTCATTCAATATTCAAAGTCTCATGTCAATGAAAGATAAAAAGCTAGCTGGATTGAAATCTCATGATTGTTATTTATTGATGCAACAATTATTACCGGTAGCTAGACGTTTTATATTGTTGAGAAATGTCTTTCAATGTCATTACTTGACTTTGCTTTTTCTTCAATGTAATATGTAGCAAGGTATTTGACTGAGAAAACTAGAAGAATTGTAAAAGGATATTATGGTTGCTCTGTATCAGTTTAAGATATATTTTTCACTTTCATTTTTAATATCATGGTGCATCTAACTGTTCACTTGATTAGAGACATTAAACTATATAGTCTAATTTTTTTGAAGTGAATGTATCCGTTAGAGCGATACATGAAAATATTAAAAAAAATATATGATGAACTGAAATTGATCTAAAGGTTGCATTGTTGAATGTTACATATGTGAAGAGGTAGTTAAATTTTACAATAATATTTATCAAATTTTGATGTTGTAGGACTTTCTAAGAGGGTGTGTAGTAATAGAATAGATGACAATGATAATATTAGACTTGTTGTGGTTACTGTCAGTCAGACTTATTATGTCAAGCAATAGATATATCTTGTATAACAGTGATGAAGTACAACCTTATATAAATGAGCATAAAGACTTTATAAGGCACATCAAGCCAACAAAGAGGGAGAAGTGGGAAATAAATAAACACAATAAATTGTTTATTTGGTGGTTCTGAAATCAAATTTGATGCTCATTTGATAAATGCACCAAATAATATCTCTAGAAATTTGGATGGTTAACGCATGGGCCTCATATAAATATCTTCTCTTATCATGGGTATTATATAAATAGTTATATTTTTACACAAAAACACATGATAATAAGTGTACTGTACGAAACAGTAGGGTGACATTAGTGGCTCAAATAATGTATATTTTCAGTGCCAAAAACAAAAAGTCAGTATTTGCAAATATGTCATACTATGAAGTAATCGAGAATAAATAAAGTTAGATTACATCATGTTTCACTATAATGTGTTCCGGGTGGGTGGGAATAACAATGACATCAAAATCGATGAGTAAGGATTCACTTAAGTTGATCTTAACAGAAAGGGTCATAAAGAGGATACATTAATATTAACATCTCAAGCAAAATAAATATTTTATATCACAGATCTTGTTGATAAAAGTGGCCTATTATTGTCTTGATGAAGCCAAATATTACTACTAATGGTAATATTAAAATGATACAGGTGATAATATTGATGAGATTACCTCTTTTTCTTTGAGATTAATAAGAGGCGATAATATTAATGAGGTTCTCTTTTTTTCTTTAGGATTAACAAGAGAGGCTAATATATTGATAATACTGATTGTGATGATGTCGAGGAAGATGAGTCCTACATTAAAGAAGATCATTTTGAAGGCATATTGGTTGAGAATAAAAACAAAAAAGAAAAGAAAAAAATAAAGATAAATTTATTTGAACTCAAATTGTTTGAATAACTTGCATATTTATCGATTTATTCATGCTTAATAATTGTCTCTTGCTATTATTTAATTTTTTATATTGCTAATATTTTTATTTTTGTTCCTTAACAGGCATATGAACTCATCCGACAGTAGTCCAGAAAAGAATAGTCGAGGTGCCACTCGCATGAGTCACCAGCCCAACGTGAGATGTTTGGGAAAACGATGATTGTTGAATTCAACACTTTGAATCGACCTCTTGGTGATCTTGCAACACAGATGCAAAGTTATGTTGGAGCCATTACTCTTCAAATATCCCTATTGACATTCCGGATTGGCACCAGGTTTCCAAAGAGTTAAAAAACAAAATTTGGTATTAGCTAACGGTAAAAAAATATTTATTATTTAATTATTTATATGTTTATAAATATTATTTTAATATGTGTGACTTATTGCAGTCTATATTCGAGCTAGAAGAGTGTTGGAAGAAAGACTTATTAATTTATCTCATAAATAAATGGAGACACTTCAAAAATAATTTGACAAGAATCTTGCTGAAAATCTAACTGAGCATCGACCAAAAATTTATGCTCATTTTATTGGAGCCTTGTTCTAAAAGCACGGGACAACAACTTTTAATGACGCCCCCCAGGTGGATACTTGGGATTAGTTTGTGGCTTATCGTACAACTCAAGAGTTTGAGATACAATTAATTTGTAGCTTGTCATATTCAGAAATGAATTTTAATAAATACTTAATAATTATTTTTTTGTAATAGGACTTGGCTGATAAGAATAGGTAGATTCTGAAAAAATAAAATCCAAGCACAAATTTGGGCGTAAGGGATATGCTCATCTTGAAAAGGATATGGTAAGTATATGTGATATTTGTTGAAATTTAATGTTTAACATAATATTTTATGGATTAAGACTTATATGTGAATATATTGTCTGTAAAATAGTGTGCTCAGAAATCAAAAGAGTCATCAAAAGTTGATTCACCAACATAGTCCACAATTTCTCCACATGAATTGTGGATTGTAGCTTGGCTAAAATCAGATGTACATGCATCAATGATAGCATTGAGAACATTGCTATAAAATTTATAAGTGCTTGTATTTATAATAAAATCATCATACAATTGTTATTCAAAAATATTTATGTGTTAACTCTCAATTATTTTTCTAGGAACGACTTACCCAGTCAGTGATACAGGGAGATATTCATGCAACTGGAAGAGATGACATATTAACATTGGTATTAAAAATTCTCGGGCATCCCGGTCGTGTTAGAGGCTCTAGAGAAGGGGTTATTCGTACCAACTTCTTTCATCAAACTCGTCGACATCGTTTTGTTATGACAAATGAGGAGATGACTGCATATATGAATGCACAGTTTCAAAACATGAGACAAAGCATTAGATTAGAGATCAAAAAACATGTTCAGCAAGAGTATCTTCATTTGTTATCTCAGCCCCGTCTGCCCCCTTGTCCTCCACAGAATAGCGGAGATGATAGTTACTCAGTTTCAAGAAACGTAGCCGAGATTTCAGCAGTAATCTTATTTATTTAATTTGTCACATAAATATTTTGTTAATTTCATGTTTATTAATTTATGTCACAGGATGATAGTTTTACATGTGAATTAGTCATTGACCTCATAAAGTGGTTGTGGCACAGGGATATGCTGATAAATGCTAATTACTTTATGGCCAGCCACTTGGAGAGGATTATTATACAGTATCTATCGTGATGCCATTGGTCTACACCGTGATCATTTGCACTCGAGAATAACAATACTGTCGGTGAAGCTGTTGGTACTCATGTTTTGTGGCCCAAGAGACTTGTCATTTTGGATCTACAAGTATATTATAAAAATTAAAGTACATGCCTTAATTTTATAATTTGATTAATGATAATGGTATCGTGATAGGCAATGGTTAAAGGGGCTAAAGGAAAAGAGACGGCACCACCTTTGACTGTGGAGAGTATCCCCACATATCAACCAACCAACCATAGCCTGCTAAGGCAGAAGACAATAACTCATAATTCAAGACATTGAAGATGTTTATGAATGTGATGAGCGGTGATTACACCATTTCAGTTCCCATGCTAGAAATTATCGTGGTACACGATCACACTAATTACATCGATAAACATGAGATCACGCAGTTTGGATCCAGACATGAGATAGGCGGGTCAACCATTTCTATTTATATTAAGTCATTAATGTTTATTAATTTAATGAAATTTAATATTTCTAGGTTTTTATAATTGATAATTTGTGATATTTTTTAAGTTTTTGTTTAACTAGTGCGTAGAAGCGAAAATATCTCAAAATTATTATTTTGTTTGTCCAAATTTTACCACTGTCACTTAGGAACAAAGATTAGTGATAGAGTTGCAAAGGCCAAATATATTTTAAATACAATGCAATGATCCATACACGGGCCTTTGTTTTTTGTGTCAAATAATACGGGGTAAGTAACTCATTTTTTATAATAAAATTCAATTGTTATTTTTATTTAATTTTTTATATGAATTTCTCTTATACATCACATTAGATATTGTGTGTGGTTGACCCCCACAAGTATACTATATATTAGTTATGTTCATTAAGGGACAATGTACGAGAACATATTAAGAGCGTGATTGTCTAATACTTGTATTTTTTTTGTTAGCTCTATTAAAAAAAAATTTAATCTCTATTAATATGTGAGTATTTAATATTCCAAATTTATAAAAGCCCCTTTCCATATTCATCTCAACAAGTGAAAATCAAAATATACGGCCTTCACATAAACCTAAATGGAATATTATTAAGGTATTTTTTATTTAGTATTTGATATTTTTAAAAATTAATAATATTTAAATTATTTATGCACTAATATATTAATCTAATTTTTATAGTGTCCTCGTCAACCCGATAGCATTCAGTGCAGATACTGCATTATGCAGATTATGTGTGAAATTATCCACTCTCGAATGAATGTTATTCCAACATAGGTATTTTAGTGGCCAGATTTTATCTTCAACAGGATCGCGACACGTGTCTCACTTCATCAAGAACGTCCCGAGCGAAACAACAGGCCCGAGCATCTTCACGAGACCACTTTTGCTGGGACCAAGGAGAAAGCTCGAATGCCTCCCCGAGATCATTTCAACCCGAATTATTCATCTAGATATAGAACTTTGGCGGAAGCACTTTACGGATCGGGAGTCCCGATCACCACAACACAGGCCCACTACGAAGCCTTCCATCTTCACTCCTGAATTCAGCTCAGCAGCGAGATTTCATGATCTGTGGAGTCAATCACACCACTAAATCACTCCTACGTTTTAAACGCTACAATGCCTCCAATCCAGCGCATGTTGTTACCGATGGAGGCGAATATTTTTGCATGTTAATCACAACAACCAAGTGCGGTAATCTAGACAGTTATAAGAGAATCACAACTGCAAACCATGTGGTTAGGCAGATCCATACGACCCTTACTATCAATTATGACTCTCAATTATGACACTCCTACATTTTAAACGCTACAATGCCTCCAATCCAGCGCATGTTGTTACCGATGGAGGCGAATATTTTTGCATGTTAATCACAACAACCAAGTGCGGTAATCTAGACAGTTATAAGAGAATCACAACTGCAAACCATGTGGTTAGGCAGATCGATACGACCCTTACTATCAATTATGACACTCCTGAATTCAGCTCAGCAGCGAGATTTCATGATCTGTGGAGTCAATCACACCACTAAATCACTCCTACGTTTTAAACGCTACAATGCCTCCAATCCAGCGCATGTTGTTACCGATGGAGGCGAATATTTTTGCATGTTAATCACAACAACCAAGTGCGGTAATCTAGACAGTTATAAGAGAATCACAACTGCAAACCATGTGGTTAGGCAGATCCATACGACCCTTACTATCAATTATGACTCTCAAGGTATTTATTCACTAAGAACCAGAAGAAAAGACAATTCAATCTAAGCCAATTGAGCCAAGAAAGATTGTAACACAAGACAATTCTACAAATTCATTGTACCTCTGCAAACTAGAGAATTTTCTTCCTTTCCTCCTCATGGTTTTTCCCAATCTGGGTTTTCACGTAAAATCTCTTATTTTTACTTGCTTTCTGTGCTAAGATCTTTATTGTCGTCATATATGCGAGACAGCCCTAACTCCCCGTGGTGCAAAATTGACCATTTGATGAATCATATCAAAAAAACTTCACCGCAGGTATAATTCTTTGCGTCCGAGCTTTTTTATTAGTATTAAATTTAACAAAATATTTCAATATGTTTGCAGTTCAATTCTGGCAAAACATATACGGAATATGAAGTCAATGAAATACTTGTTTGAATCATTTTAATAGTAAGTATTTTTATTAATATTTTAGCTTCTAGATTATTTAAGTCTGATACTTGTGATAAAGTTTTCTCATTCTAATTACAGATTAGATCTCAAGAGGAAGAGTTCTTGTGCAGGCTACTGTCTCTTCAACTTGAGTGTGGTAGTGTAGTTCTTCTATGATTTGCTTATAAAAGACATCCATGATACAGTAAATTCTTTTATCCATACTTGATCTTATTATTTTTTTCTCTTCTATTACTAAGTTTATATCTACGTATGTTTTTGGTTAAAATGGATTCTCGACATATTGGGATTCAACTTCGGAGTGATACAAACAATATTGTATATAATCTTCAAGGGTGTCAAGGTGTAAGGAAAAATATTTTGGTACAAGTAAAATTAGTCTCACTCTCATTTTTGTGCCTGTTTCTTTTGGTGCATGTTGTTTTAGCTCTCATTTTGGTAAATGTTATTTTAGTATTGAATTTGTGTATATATATATATATATATATATATATATATTTATATAGACTTGTGTCCTTCCAAAAGGATTTGAGCCTAAATCTTTCCAACTCAAATAGAATACTCCGACATTCGAATACAAGATCCACTCTGTTGAAGTTGATCTATATTATTTCAAGAATTTATAAACCAAAAATCAAGTTTTTTGAATATTTTTGTCCATTCAGCAAGTAGAAAAAAAAAAGACGGCCTAAATAATGCGTTGGTTAGTTTAACGGTGTAGAACATTTGAAACCTAACAAAAAATAGTTTGTAGGGGTTTTTAAATGTCAAGATCATAATTGTAGGCTGTCTAAAAATTACTGAAGACAAGTCATCAAAAAGCAGAGTCCAAACTCTAGACGCAAGGCTAATCATTGGCACTGGCGTAGCACCAAGACGTTAGGATTGAAACCCGCTCTCAACATTACTGCAATGACCAAGACGTGGAGCATGAAAGCCGCATCTCAGCATCACTGCAGTACTAAGACGCAGAGCCCAAAGCCCGCGTCTCACGTGATGCTTGACGCAGAATTTGAAGCTCGCATTTCTCAAGCATCACCTCAATGGTAAAACGCGAGGCCCAAAGCCCGCATCTTGGTTATAACTGCCCTCATTACTGGGTCAATTACTGCCCACGTAATGAGAGAGTTAACCCCCATTATGGAGTATTTTTAGGGGACACTTTTGCCCCCTGAAAGCTCTATAAATAGCACAGTTTTCTATGGAAGAGGGGTTGAAAAAAAAATTTGGTCAGAAGAACTTCAATTGTAAGCCGTAGAAGGACCAAGATCTCTAGCTAAAAGGAAAAGAGAGTTCAAATCTTCTAACAACTTACTGCGTACAAGTTTGTTTTTCCCTACGGTCTCTTTGAGATTCTCGTTGGACAGAAGCTGTGTGACTTCGTCCACCATCCAAAGAGAATATTTTCAAGAGGTCTTGACGTTCACCCGGTCAATGAAAAATAAGGTTCACTTTCAATCGCCACATAAAGAACCCAACATTAAACAAAGGAGAGATTTGAGCTTAAATATCTTCCCTCTCTTGTAACCGGATTATTGATCTGTTGTAATTTTCTTTACAATCAAATAAAGAATTTACACGCCCCTTCAATTTTTCCACCAAACAAGAGATGACGACTCCGCTGGGGACCTCTTTCTCTACGATGAGCAAGTCGTGACGCAAGGTGACGTCACCTACATGGGAAAAATGGTCGAATCACTTATTGTGGAGTTTGACCAGGCAAAGTATGAAGAGTTTCTCTCTTCCAGCTCCAAAAGCCCTAGGGCGCGGTAATACCGCAAGGTCTCCTTGGGGACCCGCTCTGAAGTCCGCTCTAAGATTCCTTCAGATGTGATTGACAAGAAGAGTGCTATGGCTAATCACATCACACGTAACACCCGCGTCAACGTCTTCCATGAAACCCACGAAGTTAGCGCTGCTGATATTCAGTCCGTTCATGCCCATCCTCTTCCTCAGTTCTAGGTTACCGGGGGTTCCCAGTAACCCGTACGGTGTAACCGGAATACTGAACGTCGACAGAGACGACGTGCGCGTCAACTACAGGCGCAAGAAGCTGGAACAACTATCTGTCCAGCAGATATAGAACGCGAGGCTCAAGCCTGCGTCTCTTCTAAGTTACGTCAGACGAGCAAAGTCAGCGTATGGAGACCAAAACGCGAAACCCAACAGGCTTGTGTTTCTGAGACTTCATTTACCAAACACGACGTTCGGCAGCGCGAGGGCTATACTTCTTCTCAGAGACACGAGACCCGCGTCTCTACGACTAAACACGGAATTGAGAAAGTCTGCGTGTCTCAGCCGTCGCTAACCAAACGCGACAATCAGCAACGTGAGGTCCGCGTCTCTGCTCACCAGAGGCATGAGACCCACGTTTCAAAGTCAAAATGCAAGAGCCGCGCCTGTTCTACACAACGTGGGCTCCGCGTTTCTGAACCCTGTGTCTCAGATTCTCGACGTAAGGGTGGCTCTCAGAAGCTGAAAAGCCCCTCGACAATCTGAGGTCAATCTTTTTGATCCCCCTGCGACAGATCTAAGAGATTATTTGACAAAGAAAAGGAGTGCTAATCAGATCACACCGTCTTGTTGCTGTGAACGGCTCATCACGACAATACTCTCTGAATGCTGCTGCAGCTCACATGCAAGCAAACAGTCAATGTTCAGACGATTGGCCTCGACCTCCCAATCAGCCAAGAGGTGTCGCTTCCACAGAAGGGAAGCCTTCTTTAACATAGCGTACCCTGAAGTCACTGCAAACATGGCAAGCAGAAGTAGGGAAAAACAACCGGCGGTCAGCTCCAACAAGTCTAGCACGGAACCAGAAGGAGTGGACGGGCATACTCGCACTCAGACTGGTGCGGTCGCCCCGATCAACTACAGTGCCATAGCTCAGGGTATTGAAGTAAGTGAATCACACTCCACCATTGCAGAATCGCAGGCCTCGAACTCTTTCATAGAGAAGGAAGCATTTGCGTACATGACAAATACTCCCGAGAGGCCAGGCGCTTTGAACAACAAGCCCAGGTCCAAAGGGAACAATTCGATATGATTCGTACTTAACAAGAATCTATCGATACCCTCAAGCAGATGCTTGTACAATTGCTTGAAGACAGAGGAAGTTAATCGACAAAGCTTCTTCAAAGAAGTCTAAAGGTAAACGGAAAGAAGGAGAAAGCTCATCTTCCGTACATATCGAGGAGAAGGAGCAATCTAATTCAAATCCCCGTCTAAAGAAAGGCAACCCAAAGAATGGGGTATTCATTCTAAAAGGATGAGTCAATTGGAGCACATCTGGAAGCCCTTATCAATCGGAAAGGCCTCCAAGAAGAAGGAGTGGTCCAGCCATATCCGACCGAGTGGGACCATATTCCGATCCTCCTAAGTTCAAAGCTCCGACCTTACAGGCTTTCGACAGCAAAGGGTCATCGAACCAACACATCTACTATTTCAAGTCTCAGACAGAAAATGTAGTAGATAATGATGCCATCTTGGTATGTTTGCTCATCGGCACTCTAAAAGGGGTTCATGAAACTCCCAGAAGCCTCCATCAAAAATTGGGGTGATTTGAAAAAGCTCTTCCTGACACGCTTCTTTGAAGATGACTCGAAAATTACATTGCCCACTCTCCTGGCAACAAAGCAGCGAAAAGGAGAGTCAGTCAAAATATTTGTGGAGAGATTTTGGAATATGGCACTTTGATGTCCTAGCGGAATGACCCAGGTAACCCTGGTAAAAACATGCCGCCACAATCTACAAACTTTACTCCTAACCCAGATAGGAGTTGCTGAAAGCCGCACCTGGAAGCAGTTGGTCCAGTAAGGTGAATAGGCTGAAGAAATTATCGCCAGGGTTAGGGCAGAAGAAAATAAGCCCAAAGCCAAAAGTCGACAAGGCGCACGCCAGAAATATCTTTTCAATCAAAAAAAGGATACATTGGCAACAAAGACAAAATTCCCCGTCAAACCTCAACCGGTCAGGGGAGATGGTTCTTCAAGTCGGCCACGCGCCATCAAGTAGTACGCTTTCAAGGATGAACATGTCGATTCGTTGTTCAAGTTACTCAACAAGAGCAACAGATTAAAACTTCCTGAAGTTAGATATCCTGAGGACGTCGGCAAGTCCGACAATCCTAACTACTGCCTGTATCATAGGATGTTAGGGCACCCCACCAAGAGCTGTTATATCTTCAAATATATTCTTCAAGCTCTGACCAATGCAGAAGTGCCAAAGCTCCGTCCAGAGCAGAAGAAAGTTACGGCTAATATGACATCATTTCTTTAGTTTGGAAAACAGCCTCTAGCACTGTCCGGAGTTATTCCCATCCCCGAAGGGGAACTTAGAATGATCAATACGGACCCACATCATCAGCAGGAGAAAGGTCTTGTACCTATCCCTACACCTCAGGAAGAAATTATATAGGTTCATCCCGACCTTGTAGATGGCTAACAGTGGACTACTGTTACCAACAGAGTCCAAAGGCAAGGTGAAAGTTTCGTCCTGCAATGTAGTGTGCACTTCTTCTCGAGAAGCAGAAACCGATGTTCCCTCACTAACTAATTCGGAAGTGAAAACAATCGTCCTTGCCGCAGAGCTTAATAAACCGCTCGTGGCAGAAATTCGTTCGAGTCAGTCGTATTTAAAGAAGTACGACGAGATGGTGGCAAGCCCTCCTAAACCTACTGAAGAGCCAACCAAGCCCTCCGCTAAGCAACCTATGGAGAAGCAGAAAGAGCTTCAATTTTCCAAGTCTCTCCCAAAGAACAACGTGGAAGGATCTCAACACCTTACTGCTTTGACGTCCTGGCCCAACTGGCCAATATCCCGGCCAGAATCACCCTTTACGAGCTCCTAAGACTATCAAAGTCATTAAGAGAAGCTCTGAGGGAAGCCTTAGCTGACGCTGAGGTCTTCATGGCCTAGATCACAGCTGAACCATAGGAGGAAGATGAAAAGGACAACCTCCATACCTCTCAAAATGCTCCCTGCATCACCTTCACGTCAGATGACATGCAGGTCAAGGGAAAACATGATCGGCCCCTGTACTTCACAGGGTACATTGGATCATCTTAAGTAAGCCGCATTTAGCTAGATCCAGGATTCGTGTTGAGCATCATGCCTCGTCGGGTCATGCAGCACTTAGGAATCCCCACCCACCGATTGAGCAAATCCCAAACTACCATTTATGGTTTTAACGCTAATTGTATGCGCCCAATAGGGAAGATCAAGTTCAAATGCCAGATTGGGGATCTAAGATCTGAAGTGACGTGCTATGTAACCAACGCTGACACTTCGTACTATTTGCTGCTCGGGCGACCTTGGATTCATCGTAATTCCATCATCCCCTCCACTCTCTATCAAGTCATGAAGTACATCAACGAAAGTGAGAAAGTCCAAACATTGATTGCGGAAAGGTATCCATTCAAGGAAGTAGAGAACTATTTCACAGACTTTCTCCTATACCAGGATTCTCTGGAGATGAACGAAAATCCACAACCAGGAGAACCAGACTCTGGTAATGAGCTAACACTGAGCCAGAGGCAAAAGTAGAGTGCATGTGGGAATTAAATCCACTTGTAATGAGTATTAATAAGCTTGATGTTAATAACACCGCCGATGATGTAGGCGAGTGGTATATTAATGAAGAGTTGAATTTGGCTTACTTTGCTATGTTTGCTTCTGATTAATGCCATCAGACACTAGTACCGAGGTGGATAATGACCCCTGGTCGGCAATTAATGCTCTAACATCATTGCATGTACCAATGAAGTCATCCCTTAAAACGTACCAAGATGTCGGTGATGCGCAAGAATCAGTATTCATGGTCCCAGCAAGACGCAGAGGCCAAAAATTAATTCTTTTCAGAAGAATTAAGTTCGAATTGATGTCTCGTGAAGACTCAGAAAGCGAGAACGAATCCCCTTAGTTCTCTTATTACGAGCCAAATGTACTCAGAATGATGGAGAGCATGGGGTATAATCTAACAAATGGTCCTGATTTGAACTTCGGCAAAGGAAGAAGACACTACTTCGATCTTTCGTTCCAAAAAGGAAGACCCCCAATTATTATCATTGAACTCGCAGGGGGTTGGGCTATGTGTCAACTCCAATCCCATCAGCCTCTGAGTCTGAAGGGTTATTACACCATAATTATTCATCGGGCACGTCATCATGGGAGTCGGATGTTAGTGTCGGCAATATCTTTGGAGAACTTTCAGTAAACATAATTTCAACAAGCCACCTGGAAGACAGAGATGAAGAAATGATCCAGTCTGATACAGACCCTTGGATCAAACACCTAAACACTCTCTTGGAAATTCTCTTCGAACAATGCGAACCACCCACAGAAGATAAGGTCACACAGATTAATCTGGGAGATGAGGCTAATCCTAAGCCCATCTTTATAAGCGAAAGCCTATCACCCTCTGAGAAAGAAAATCTAATATCTCTTGTGCGAGAATATATAGATGTTTTTGCTTGGAATTATGAGGACATGCTTGGGCTTGATCCTCGAGTGGCTATGCAGTGCCGTAATATTAATTCGGACGCGAAACCAGTCAAACAGCAACAGTGATGGTTCCGTTCAGAAATAATGAAAGCAATCCAGTTGGAAATCAAAAAGCTTATAGACTCTAGCTTCATTAGGGAGGAGCAACACCTTGATTGAGTAGCCAATATCGTCCCTGTTACTAAGAAAAAATGGAAAGATCCAGATTTGCATCAATTTTTGTTATCTAAATGAGGCCTGTCCCAAAGACGAATTCCCTCTCCCAATCACAGATGTCATGATTGACAATACATGTGGGTTTGAACGAATGTCCTTTATGGATGGATTCTCAGGGTACAATCAAATTAAAATATATCCTAATGATGAAAAGCATACTTCTTTTAGGACACTACTGGGGGTATATTGCTAACTGTCATGCCCTTCGGACTGAAGAACGCGGGGGTAACATATCAGAGAGTTATGAATGCAATTTTTTATGAACATATGCGTAAAACAGTGAAATACCACGTCGATGATATTGCAGTGAAAAGCCGGCCAAGGGCGACCACATAGCAGATCTGAAGACAGTTTTTGAAATCATGCGGGCATATCAGTTGAAGATGAACCCCAAATCTTTCCTGGGGGTAGCCAGCGGTAAATTCTTAAGATTTATTGTGACATTCAAAGGATTCCATCTCGATCCAGAGAAAGTCCGTGCCGTCCAAGAGATGCAATCTCTGAGGAATCTCAGGGAGCTTAGAGGATTGCAAGGGCGACTAGCATACATCTGGAGGTTTATCTCAAATCTCTCTGGAAGATACCAACCCTTAACCAAATTAATGAAGAAGGGCGTTTCATTCATCTGGGACAATGCTTGCCAACATGCGTTCGAGGAAATCAAACGATACCTCACGCAACCACCCATCCTTACAGCTCCGGTTTCAGGAAAACCTTTCCTGATATACGTTCGAGCGATGGATCATTCCTTAGGAGCTTTACTAACTTAGAATAATGATCAGGGACATGAGCATGCAAACTACTATCTGAGCAAAACCATGATCGGAGCTGAACATCGGTATAACCTGATCGAAAAGGAATGTTTGGCGTTGGTGTTCACCATCCAGAAAATGCGACACTACTTGGTGGGCCAAACTATAAATGTTATATCAAAAGTCAACCCTTTGAGGTTGCTCATGACAAAGCCATCGTTGCTAAATGGTCGACTGGCAAAATGGGCCATACTGCTCTCCCAATATGAGATGCACTTTCTACCGCAAAAAGTCGTGAAGGGACAAGCAGTGGCAGATTTCCTGGCTGAACATCTAAATCTGAGAGCGACTGAACTTTACGAGGATCTCCCAGATGAGATCGCTGAAGTTTGTCTGACCCAGACATCTTTCGAAGGACAGGTGTGGCAACTCTTCTTCGACGGTGCATCGAGAACAGGTCCGTAAGGGCACGTCATAGCAGGAGTGGGGGTAGTACTAGTCTCCCCATAGAACTACATGATCCCTCGTGCATTCTCATTAACCGAGCCATGCTCCAACGATGTAGCGGAATACAATGCCCTTTTGACTGGAATGCAAATCGCCGATGAGATTGGCGTTAAAAATCTCGAAGCATACAGTGACTCTAAACTCATCGTTAACTAAGTTCATGGAGAGTACGAAGTCAGGCATGAAGACTTAGTACCATATTTCAACGCAACTATCTCTATGGCCAAAAAGTTCGAAAACTTTTACAACGACCATGTACCACGCCAGCAAAATCGCACGCAGATGCACTGGCATCTCTCCCTGCCTCCTTAGCCCTTCTCTAGCTAGAGCAGTAGAGAAAATATTTATCTACAGCCATAATTTGTATTGCTCAAGAACCGCTTTTGAAGATTACCAAAAGCCGACAGGAGACTGTCAACCTAAAGAAGCTTCAGAGACTTCAACAGGTCCAGAACTCAGGGATTGATGATTCCCGTACATCGACTATACATTGTATGACATCCTTCCTGATGATCCCAAAGAGGCAGCTGTCATTAGAAGGAAAGCCCCCAAAATCTACTATAATGCGATACGCGAACACTGTATCGCCGATCGCATGATAGGATCCTCCTCCACTGTTTGTCGCAGAAGGAGGCATAGGAAGTACTCAAAGAAGCGCATGATGGCATGTGTAGAGTTCATCAGCCTGGTCCGAAGCTTGGGGATCGACTCCGAAGACTGGGATATTATTGGCCTAAGATTATCCTTGACGCCATCACTTACGCTAAACGATGTCACGCATGTCAGGTCCATGGTGACTTCATCCATCAAGCACTACGATATCTTCGCTCTACAATCTCAACCTGGCCATTTGAGATGTGGGGAATGGACGTGGTTGGCTCTATCACCCCTCCTTCATCCAAAGGACATCGGTTCATTTTAGCTATAACCGACTATTTCTCTAAATGGGCTGAAACTATTCCCTTGAGGGAGGTAAAAGCATCTGACGTGGTCAAATTCGTTAAATATCACGTCATTTACCGCTTTGGTGTACCACGATGGATTGTGCATGATTTTGGGCCTCAGTTCGTCAGTCAGACTTTTCAGAGGTTCTGCAACAAGTTCAGAATGTAGAGTGTGTCCTCAACGGCATACTACCCAACCGCTAACGGCCTCGCAAAAGCTTTCAACAAAACTATTAGAAATTTTCTCAATAAATTCGTCTTGAAAAGCCAACGTGACTGGGACGACAAGTTAGGTGAATGCTTATGGGCCTATCGCACGACGGTTCAAACCCCGACGAAGGCTACACCTTTCTCCTTGGTATTTGGGTGTGAAGCTGTACTCTTATTAGAAATTCAAATCCCATCTCTACGTGTCGCTTTGACAGCAGAGATGACAAATGAGGAGAAGCATCGACTGTGACTCCAAGAGCTGAAGGTTTTGGACGATAAACGCCTGCAAGCTCAATAGCAAATCGAGCTTTATCAAGCTCGAATTATCAGAGCCTTCAACAAGAAAGTCAAGGAGCGAACTTTCAAGAAAGGCGACCTTATCTTAGTTGTTAGAAGAACTATGGTGATGATGCATAAGACCAAAGAAAAATTCCAACCCAGATGGGAAGGACCATTTGTAGTAGAGTCGGTCTACTCAAATGGAGCTTATCGCCTCATAACCTCAGACGGTGATACGCTCATGATGCCAATCAACGGCAAATTCTTGAAGAAATACTATCCATGATAGCACTCTTCTCCTGATCAGGTTAATACTACACCTCTGATTGAAACTCCAAATTCAAGATGAATGCCAAAGAAATGCTTCTCTTTCTCCACTGGATCACATCACGGTCAATCAGCGTCAAACTAATCAAGCGCTGGTTACATCATGATGCATGATGTAAAATTTGAAAAAGAAACAAAATGCAAAACTTCGGTTTTAGTTTAGTTACTCTTCTACTGACATTCGACGTCTCCAACGGCTAAGGATAGAGGAAAATGTTGGCTTTTGAATCCAACATAAGTCTTCAACAACTTATCATGCTGAGGAGAATAGCATGGCTAACCCAACTCAAACGGTAGTTGGTAAAGACACACCAATTTCGTTGATAGCTGAGGGTTTGCTAAACATCATAAGGGACTTGGTCCCATCCTCTCCTCCAAAATCTCCTAGCAATTCTCACCCATAGAATGATAGGGCCACAAAAAATACCTGTGTTCATCTCTCTAATGAAATGAATTGAGATTTGTCAAGTTAATATTAAACTTCTGACAAATCAGATTTTTCAATCCCCAGTGGATTCAGTCGAGTTAATATTAAACCTCTGACAACAAAACTCATTAAAAATCCTCGCTGTTATGTTAATACTGCACCTCTAACTGCAAATTTCTCATGTCTTAGGAAATCAACGATTGTCACATTAATATTAAACCTCTGACAGTTCATTTTACTTTTCACCCAAAATCTCCTACCAATTCTCTTCATAGAGTGGTAGGTCCATAAATACAATCATTGCTATGTTAACACTACACCTCTGACAATGAAAAATTTCAATACTTCCCAATGAGTACAAATCTCACTTGTCTCTCCTCTATATGGAGTCACAAGTCCTCAAAATTGCTCCTATCGCAAACCAATTCTTGTCAAGTTAAAATTACACCTCTGACATTCCAAATTTCACTTATCAATTCTCATCAATAGAATGACAAGTCTTCAAAATTGCTCCTATCGCAAACCAATTCTTGTCTTGTTAATATTACACCTCTGACAAATTATTGTTAAGTTTAATACCATACCTCTAATAGTGATTAGGTTGCTGCCAAGTTCAATGTTAAATCTCTGACAGTCACTTTCCCTCAGGCTTCCATATTGGAGCTGAGATGAGCGATGCCAAGTTTAACATCACACCTCTAGCGTCCAGTTCATTGCTAAGTTCAACAATACACCTATGACAATGAATTTCCCTCGAACTTCCCTATCGAAGTTGAGATGATTAATGCCAAGTTTAAAATTACACCTCTAGCATTACCTTCACTGCTAAGTTTAACATTACATCTATGACAGTGATGTTTCAGTCTTCCAAAATGAAGCTGAAACTCCCGTTGAGTCAGGTTAATATCACACCTTTGACCCACATTCCTGTCAGGTCAATATCATACCTCTGACAGTAATCTTAATTTCCAGAACGGAATTTTTTCCAACTTTAACTCGTTAAGTTAATTATCACATTTCTAGCAAGTCAAGAGTTTCTACTTCTATATGTCAATTTTCAATGCAAAAAAGGAATTCAAGACATATCAGAAGACAAGAAAAAGTGTCACTTTTATTGATATTCAAACATATGAAAGTGATACAAGACGCTTCCTTATACAATAAGATTGGGTGTTACAATAAAGGAGTACAAAGAAGTCCCTCTCTTTCAGCGAAAAGCTGCACTCACTCCTCAAGACATTGATTGAGCTTAAACCTGCACAAAAATACAGTATTTCAATTTTTAAGATTAAAAAGTGCAAGTGCTCAATTATACCGCAATAGCAAGTGGCTATGCGGGTCGTGATCCACAAGGAGAGACTAGCGATAGAAGCTTTTTAGTAAGTCTTCTTTTAAGATACAAAGTTTGGTTAAAGTTCTTCTTTAGTTCTTTAAAAGAAAAAGAGAAAAATTAGGTTAAAGTTAAGTGAGGAAGAAAGTGGTAGAATGAGAAGGTGGAGAAAAATAGAAGATGATTATTTACAAAGAAATTGAAAATGGAAAGAAGTGGGTGTTGTTGGTGTTCTAAACTAAAGAATAAAAGAAAAGAAAAGAACTAAAAATTACTTACTTCTTTTGGCTAAATACCTACCTTGAATCTTTTGCAATGATGTTACCTTGAAGTGAGGCGATCAACGTATAGCCCATAAGAGTTGATTCCCATTTCCTCCACATTATATCATCAAGACGTTGCAAGTATGAAGTGATACAGAATGAAACTCAAAATCCATCGTCATGAGCTATCGGTGGCACTCGCAAAGGCAAGGCTCTTTCGATGCTTTTAGACTCACTTGGAGAGCAATTTTACCAAAAGAAGAAAAGTAGAGAAGAAGAAGAACACAAAAACAAAGTACATATAAAAGGAAACTACAGATTCGATTTCATAACAATAAGAGAAAAGAAGGAAATCTTACACCGGTGTCACTCTCAGCACAAGTTTCGTTCTCGTTCTCCTATGAAACTCTGATCTCCTCTGATTTACATAAATTAAAACTAAAAATTACACGAAAAAAATAAAAACCTACACTACAAAGAATGAAAAACTGGACTAAATCCTATCTCTGCATTGTCGTCCCCCTTGCCTTTGAGATTGCAGGTATTTATAGAAGAAATGCAGAGATTAGAGGAGTATGAAGATAGGGAAAGCTGGCTATTTCTGAATTTGAATTCTCCCTTATCTCCAAACTTGATTTGATGTAGATATTCAGTTATGATCTGCAGTTTGTTGGCGTATTGATTACTGAATATTACTTATCAAATGATAGAATTAGAAACAGTGACCAACATAAGATTTGTAGCTCTGTCTGTCCTCTTTTTGGATCATCTTGAATCATCAGTTTTGAGATTCAGTAGCAAAAGTTATGATTCAAATACTGAAATGTATCCAGTTAGAATCTGAGTCAAACTTGCTTCATCTCATCTGTTGATCTTCTCTCTATCCATTTATCTCTCTGTATTTGATATTATCCTCGATTGATCTTTAGCTAACCAAAATAGATTTATAGAAATCTGAATTTTACTGGTTTTCATTTGGTGTTATCTTTCTGATTTGTTCTGATCTTCAGCTAAACATTTGCCCCAATCCTTGATTTGTTCTAACTAGATCTGGGATCATCCTCAGCTAACCAAATTAGAACATAAGATTTGTAGCTCTGTCCGTCCTCTTTTTGGATCATCTTGAATCATCAGTTTTGAGATTCAGTAGCGAAAGTTATGATTCAAATACTGAAATGTATCCAGTTAGAATCTGAGTCAAACTTGCTTCATCTCATCCGTTGATCTTCTCTCTATCCATTTATCTCTCTGTATTTGATTTTATCCTCGATTGATCTTTAGATAACCAAAATAGATTTATAGAAATCTGAATTTTACTTGTTTCCATTTGGTGTTATCTTTCTGATTTGCTCTGATCTTCAGCTGAATTTGCCCCAATCCTTGATTTATTCTAACTAGATCTGGGATCATCCTCAGCTAACTAAATAGATCCAGTTAAATCTGATTTTAACTGGTATTTATTTAGTTTAATCCTCTTTCTCTTCATTATTATCTTCTACAAAATAGACATTTGAGACAAAGAAATTAGTAGATTTATTACACGATAAATGTAGGAGTGTAATGAAAAGAATGTAAAATATGTGTATTATCACACCCCCACACCTATCTTTTGCTCGTCCTCAAGCAAAACAACAAAACTAAACTAAAGATTATTAGACCACTTTCGCAGGTCACGCGATTGCACTGAGCTTGTGCAATAAGCCGTTAAACCTCCAGGTTACCCTAGAGGACGAGTTTTGTCTCGTGAGGGTTTTCAGTGGATTACACCCACAAAATCCGTAAAGAAAAAGAAAAATGTTAGTATTTTGAAAACACATTTTGAAAGAAAAAATATTTGAAATATTATTGTAAGTTTTAAGTAATCTATAAGTTATAGGAAAACCGAATTTTTCATTCCTAAACTTAGTCTCTATTCAAAAATTTGTTATCAATCAAAGTAAGGGTCAAATTGTACTTCTCATCTATTCTATTACTTTACCCTAAGTCATATGCACCTTATGACTGTGAAAATTTTGACTAAGGGTTCTTTAACTCTAACTCTTATGCCTCATTTATTTATATATATATTTTTGGTGGTATTATTCATTAGTTCTATTAGGCTTTCTAATCTGCCCATGTAACGAGCCTTTAATTGATGACTCCCAAACCAAACGATCTTAGGGCACCGGGTGGAAAAACACCCCAAGGACTTAAGGACTCGAGCAAATAAGGCCACAAAACTAAGGATTTTATTATATGAACCACTTTTAGGCGTGAATACTTATGCTTTATTAGGCGTGAATACTTATGCTTTATTAGGCATAAATATCCAGCTTAATCAGAGGATTTTTATATATATATATTTTCTCAAACTTATCTAATCATCTTTCGCATAAATACTAAGGCTTGCTTAGGCCAAAGCACCTAACTAATCAATAATTAGATTTGTTTATCTTTTATTTATTTTTTCTTTTTATTTTGTTTTAATTTTTTTTAAGGCATAAGAATCTTTGTTTTTGAACCCTAAGTGTGTAAGTGTATGAAGCGTGCATATTTCATTAAGGTAAAGATTAAGACTAAATTACTTTAACAAATTATCTTCCTAACCCTAAAAATCAAACAAATAATCTTATTTTGACCAAGTTTAAGAAATCCTAATTTTGATTTTCCTATTCCTTAAAATTGACTCAATTTCTTACAAAAAATATGTCAAAATATTGTTTCTATTTTTCAAAAAGTTTTTTTTTAAAAGTAAAGAAAAAATGTTAATTTTTTTTAAAGTTATGTTAGAACCCTCCCCCACACCTATCTCATGCGTTGTCCTCAATGTATGAATTAATGCATAGATGCATGAAAAAGAAAAAAGGGAAGGAAAATGTTACCTTAAGGTGGTGGTCTGATTGGTCCACGAAGTGCGGCCCAATCGACTTTTCGTGGAGTTCGGAGGAACCCAACAGAAATCTCTCTAATATAACCCATTAAAATGATGTATCCATAAAGAATTTTTATTAAAAATTTAACCCCATCTAATTTTCAAATTCCATAATTAATTTCGGAGTCAAATTTGTCAACCGCCTTGTCCCAAAATAGAGTGTGAAAAGATAGAATGATTGACTTGGACTTAGGAAGTACGGGAATTAATACCGACTCAGGAAAGTGACTTAAGTAAAGTAAAGGTTCAGGAGTCGAAATTGGTTCAGGAAGTGGGTCCAAATCAAGAAGTTAAAACTCAAGTCCACATTCATTTTCCAACAATGGAATGTGACTTAATATTGGTGATTCAAGTTCAAGAATGATAGGTGTGAGAATCAAAACTGACTCTAAAATATTACTCAAGTCGGGTAACAAAACAGGAGTCAATATTGATTCGGGAATTTGAACTGGATCACAGATTTGAGAATCTAGGTCATATTTCTCTTTGAGTTAATGTCATAAAAATGAGAACTTGCCAATTTATCAATGGGACTTTCAAAATTATAAAATTGGTCAAGTTCAATATGATGATCATCAAAGATGGGCGATTCAATTTCATTATGAATTGGCACAGGATCCAATGTTGACTCGGGAAAAAGATTGAAATCAGGTGAAGACATCGGAGTCATAATTGAATCAGGAAGTAGAATTGAATCACTAAGTTGAGGTTCATGATCATATTCATTTTTAAGCACGATTTCAGGAAAGGGATAACTTGCCAAACTATCAATGTCACTTTCAAATTTTGGAGTTCGGGTAAGTTCAAATGATTGTGCTAAAATGGAACCTTGTGTTCCAAAACAACATGACTTTTCGGCTCTAACAGAATGGTTACTAACATCAGAACTGGCCAAACGGTGAGAACGTAGAGATTGGACCATCATATCTATGTCATGATTACGAGCGTTTTGAGCCTGAGTCATGGCTTCAAGCATCTTTTCATAGTTGATAGGTTCATCGTTTTGTTGAAAAGATGAAGTGTTGTTTTGGAATTGGTGGTGAAATTGTGAGTCCATCAGATTTTGTGATTTTTGTTTGGACTCACGCATACTGATTTTCAAAATTGATGGTTTTCTATTTTGGACTGGTGGAACTGAGTATGAATCTTGAAAATATTGTGGACAAGGTGGATAAGGAGGACAAGTTGGTTGAAAATTGGACTCAGGGGAGGTGGATCCCCATTGACTCTGTGAAGAGTTGAAATTATTCTGAAAATTATGGTTATAAGATTGGGGACATGGGCTCTATTGATTCGGATAAGACCAATCCGGCACACTAGGTTGGTTGAAGTTATGATATACTGGGTTGGTAATATCCGAAAAAGAGGTTGGTGTGTAATATGGATTACTATTAAAATTGAAAAAATTGTTATTATAAGCCATATCATACAATAAAATACAAACAAAGAAAAAAATAAACAAATAAAAAGAAAAATTCTAAACTAAGTTAGGGTAGACCTATGACCTAGACGACTCCTAACTGGTCAGACTGTCCACTGGAGGTATAATACAGACTTTGACCACAAGCTAATCAGCCAGGTTAGGGCAAGATTGGTGGGAGGTTATCTGTCAAAGACGTTCCTTAATTAAGTAACCACCAACCTTCGGGCTTTCGGCCCTTAATCCCCTTCCTAGACACTGATTTGGCAGGAGTCAAATTCCAACACCTTTCCCCTTTAGGATAATCTCCTAATTGAGTCCGAGATGTCCCTAGGGCCAACGTCTACTCAATTTTATTTAGGCTTGGGTTAGTGAGTGAGGAGATTGTTTGTGGGCTAAGGGAGGGTAATGACTTCCCCACCTTATCTTTTTTATAGGATAAGCCCTTAAGATTGATTTAGTGCAGTGTACAAGAAAAGCAACACTTAAGCAATGTAAACAATCCAAAAGTGTTCTTATACTACATGCTATGCACACGTACCTTTATTCCAGCACTCTTCAACAGCAATGAAAAATGTAATAAAATAGACACGTGCCTAAATACAAAGTCTAAATCATTTTTTAGCATTTACAATCATCATTTTACTGTTGTGTTGAAATATATATACAGTGAGTCAAATAAGGAAATAAATGCAACAGATATTTAACTATGCAATTCAGCCAACCTGCAAAAAATACAGGTTAGTAGTTCACTCAGTTTGCCACAGGACTGTAGCAAATCTGAGGGCTTCTTGGCTCTGCTTTCTTGAGCAGAGTCCAAGGCCACTTATATGTCCACTGCAGTAAGAATTCCTTGTTGTTAAATCTGTATAAAAAAATAAAGAAGAAAGTTAACCAAAAATATAAACTTTAAAAGAGAGTAACTTACCGTCCCTCCCCGGTAACGGCGCCAAAATTTTGATTGAGCTTAAACCTGCACAAAAATACAGTATTTCAAATTTTAAGATTAAAAATTGCAAGTGCTCAATTCTACCGCAATAGCAAATGGCTATGCGGGTCGTGACCCACAAGGAGGGACTAGCGATAGAAGCTTTTTAGTAAGTCTTCTTTTAAGATACAAAGTTTGGTTAAAGTTCTTCTTTAGTTCTTTAAAAGAAAAAGAGAAAAATTAGGTTAAAGTTAAGTGAGGAAGAAAGTGGTAGAATGAGAAGGTGGAGAAAAATAGAAAATGATTATTTACAAAGAAATTGAAAATGGAAAGAAGTGGGTGTTGTTGGTGTTCTAAACTAAAGAATAAAAGAAAAGAAAAGAACTAAAAATTACTTACTTCTTTTGGCCAAATACCTACCTCGAATCTTTTGCAATGATGTTACCTTGAAGTGAGGCGATCAACGTATAGACCATAAGAGTTGATTCCCGTTTCCTCCACATTATATCATCAAGACGTTGCAAGTATGAAGTGATACGGAATGAAACTCAAAATCCATCGTCATGAGCTATCGGTGGCACTCGCAAAGGCAAGGCTCTTTCGATACTTTTGACTCACTTGGAGAGCAATTGTACCAAAAGAAGAAAAGTAGAGAAGAAGAAGAAAACAAAAACAAAGTACATACAAAAGGAAACTACAGATTCGATTTCATAACAATAAGAGAAAAGAAGGAAATCTTACACCGGTGTCACTCTCAGCACATGCTTCGTTCTCGTTCTCCTATGAAATTCTGATCTCCTCTGATTTACATAAATTAAAACTAAAAATTACATGAAAAGAAAAATAAAAACCTACACTACAAATAATGAAAAACTGGACTAAATCCTATCTCTGCATGGTCGTCCCCCTTGCCTTTGAGATTGCAGGTATTTATAGAAGAAATGCAGAGGTTAGAAGAACATGAAGATAGGGAAAGCTGGCTATTTCTGAATTTGAATCCTCCCTTATCTCCAAACTTGATTTGATGTGGATATTCAGTTCTGATCTGCAGTTTGTTGGCATATTGATTACTGAATATCACTTATCAAATGACAGAATTAGAACATAAGATTTGTAGCTCTGTCCGTCCTCTTTTTGGATCATCTTGAATCATCAGTTTTGAGATTCAGTAGCGAAAGTTATGATTCAAATACTGAAATGTATCCAGTTAGAATCTGAGTCAAACTTGCTTCATCTCATCCGTTGATCTTCTCTCTATCCATTTATCTCTCTGTATTTGATTTTATCCTCGATTGATCTTTAGATAACCAAAATAGATTTATAGAAATCTGAATTTTACTTGTTTCCATTTGGTGTTATCTTTCTGATTTGCTCTGATCTTCAGCTGAATTTGCCCCAATCCTTGATTTATTCTAACTAGATCTGGGATCATCCTCAGCTAACCAAATAGATCCAGTTAAATCTGATTTTAACTGGTATTTATTTAGTTTAATCCTCTTTCTCTTCATTATTATCTTCTACAAAATAGACATTTGAGACAAAGAAATTAGCAGATTTATTACACGATAAATGTAGGAGTGTAATGAAAAGAATGCAAAATATGTGTATTATCAGACATCTACACTGCTTCACATACAAGATGTTTGGAAGTGCGCCGAAGAAAGGTTCCTCTTTTCTTCCACTGAATCATGTCGCAGTTGACCAGTGTTGGGACGATCGAGTGCTGATTACATCATGATGCATGATGTAAACATTGAAGAAGCTCATCGCTTACTGAGAACAATGGTGTTTCTTGAGGTCGAAATGCAGAGGAACATTCTGATTGGTGTAGGCCGTAATCCTTTGCTTAATGAGCATCTCCACCACCAGAAAGTCATCCAATGAGCATGGATTTTTCGTCGATGTCACTTCTGAGGGTAAGATTGGTGAAGGGAGGATCCAAAACCTTACTGGTGACGTCCTCTTTCCCGTGACTTGCAAGAGGACCATACCCACCACCATACCCACTGTAACCATAACAAACCCGGGACATTGCCTGCGTCATGTCCAATAAGGCCTTGACGGGTATCATTAACCACGTGAAGCCTCCCTGCCCATGAACAGGAGCTTTGATTCCCCGAGTGCTCGCCAATCGAACAAGCTGGCCGGTCAAAATATTCTCCCAAGAGCCCTGCAAAGACGCAGAAGACCGACTGAAGCTGCCAGAACCAGCAAGAAGCAAAAAAACAAAAAGTTAAAAATTTTTTAAGGCAGGAAGAGAAAAGCTGAAGGGCAGACGCGATTGAAGTTGTGAACTTCAGACGCGGAGTTGACCAGTGTAGATCTGAACGCGGTCTGGTGTTAGACTTGCATCCAAGATATAAGAAGCAAGGTAGCCCAGACGCAGAGTTCGCCACACCCACATTTGAGAAACAGGGGTTGCCATATCCAAGTCCAGAGGTCTCAAAAAAGTTAGAATTCTCTAAGTCAAGAACCTCAAACGCGAGCTTCTTGTACAAAGCTCGCGTCTCAAGATACAAGCACAGAGTTTATCACACTCGCGTTCAAAGGACTTGTGAATTAGAGTTTAAAGTCAGTAAGCTCGCGCTTCATCAAGAAGTCTGAAAGATGCGACTTTCAAACATAGGCGCATCAATCAGATTTCAAGAGAAGATCAAGAGATCGAATTTCTTCATTGGACAGGAAAACAGAAACTCAGTGGGACTGAGTATTTCATGGCAACAAATGATTCCTGCCCGAGGAAGAATTCTCTAGAAATTGAACTTTATTCATGAAGGCGCGACTGTAAAAGCACTTAAGGCGATGCTTTTTGATCTTGAAATCACTTGACTGTGATAATCTTTGGAAAAGATTAAAGAAAAGTATGGAACCTTTGAGTTCTTGTTGTTCATGGGAACACAACCCCTTGAAGGAAAGATGGACAAATCAAGACAAAGACTCTCAGAGCGCATGCTCTCAAAGGGAAACAGTCTAAAATAATGGAATGTTAAGGGGGTGAGGCCTATTTATAGGCAAGCCATAAGGCTTACAATTAATGGCATAAAAATCAAAGCCATCAGCCTTAATTCTCGCACGAACATCAAGTCCAATAAGGAGCTGATGCGTGGATTGCCGCTTCGGGAAACATCAAAGGACACAAGTTCCAATCGTCAACGCCAACTTGGCATCAAAAGATCCAACAAGATCTTTAAGATGGGCTGCATGTAACGCTTAGGAAGCGGCGTCAGGCGCAGACTCAAAGGTCGTGTCCACAAGTCCGCGACCTTTCATAAACCCGAGGGCTGCGTTCCTTTCATTCCTACTGAAGAGTCCACAACCACGTCACCTGAAGTGGTCCAGAGCTGCTTCTCCTCAGCAAGTTGGGTCCACCTTCCATAACTATTCAGGGATTTCGTCTTGAGTTCACACCCATTCACAAGACTTGAAGACTGCGTCCTGAACCTAAAGGTCGTGCCTCCTTTATCAAGAATGCAGGTTCGCGCTTCAAGGTTGCGCTCTTTCAAGGGACCAGAGTCACGTCTCTATTGAGTCAGAGTCGCGTCCCTACCAACCAGCTGAAGACCCGCGCGTCATTCTTGAGGGGCCCAAAATCGCGTCTCCACTGCAAATGAAAGTCGCGTCTCAATCATGAACTCAGTACAACCTGAGTTTGCACCCTCTCAAGGGACCAGAGCCGTGTCTCTATTGAGTCAGAACCGCGTCCCCACCAACTAGCTGAGACCTGTGCGTCATTCTTGAGGAACCCAAAACCGTATCTCCACTATAGATGAAGGCCACGTCTCAATCATAAACTCAGTACAACCTGAGTTTGCGTCCTCTCAAGGGACCAGAGTCGTGTCTCTATTAAGTCAGAGTTGCGTCCCCATCAACCAGGTGAGACCCGTGCGTCATTCTTGAGGAACCCAAAATCGCATCTCCACTGTAGATGAAAGCCTCGTCTCAATCATGAACTCAGTATAGCCTGAGTTTGCGCCCTCTCAAGGGACCAGAGTCGCGTCTCTATTGAGTCAGAGCCCCTTCCCCACCAACCAACTGAGACCCGTGCGTCATTCTTGAGGAACCTAAAATTGCATCTCCACTGCAAATGAGAGCCGCGTCTCGCTCAAGAACTCAGTGCACCCTGAGTTTATTATTCATGGTCGTACCCTATCAAAATGACTAAGAACTGCGTTTTCACAAACAGTCAAGGAGCACGACTATGAAAACTGAGTTCATCCAAGCAGCAAAAGAGTCTGGAAGGATAAAGATGAGAGAAAATTTGAGAACTTTTATTATTTGACTCAAAATTGATAAAAGTAACACAAATACTCTTATTCGACAGATGGAGTGTTACAAAAAAATAGGACAAAACAAAAAAGAAGAAGAAGGCTAATAATCCTACTTTGCCAAAGAACAGATTTGTTCCCAGAGGCGATGCATCTCGTGCTTATGTGCCCTTTCAGCTTCCACCAAAGGTATTACCCGCAACTCTTCCTCGGACAAAAATTTCTTCGTAGCCAGTTGCTCCTAAAGAGACTCCAACCTGGAGGAATGAGCAGTAAGGTTTTCTTGAACCTGCGTCTTGGCAGCCTCCAGCTCTCTAGCCTTTTTCTAGTAACAGCAAGTTTCTGCTCATTGGCCTCAATTAAGGCTTGCGCCCTAACAATAGTAATCCGAGCAGTGGTGATAACTTGCTCTGCACTCTGGATGACGATTTCAGATTCCTTTGAATCGCTAATTAGTCTTTGGTAGTCAGCTTGGAGGTGCTGAAGATGGCGGGCTTCTTTAGCCATTTGCTCCTCTATCTCCTTTCGCTCGTGTTCTTGAGTGGCAATGAGCTTACTCAGTATTGACCGAGCCTCATGCATTAAACCAGCATTCTCCAGGGTCTTGAGCTCCTTCAGGTAGCTTCCCAGCTGTTCAACCAGCACCAGGCATGCCCTAACCTGCGAAGGACTCCTAGTGTGACTGATGTTCTCGATCTGATTCTTGAGAAGCATCCGGGCAAACTCAAAAGAACTGCCCCCGAAAAGGAACAAATAAATACAGGACCTCATGAAAGCAAAACATTGTCGCACCATTTGATGTGCTAGCCCTTTCATGATGTTATTAGCTGGAGATAACCCTACTGATGCACTCCCGGACCCCCTTTCCATGGCAGAACGAGAGACGGGAACCAGTTCAACTTGTGCAGGGGTGAGGCTGATAACAGGCTCGTCAGACACTGAGGTCGTCGCCAATACCTCTGGGACAGTTATTGTTGTAGCAGCTTTCACAGTAACAGAAGAAACAACAAACTCCACGGCACTGGGCTCCCCGGCTGAAGTTTGAACTGTGATATCTTCTACGCCAATGCTTGCCGCAGGATCCTCTACTTAGCTACCCAGTGCTATCTGCAAATCACAACATTAAATGTCGGTGGTAATGATAAAAAGAAGAGTATCTAACATGTCAGTATTCTCTTACCAAGTTGAGGATCTGAAGATGACAAATCTCTGGATAAGCCACTTAGGGATGAGGGCTCCCCGACCTCGGCGGTTGCACCATCATAGAGCATCCTGATATCGGGAGCTTCAAGGCCCTCCTGCTGGGCCAGCTCTTAGATCATCTCCTTAATATGAGAAGAAGTTGTGGCTTCATTATCGGCAGCCAGCCCTGTAGAAGAAAGTCAAAAGGGAATATTAGAACTCATTCCTAACTTGATGGGGAATCAGTTCAGGAGGACAAAGAAAATACCTTCAGTAGCGGCAATACTTGCTATCGGTGAGACCGTCACAGGGACGTATCCCTGTATCTCTTCCTCTGAGATATGAGAGAATTTGCTTGTGTCAGGAAGAGCGGGTTCATCGCCGAAATCGACTTTTTTACCAGGATAACATCCATGTTCTTCGGACAATGAAGACGACAGCTCAACACAAGAGGTTTCAGCGAATGAGGCTTTACCACTGAATACCCTGATAGTAGGGCCAGGATCGATAATCTGCGAGGTGGGCATCAATACACTAGGAGACCCAGGTTGTTGCACCTCCACCCTTCTCTCATGAACTGAAGAAGGTTCAGGCTGAGTTGAGACTCCCAGAATCTCAACGCCATCCCTCCCCACCAAGTCAACTTCAGGTCGCTCGACCTCTTCAGCCATAATGGGTTCACCGCGAGCTCTCCCTCCTCTACAATCATGGGACCCCTGCTGTGCAGACTGCGGGATCGAAGGATGGGGACTTCTTCCTCCTCTTCTTCTTCCTCTCCCTGCTCCTCAACACCAGGAGGAACTACCATGGGCATCGAAGCTTTAGCCTCCAATTCCCTCCTAACCTTCTTCGGGATAGGCTCACCCTTGGACGCAGAGTCGCGGGAACGTTTGGCCACAACCTATCGACTCTTTTTAGCAGGTTGCCCCTTAGGTGCTACTCTCCTTGGCTCCATCCCTGCTTCCAATCTTGTTTCCCTCTCCGCTGCCCGATACTCATCCATACCTCACACACATTTGTTAGACTCCAACTAGGTTTCATAAGATGCCTTGATGCTCTTAATGTATGAGGTATTTATTCTAAGATCAGGCATCCTACTAGCCAAGGAGTACCATATGTAGAAACCGAGGCTGGTATGACAATTAGGCGTCTTGTGAGGCACGCTGAAAACAGATTTTGTCCCTCCAACTACATTCTAGTACCACGCTCGGGCACCTTCAAATAAATTTTCACTGAAGCAAATGACAACGTTGGGGTTGCTGACATATAATTGATCATAGCCGAACTGCCGAGCAAAACAACTGGGCACGTAAGGCTCGATCGTACATGAATCTCCTTGTCGGAAGATCAGATATCCAGGCCGAATATTGATCAGCCACTAGAAGACTCCCGATGGCAGCCTTGTGAAGTCATCTGGTCCCGCAAGGTCGGCAAACTTATCCCCGTAGGACACACCAGCAATCTCAGGAAAGCAACGGTCTAGCTGATAGTTCGAAATGTTCAGAATGGATTTCCAAACAAAGAACATATAGTAGTGAGACCAGCTCAAATTCACCAGCTTCTGCACGAAGGGCACGAAACCTTCGAAGGAAGGACCACTCATTTGAGTCTCAGAGGCAGCAGCACTCAAGGACGAAGCAACATGCTTAGCTTTTGGTGCCATCACGATCGTGAAATCGGTGTTGAAGACGATGAAAATGGAAAAAGTTTTAAGCTTTTCTTAACCCTCAATAAAAAACTCAATGAAGAAGAAGAAGAGTCTAATGATGACTCTTGAAAGACTATTATCTTTTATAGGCACAGTGATCCATAGAGATACGCGACGCATGTCTCGAGGCCTAATCCCCGCCCGACGCATGGCACGCGTCTTAAATGAACGCAAATTTCACGTATCAAGAGTAGGATGTCCCCTCAACTCTGCTGGACACGTGACAACGCGCCCAAAATGCGAGACTCACATTTAACAAAAACCGCATCCCTCCAAAGGTCGCATCTTTTCAGCAAGACTAGAGCTGCGTCTAATCAACAGGGTGAGAGTCGCGTCTTCACTTCAAAAATCGCGTCCCTCTAAAGATCGCGTCTCTTTACCAGGACTAGAGCTGCGTCTAGTCAACAGGGTGAGAGCTGCGCTTCACTTCAAAGATCGCGTCCCTCCAGAGGCCGCGTTTCTTTAGTAAATTAATAGATGCGTCCCCACTCTGAGTGAGGATGGCATCTCTAGAGCAACATGACCCCTGCGTCTACAAGACTTACATTCAGCCCTTACTTCTGCAATCAGTTCAACAGTACACTGGCACAAGTAGGCGACTGTTTATCCCTGGTTCAACAGTACGCCAACAACTAGCTCAGAGCACTAAGGAGGTCTGGACTGCGTATCTAGATACCCACCATGATCACTCTGGTGGCTTCAAAGGGTTTTACAGTACACTCACGAAGACCACATTCTAGATAGGATCAAGCCCAGGACATCTTAAATGATTGTCAGTCCAATCATGAGAAGTATGAATTCAACCAGAGTTCAAAATATTTCGAAATCCGTCCCAGTCAACCGCGGAATATCACAAACTTTGGAGGGGGTTCCTGTAGGCTGTCTAAAAATCACTGAAGACAAGTGATCAAAAAGTAGAGTCCAAACTCTAGATGTAAGATTAATCATCGCCACTAGCGTAGCACCAAGACGTGAGGATTGAAACCCGCATCTCAACATCACTGCAATGACCAAGACGCGGAACATGAAAGCCGCATCTCAGCATCACTGCAGTACCAAGACGCAGAGCCCAAAGCCCACGTCTCATGTGAAACTTGACGCAGAATTTGAAGCTCGCGTTTCTCAAGCATCACCTCAATGGCAAAACGCGAGGCCCATAACCCGCATCTCAGTTATAACTGCCCTCATACTGGGTCAATTATTGCCCACATAATGAGGAAATTAACCCCATTATGGAGTGTTTTTAGGGGACACTTTTACCTGTTGAAACCTCTATAATAGCCCAGTTTGCTATGGAAGAGGGGTCGGAAAAAAAAAATCTGATCAGAAGAACTTCGGTTGTAAACTGTAGAAGGACCAAGATTTTCAGCTAAAAGGAAAAGAGAGTTCAACTCTTCTAACAACTTGCTGCGTACAAGTTTGTTTTTGCCTACGGTCTCTTTGAGATTCTCGTTAGACAGAAGCTGTGTTACTTCATCCACCATCCAAAGAGAAGATTCCCAAAAGGTCTTGATGTTTACCCGGTCAACGGAAAATAAGATTCACTTTCCATCGTCACATCAAGAACCCAACATTAAACAAAGGGGAGACTTGAGCTTAAATATCTTCCTTCTATTGTAACCGGATTATTGATATGTCGTAATTTTCTTCACAATCAAATAAAGAATTTATACACCCCTTCAATTTTCCCACCAAACAATAATCAAATGGCCGGATCGAGAATTTATGTCTAAAGACATAGATCTAACCAACTCACTACTTTCGGCCGTCCATTTTCGCCGCTTGATGGATCGTCAAAAGTATTCAAAACACTTGATTTTTGGTTTATATACACTTAAAATAATATAGATCAACTTCAATGGAGTGAATCTTGTATTCGAATGACGGAGGGTTGTATTTGAGTTGGAAGGATTCGAGCTCAAATCCTTTTGGAAGGACACAAGTCTATCTCTATCTGCCTCTCGCTCCCTCTCTATATATATATATATATATATATATATATATATATATATATATATATATATATATATATATATATATATATATTGTAACGGTCTCAGATTTGTTAGATCCTCAATTAACATAAACATTCTTTTAAACTGGTAGATTATAGTAATCATCTCCAAATCCTTAAAAATTTCATCAACACTTCTTTTGTAAATACTGATATACCCAAATATATATTTCAATCCACAATAATTTTGATCAACATCAGCCTACTTATTCTCAATCTAAACATGTATACCAAAGTCAATAATCCCCCATACAATCATAATAATATTTCGGTTCACAATAGCCTACTTATTCTCCAAATAACAATTTCGGCTTGACATCGCCTACTATAAGAAAAATAAAAGAAACATATGCCCGAGAGCACCCTTCACGGCATCCACAACATAATACTAAATCATTTATAAATCTAACTCGTCGAGATCATAGCCATCTAGCTTATGCTATAATTAACATCAATAAAATTGTAAACATATACAACATGAAACTTTATAATTTACATAAATTATAACTCCAAAACTTCTCTATATAACAAAATTTCCAACAAGGCGCTTGAAATCTTAAATTGGGCCTTCGCCGCACCATGACCTGAAAATATAATAACCTGTGGGGGGAGGTGAGCTCAACAGCTCAGTGAGGAGAGTAAAAAGGAGATCAAGAAATTGATACATATGTCAAAGTAAAAGGAAGCATGTTTTTCTTCAAATGGCAGGGCGAATATAGATAAAGAAAAGAAACAATTATATTAAGGTAAACAGCTGACCCAACTATCCTATGGTTTGCCAAAATGACTTGACTCCTTCAGTTAATGACTCTACAACTTAAATCTTTGCACTGTAATTTACAGGGTTTATGATTTGTATCGAATACTTTACTTTAGTGACTTAGTTTATTATCAAATTCATTTCGTGTGTACATAATCCATACACTATACACGACGGTACACTAATCACAATAAGTTATTCCAGATAATATATATATCATACAACATACTTACATGTTGTATATCGTATCATCCTTCAAGTACTGCATAGATTAATCATACACTTTCACCTATCTATAATATTTCATTATCTTTTATCAGCAGAGTTTCACAGCTTGCATAAAGGACAAGCATACAATACTATTCATTTTGGATAAACACATCTTACCTTATGACACACGGCCTATCTCATACCCCGTCTTCACATTTACCAGCTTCCGCTGACTCCTTTATTCGGTTAACACACACAATATCATACCTCATCTCACACCTACCAGCTCCTGCTGGCCCCTTTCTTTGTTTAACAACACACAATGTCATACCCCGTCTTCACACCTACCAGCTCCCGCTGGCTCCTTCCTTCGAAGTATATATATATATATATATATATATATATATATATATATATATATATATATATATATATATATATATATATATATATATATATATATATATATATATATATAAATAATAACAACACGGTCTTCCCCCTCCCACCGGCTCCCGCCGGCCCCTTCCTTCATATGCACAAAAATAACACGACATGCACCCACAACATCACATACACATCAACTATTATGATATAACACAGAGTGTTAATTGTATTGTGATATACTTTTTTTAATCACCAATCATGTGATTGCTATTTCACACACGATCAAGTTCATGTAACTATCCATTACATGACGCATTCGACATATATATCACTTACATTTATTATTCATTCAACGACGCATCAAATAATTAATTACATTCTCAATGCTCGTCCTAAGTCATATAAATAGTTCTTTTAACTAGTTATGAATCTTATTCACATATTAGGTATTCGTGAATGAAATTTACTATACTGCTTATCCATAACCAGGATCTTAGCATACTTTGAAGTTAATAATAGTCTGCTAGATTCACACTTACACGCAACAATTATTTCAGTAGGAATTATTACTTGAAAATGAGAATGCATACTTCACTAGTCATCAAGCATATTAGTCAAAAACTATCATCGACAAGTTATTAATGATATATGGTTATATGATATATCACAATTGTATATGTATATGTACTGTACAAATAACTATATCCATAACAATTAGGTAATAATGAAAATCAGCAAATGTCGGTCAGATCATTGGTTTTTTAATTGATAATTGTAATCTAGTTCATGTTCATATCTACTTAATATTCATACTTGAGCACAAACCAGCCCGTTGAACTCTAAACGTACACTCATATCGTATAAATTAGAGAGTTAGGATTGATTGAGTTTAGATTAGTTAGTAGTGAAATCCATCATTGAGTTTTTCAGTTTACTTACTCTATTTTCATAGATCAACGATATCCATTATTCAAAGTAGTCCATGTTTTTAGTTTGATATATATTATTCTAGAAGAGATACCGATTATCCAGTATTGCTCTAGTAACAGTTATTATGGTTTGTTTGATATCAATATCCACATTTGGACTTCTGATTTTGCTTACCATCTCCAAAAAGGTTCAATTTCATGGTTCTCAGTTAGTTATAGTTTTACTTATTATCACCTTGTTTATCTCATAAAATTTTTGAAATTCATTTGCAATAATTGATTATGTCCAATTTTTACTATATGGTAACTCGTCTCATCAGATTATGGTAAGTTCCTAATTTATTCATACTAAAGATAACATTAAAATAATAGATAATTATTATACCATCCAATTTATTTCTCACCATGAAATACTTCCATTTAAGTTCTCTCTTTTCCATCACACCAAGATATATAGGTCGGAGATTATATATTTAGTCTAAACTATGCACTTAGTTTGCATTAAAGGGATTACATGCTAGTAAGAAGCCTTAGACCAATATGTGGGATATATTTTACACCACTAGAAATCAAGGAGTCGAACTCAGAAAGAGATCAATAATTCTGTATAATTAACCTTCTCCTTCTGATCAACATGGGAGACTATGACATAAGCTGAATATAATATCTATACACTTCGATTTTTCCCTAACTTAGAATCGATAAAAGGTGAATGAATTACTTACATCGATAATATCCAAATAGATCTCTTAAATCTAGTCGATTCAATAGTAAAAAATAGCTTAGTTTAATTACCAATGATTTAACAATTTAAGTCAGTATGTTATTAGAATGTTTTATTCTCTCATTGAAAAACAAATCGTGAGTATAGTAAAAATATTCATATAAATCGATGTCGAAATGTTGACCCATTATATGGGATGCTTCACCGTGCCAAGTATCACTCCTACCCTTAGAGGAACCTAATATTATTAGCATTGTGAAAGGTTTCTTCTAACAATTTTAAGGATCACTGACTTACATGACTCAATATCAGGGATGAAACTAATCGGTTCATCAACTCTTTCAACTTAGTTATCCTCCTCAAGCTTTGAAACGTCCAACCTAAACTCTTCACCTTTAACCTATCTCATTTACACATTAAAAATTTATAAAACCAAAACTAGTTTAATCTTGTACACTAGAGGCCTTCTTTATTCTACCTCAAGAAGAATAAATTTTCGACTTATCTAGAAACTAGAAGTAGCTAATGATTTATACAAGCTGTCCATATCTCATCAAAAGACCATTCCTTATTAATTGTGTTTAGTATTAGTTAGATCTTCAGGTACATGATCTTTAGACATGAACATGCTGCTTAAATACCTTTTGTGGTTCAGTTTTTTCAGACAACTAATGATGTTTTTATAATAACTTTCATCTACATATTGAAATAAAACAAGGAAAGATTTATTAGAAACTAGATTTCACTATCTTTCCAACTATATATTACATGATAGGTTTATTTAACTAAACTGCTCCAAATATTCAGAAACTCATCAGCTGTGAATGAGTTCTGCAGCCCGACAGTTTCGATCAACATGCAATATTTCAGTCATAATTTAGGATACATGTATCCAATAACGACATAGCATGAACGTTGAAAAGTAGACTCAATTATCTTCCCAAAGGTATATAATATGATGCCATTTAGCCCCAATACACTAGTGATCTGGACCCAATTTTACAGATTATGATTTTTAATAGATTTCTGTATTTATAAGAAAGATTTACTATTTTACTCAAAATAATTGTTTTGTCCAGAAATTTTCAAGAAAATATAAGAGAAATATAGATTGAGGACTCCCTAAGATAATACATGTTGATCATTATATAAGAATTTCTCTGAAAATTTCAAAATTAACAAATAACTTGGATCAAGATAAGATTTCCCTCATATAGTCAAGAGCAATCACAGTGAATGGATCAAGATCTAAGCATAGACGAATTTAAATATGAAATTAGAACAAATTCTGAGATTTATTCTAGATCTGAAGAAGTTTTAAATCAAACATGAATTAATATGGAAGATAACCCTCACCTATGGTTCCTTCTCCTCCTTTTTGAAGTCGCCGCATCTCCGCTTTGGTGTCAATGCCATGGTTGGCCATTACCAGAGAAAAGAGAAAGAAATTTAGTTATAAAGGAAAACAAGAAGGAGAAAGTTAGAGTTCTTTTTAGGGTTTCATTCACACATACCAAAGAAGGGAGAAGGAGAGTGCATGTGTGTGTGTGTGGAGGGGGGGCAGAGGGGGCTCTGCCCCTCCCTGCAGGCCGTCGCGCTGTTGCTGCCGCGCTTAACACCAAGGAGGGAGAGAGATAGGGAGAGAGATATAGAAAAATTGAGAGAGAAAGGGCGAAGGAGAGTTGAGAGCGAGAGAGGGATTGAGAATGGAGATGATTTCTTAGGGTTTTGGAATTTTTTTGGATGAGAATGAGAGGAGGGTTCTGTTGTTCATCAAGGGAAAGAAAAGAAAGAGATTAGAAAATAGTTCTCTTTTGCACAAAACTCCTTTTAAATTTATGTAATACACTTATTTCACCACCTCTCTCTTCTCTTGTCATGCTACCTATACACACACATTTTTAGATAAATCCTGCCTCTCCATCAACTTATGCCATGCACACCTACCCCCTACCATTAAATACTCAAAAATAAAATGTTATGGTATTTCTCTTGGTATTTAATTTATATACTTATATTTACATGATGCCCAAATATACCACTTTATTACATATATAAGTATGAATAATATATTTTGGAAATATACAAGTATATAAGTACATATATTCAAACAAGGATGATCATGTTCACAAAGATTTACATATACCCAATATGCATATGTATATATGTGCATATATCAAATACCCATGCCCCTCATTCAATTTCCCCCCCAGGAATGATTAAACATCCATTGTTACACCAACTTAATTTTTTCATCGCCTCAGATAATCAGTTTATTCTCTTTAACAAGTACTAAATAAAGATTTAGAATTTTGGGGCATTACAGTTCTACTCCCCTTACAAAAGTTTCGTCCTCGAAACTTAGTACCTGAAATGAGTAAATATAAAATCTTCGCATTTCTCCTGCTTATCACAAAATCTTTCTATGATGCAACATCTTTCTCGATTATTCACCTCAAAGATTCATTATCCCTTAATCACTTCTATACAATGTCCTTATGATCCAAATTAATCTTGACTCGCTTGATATTTTAATCATTTTCTTACTCCAGTGTCCCATACCACTAGCAGCTCGTATTGAGGGCCCACACCCTCAGCAGAACACATCCGAATTATGACATGTAGGTACCATAATTCGAATATAAGGTAGTGATTAAATATTCCGCGCTTCGGGATTAATCATACACGTAAGAACTTCTACCCCCCATAAACCAACCATATCAAATAGCATTTTCACATACATACAAAATATAACCATGCATATCAATCATAATAATCAGCCCTATCAATCCAATCCTCTTTCTACTATTTATTTTAAGTCTATTCTCATTCTATATCCTGGGCTCTGATACCAACTGTAACGGTCCCAGATTTGTTAGATCCTCAATTAACATAAACATTCTTTTAAACTGGTGGATTATTGTAATCATCTCAAAATCCTTAAAAATTTCAGTACTTCCTTTGTAAATACTAATATGCCCAACTATATATTTCAATTCACAATAATTTTGACCAACATCAGCCTACTTATTTTCAATCCAAACATGTATACCAAAGTCAATAATCGCCCATATAATCATAATAATATTTCGGCTCACAACAGCCTACTTATTCTCCAAATAACAATTTCAACTTGACATCGCCTACTATAGGAAAAACAAAAGAAACATATGGTTGTGAGCACCCTTCATGACATCCACAACATAATACGATATCATTTATAAATCCAACTCGTCGAGATCATAGCCATCTAGCTTATGCTATAATTAACATCAATAAGATTGTAAATATATACAACATGAAACTTTACAATTTACACAAATTATAACTCTAAAACTTCTCTATATAACAGAATTTCCAATAAGGCGCTTGAAATCTTACTCACCATAACCTGAAAACATAATAACCTGTGGGGGGAGATGAGCTCAACAGCTCAGTGAGAAGAGTAAAAAAGAGATCAAGAAATTGATATACATGTCAAAGTAAAAGGAAGCATGTTTTTCTTCAAATGGTAAGGCAAATATAGATAAAGAAAAGAAATAATTATATTAAGATAAACAGTCAACCCAACTATCTCTATGATTTGCCAAAATGACTTGACTCATTCAGTTAATGACTCTACAACTTAAATCTTTGTACTGTAATTTACAGGGTTTATGAGTCGTATCGAATACTTTACTTTAGTGACTTAGTTTATTTTCGAATTTATTTCATGTGTACGTAATCCGTACACTATACACGACGGTACACCAATCGCAATATGTTAATCCAGATAATTGAAAACACACCTAGAAAGGGGTGATAGGTGTATGGCTAATCTAATGACAAATGACGTGGAATTAAAAACTAATTGCAACACACTTAGTGCAACCAAAGAGTGTAGCCGAATTCACGATGACAGGCTCTGGACTATCTCCTCTAAATTCCTCTAAATAAGAGTTGAGGTGCTATATGAAGCTCTCTTGGTTCAACACTAGTAAGGCACACAAACAATACCAAGCATATAAGTATGATATGACCAATATGAATTAATGCAAGATATAAGAGAGAGAAAGTTAGAGATAGTGGATCAATCACAAACACAAAGATATGTTTTGAGGTTCGAGCCACTGCTCTACGTCCCCGCCTTCACACAGAAGGATTTCCACTAATGCGTCCGCACAGGACTTCCCAAACAGGGAACCTCTACTGATAATATGGGTAATACAAATTTGGAGTACACAACTCCTCTCTCAAACAACAACCTCCACACAAGAGGTAAGACACTAAGCCATACAAGATCAACCTCTCAATAGAGGGATAGTCTCAAAGCCAACACAATTACCTCTCACTAGAGGAACAAGGCACAAGTCAAACAACAATCACCTCTACACTTAGAGGGATAGGCACAAAGCCAAAACTCTAACCTCAATCACTTCTACACTTTGAGAGATACCAACACAACCTCCACAATCACCTCTACACAAGAGGGATAACAACAAACACAAGAAGGTTACAACTCTTAGTGATCTCAAAGACCACAAACAACTTTGGTGATCACAAAGACTATATACCAATTTTCTCATAAAAAATAAGATCCTATAAATAGGATAGAGATGATAGCTCAAGTGTGAGAAAATAAAGTATTTGGAATGAAAATAACAAATAAAAATACTTGAGAAAATCACAAGATAGATATTGAAATGAAGATCAAAAATCAATTCTCAAATATTCTCTTTTTCTTTGATTTTTCTAACACTTTAAAACAAATAAAGATAAATCTTTTTAGCACAAAACTCTTTTAAAAACTTGCTGTTAAACACTGGCAAAGATAAGAAAAATTGCTCTCTAAAAACTTGTTAAAAACAACTCAAGAGAAGGCATATATATAACATTTCAAAAATCTGCCCGTTGGCAGTCTGGAAAGGTCAGAAATGACCTGCCGGTCAACCACCCGGTCGACCTCGCAACGGTCATATTTATGACCGTTGTGCCTCCGGTCGACTGCCCGGTCGACCGGTCATAGCCATCGGTCGACCGCCCGGTCGACCGGCCAGTACCCGAGAGTGGGTGCTTTCAATCGGTCGACCGCGCGGTCGACCGACCGAGTTAGCTGGCCATGTGCACGTCCCTCGTGCACATCGGTCGACCATTTCGGTTGACCGACCACTAGTCCGGTCGACCGGCTCGGTCAACTGGCAGTCAGTCTGGCTGAGGATTTTGGGTATTAAAAACTTGTCTTTTGAACTTCCATAAAATCCCATAAAATCACATAAATTCCACAAAAATAAGTTCTTATAAGATATTTAGATAACAAACATGTGTGATAAAAAATCAACACATATTATAAACTATTTGAACCATTTTTGTGATATTGAAATTTGGTCTTTAAACAAAAATCGTGGTTTCCAAAAACCAAACTTTGAAATAGAAATCTGCTTTCTCCAAAACTTGTGCAAATACAAAAACATGATATTGAAACAACTTTGAAGCATATTGTATATGGATAGAATCTAATATGTACATAAGATATATATCTATATTTTTGATATGAAATCCAAAACCGGTTAAACCAAAAATCAAAACCAATAACTTGTGTGTGTGTGAACTCGAGCATATCAATCCTATCTAATCTTTACACAAGATCTAAACACAATTTTAAACTAAACAAACCGAGATCTTCTGTCTCCAAGCTAACTCGATCCAAACGCGATCCAACAAGCTTGACTCCAACTGAGTGCTAGATGCGATCTTGATGCGCGAGCTCTTGAATCAACACGTGTAAGCTTCAAAACTCCTTTGTTGAAGCAAAACACGTACTCATATCTTGGTCAATCATTGAAACTATTTAAATACAAGATTATTAGTAAATTATAACTACATGAGTTAATCATCATCAAAACTAGAGTGATGGGCCTTTGGGCCAACAATCTTCCCCTTTTTGATGATGACAAAACTCATGGAGTTATATATGCATGGATTAAAGTTAAGCTTTATAGAAGCTCCCCCTTAACTCATGCACAGCAATAAACATAAAGATATGTAATGAACTCTCATAAATCAAACAACACATATATGCATAAATGAGGAAATAAATATAAATAAACTTTCCAAATACTTCTCCCTTTTTGCATAAATACTTTTCCCCTTTTTACATAAACAAAACATATATGTATTAAATAAGAAAATAAACATGCATATATAAACTCTCAAAATTCTTCTCCCGTTTTTATCAATTCATTAACAAAGGGGCGAAAACAAATCAAATAATAAAGATATATATGCGATATACATTCATGAAGAAGAGAGATGTAATGTGAACTACCCCTGCATACATGCAATACATGAAAAGAGATGACAAATCCTAATCACATAACGCATAATACACAATGTATAAAAAGAGATGTGAAGCTCTCTCTACACATGTGTAAGACATAGAGAAGAGAGGTCAATCTCCTCAATATGAGATACATTCAATATGAATCTATATATGGAGAAGATGTTAAGCTTCCCTTGCATATAAGCAATACATATCAAAACAATACCAATTGAAAAATATATCAATTTATGATAAAGGTATATATCAAATCATTATGATACCAATTAATGATACCAATTGAAAATAAACAAAATTTTTAAGATACCAATTGAAAATATCTTGTAAAATTTTGATACAAATAGAAAATGAAATATTGTACGTTTTTGATATCAATTGAAATATATATTGTAAATTTTGATACCAATTGAAAGTAAAAACCAATTGAAAATATAAACTAAATTTTTGGAAATACAAATCATTTTGTAATAAAGATACCAAATTGAGAATAATACCAATTTAAGATTATTTATACCAATATTGAGAATGTTAGTATATACCAAAATAAAGCATTTTTCATCATAAAGAATGGGGGTAAGATACCAATTGAAAATAAAATCGATTGAAAGATAAAGCACAAAATTTTCTCCCCTTTATGAAATACTAATAAAAACGATGCATAAGTTTGTATAAGATACCAACTGAAAAATAATTGACATTAAGGAGTAAATCAAATTTAGCATAAAAATAATTTGTGCTTTAAGATGTAAAGATATTGAAGCACATACAAATAATATATATATATGTATATGTATATGTATGTATGAAAATATAAATACCAATCGAAATTGATACTATTTTGAAGTTTGAAGCATACATATATAGAAAACACAAATATGAGTATAGAAAAAATATCAATTGTGATACCAATTGAAAATATAATGAGAATATAATGTATAACTCAACCTATCCACCCTATTCATGCACATGATTAAATAGATTTTCAATAAGAGCATACAAGGCATGGTCACCCATCCAACCGCCCTTGGAAGGTGGGAGTTTTCAAAAATAGGATTTGAACATAATTTTAACATGTTTGAAAACTCTACGAAAATGAAGAATATGAACTAATTTAACATAGTTTGAAATAACTAGTTATAGATTCTTCAAAATATGAAATCAAATTATATATTCCATGAAGCATGCATTTTACACAAAATTGACACTATAGATATATAAGGCTCAACAAAGTACTCATAAAATAAAGTAATGAGTAAACACAAATAATGTGGGTGTATAAGAATCATGTGAAAACATAATCATGAAAATAAGTAATTTAAGCTCAATATGAAATTCCTTCTCAAAAACATGAAAATCATCAAAACTAAATATACTTCAAGGTATATGTATGTTTAGTTAAAACTAAAAGTATACATATATATCCCAAATACAAATGAGTCCATAATAAAAATTTGCATGAAAAGCAAGTGACTCTAAGATAGACATGTATATCTAAAGTTTTGGCAAAATTAACGTATACATGAAACTAAACACATTATCATAAAAACATGTCCAAAAATAGGGAATACAAGTTGAAATGCAAGAATCATCAAAACTAGGTTATACTAGTATATCTAATGAGTACAAATGAGCAATATAGCACAAAATTATAATAAACAATTTGTGGCTCACTAGTTGTACAAGTATGTATATAAGTTTTAATGAAAACTACATCTAAATAAGTAATCAAAGCATGAAGCATAAAACAAAACGTAAACTAATATGACCATTATGTTAAATGCACATGTTTTAGAGTAATGATATACACAATAGTTAAACTATAGTGAGAACACAAAATATGGATCCATATGAACATGGATGTATCTCAATTACTATACATGTATGTCATAAGTCTAATTATCATGGTGTTTAACATAATGAGCATTAAAACATGACATGTTAAAAATCAATAATCTAAAAGCATATAAATAAAATAGGAGTTAGAGAAAGTTACCAAAACCATTAGGGCTAATCTCTAGATCTCCAAACCATGGTGGTCATCCCACCAGACTTCCTTGAAGGTGATGCATCCAAAGTAGTATCCATAAAGTACAAAAGCATCCACCATCAAGGCACCAATACCTCTCACGTTATGTGAGGGCCCACACCTACATCAAATACAATAGGGACGGATTTTGGTACCCATACTCTATTGGGTCCATGGGGGTTAGCACCTTTCCTAACCCAAACAAATTTATTTGCAAAATTTGAAGTATTTAATCTATCATAACAAAATTTTATAAGGTGGCCCGCACGTCCACAATGTGTACAAGTGTATGCATCAGCATACATAGTGTTATGTGTATGAACGTGAGAAGCATGTGTATGCCGTGGTTTGTGTGCATGCATAGGAGGAGCATGTTTCTTGCGAAACTGGATCCCAAACGTGTATGGTTCATGGCGCAATGGCTCAAAGTGGAGCCCAAACAATCAACACACTTTTTTAACATACATATATCATTTTTATATTTGAAAAAGAGGTGGAGCATGCAATACAAGATGATGAAGTTATAGTAGCATGGCAAACATGTAAAGAAAAATCATTTTTCAAAGAAATATTTTTCTTTGAAATCAAATCTAGTTTCTTTGAAATTAAAACAATTTTATTTTTTAAAGATTCATTTTCTTTTAAAATAATATCAAGTTTGAAGACAAAATCTTATTTCTCTTCAAAACATCATTACAATCATTTTTATTCTTTAAAAATTCATTTTCCTTTAAGGTAAGGTCAAGTTGGGATTTCAATGAGTTTCTTTCATTTGAAATCTCATCCCTCTCTTGCAAAATATTATCAAGTTTAGAGGACAAATTCTTATTTTCTTTTATTTTAAAAGTTTTCTTTTTCAAAACATGGTATTTTTCAAACAAGTTTTCACACACAATAGATAGTTCTTCATTTAAAGCATCGGCATCCATATAATCATCACCGGAAGAACTAGCACTATCATCTAGTTGAGTATCCGAGTTTACCTCAAGGGAGTTATTCCCTTGGACCATGTAGCAAGCTTGTTCGGATTGATCCTCACTAGATTCCTTCTCCACATATTTTGTCGTTTGTAGCTTAGGAGAGGTTAAACTGTTCCATACTGCAAAGGCGGAATCACAATAAGAAATCATATATAAATATTCTTTGCTTAGAGTGCATCTAAGTGCCTCTAGGCCTTGTACATTGACCGTATATGCTTGTTATTATCAAGATAGGATTTCTTGGTAGTAGTAAGGAAAACATGCATTCCTAGGGTTTTTAGGTACATACTCATTTTAAACTTCCATACATCGATGTTAAAAACATCAAACATAGGAGGGGCAAGGTAATCCATGAGTATGTAAACTATATGTGTGTAAATGCAAGTCTAGATTAGCTAGCCAAGATCTCACTCCTAGGTGGTTAAACCTAATATTAGGAGCGTATGCTCTGATACCAATTGAAAATACACCTAGAGGGGGGGTGAATAGGTGTATGGCTAATCTAATGACAAATGATGCGGAATAAAAAACTAATTGCAACACAATTAGTGTAACCAAAGAGTGTAGCTGAATTCTCGGTGACGGGATCTGGACTATCTCCTCTAAATTTCTCTAAATAAGAGTTGAGGTGCTATATGAAGCTCTCTTAGTTCAACACTGGTAAGGCACACAAACAATGCCAAGCATATAAGTATGATATGAGCAATATGAATCAATGCAAGATATAAGAGAGAGAGAGAGAGAGAATTAGAGATAGTGGATTAATCGCAAACATAAAGATATGTTTTGAGGTTCGAGCCACTGCTCTACGTCCCCACCTTCACACAGAAAGATTTTCACTAATGCGTCCACACAGGACTACCTACACAGGGAACTTCCACTGAGGATTTAGGTAATACAAATTTAGAGTGCACAACTCCTCTCTCAAACAATAACAACCTCTATATAAGAGGTAAGGCACTAAGGCACACAAGATCAATCTCCCAATAGAGGGATAGGCTCAAAGCCAACACAATCACCTCTCACTAAAGGGACAAGGCACAAATCCAAACAACAATCACCTCTACACTTAGAGGGATAGACACAAAGCCAAACAACAATCACCTCTACACTTAGAGGGATAGACACAAAGCCAAACAACAATCACCTCTACACTTAGAGGGATACTAGCACAACCTCCACAATCACCTCTACACAAGAGGGATAACAATAAACACAAGAAGGTTACAACTATTGATGATCTCAAAAACCACAAACAACTTTGGTGATCACAAAGACCACAAATCAATTTTCTCACCAAAAATAAGATCCTATAGATAGGATAAAATTTATAGCTCTAGTGTGAGAAAGTAAAGTGTTTGGAATGGAAATAACAGAGAAAACACTTGAAAAAAAATCACAAGATAGATATTGAAATGAAGATCAAAAACCAATTCCCAAAGATTTTCTTTTTCTTTGATTTTTCTAACACTTTAAAACAAACAAAGATAAATCTTTTTGACACAAAACTCTTTTAAAAACTTGCTGTTAAACACTTGTAAAGATGGAAAAAATTGTTCTCTAAAAACTTGTTAAAAATAACTCAAGAGAAGGCATATATATAGCCTCTCAAAAATCTGCCCGTTGCCAGTCTGGAAAGGTCAGAAATGACCTTCCATTCGACAACCCGGTTGACCGCGCAACGGTCATATTTATGACCGTTGTCCCTCTAATCGACCGGCCAGCACCCGAGAGTGGGGTGCTTTCAGTCGGTCGACCACGCGGTCGACCGGCCGAGTTAGCTGGCCATGTGCACGTCCCTCGTGCACATCGGTCGACCGTTCCGATCGACCAACCATTAATCCGGTCGACCGGCTCAGTCGACTGCCAGTCAGTCTGGCTGAGAATTTTGGGTATTGAAAACTTATCTTTTTAACTTCCATAAAATCCCATAAAATCACATAAATTTCACAAAAATAAGTTCTTATAAGATCTTTGGATAACAAACATGTGTGATCAAAAATCAACACATATTATAAACTATTTGAACCATTTTTGTAATATTGAAATTTGGCTTTTAAACAAAAATCGTATTTTCCAAAATCCAAGCTTTGAAATGGAAAACCGCTTTCTCCAAAACTTGTATAAATACAAAAATATAATATTTAAACAACTTTTAAGCATATTGTATATGGATAGAATCCAATATACATATAAGATATATATCTATGTTTTTGACATGAAATTCAAAATCGGTTAAACCGAAAATCAAAACCAATAACTTGTGTATGTGTGAACTTGAGCATATCAACACTATCCAATCTTTACATAAGATCTAAACACAATCTTAAACTAAACAAACCGAGGTCTTCTTGTCTCCAAGCTGACTCAATCCAAACGCGATCCAACGAGCTTAACTCTAACCGAGTGCTAGATGCGATTTTGACACGCGAGCTCTTGAATCAACACGTGTAAGCTCCAAAACTTCTTTGTTAAAGCTAAAACCTACTAATATCTTGGTCAATCACTGAAACTATTTAAATACAAGATTATTAGTAAACTATAATTACATGAGTTAATCATCATCAAAACTAGAGTAATGGACCTCTGGGCCAACAATAATATATATATCACACAACATACTTATATGTTGTATATCGTATAACTCTTCAAATACTGCTTAGATTAACCCACACACTTTCACCCATCATATAATATTTCATAATCTCTTATCAGCAGAGTTTCACAGTCTTGTATAAAGGACAAGCATACAACACTATTCATTTTGGGTAAGCACATCTTATCTTATGACACACGGCCTATCTCATACCTAGTCTTCACACCTACCAACTCCCGCTGGCCCTTTTTTTCGTTTAACACACATAATGTCATACCTCGTCTTCACACCTACCAGCTCCCACTGGTCCCTTCCTTCGTTTAATAATATAGAATGTCATACCCCGTTTTCACACCTACCAGCTCCTGCTGGCCCCTTACTTCGAAGTATATATATACAAAATAATAACACCATCTTCCCCCCCACTGGCCCCTTCCTTCATATGCATAAAATAACACGACATGCACGCACAACATCACATACACATCAACTACTATGGTATAACACATAGTGTCAATTGTATTGTGATATACTTTTTTCAATCAGCAATCATGTGATTGTTATTTCATACACGATCAAGTTCATGTAACTATCTATCACATGCACGCATTCAGACATATATATCACTTACATTTATCATTCATTCATCGACGCATCAAATAATTAATTACATTCTCAATGCTCGTCCTAAGTCATATGATAGTTCTTTTAACTAGTTATGATTCTTATTCACATATTAGGTATTTGTGAAAAAAATTGACTACACTGCTTATCCATGACCAGGGTCTTATTATACTTTGAAGTTAATAATAGTCTGCTAGATTCACACTTACACACATCATTTATTTTAGTAAGAATTATTACTTGAAAATGAGAGTACATACTTTACTAGTCATCAAGCATATTAGTCAACAACCATCATCGACAAGTTATCAATGATATATAGTTATATGATATATCACAATTGTATATGTATATGTACTGTACAAATAACTGTATCCAAAACAATTAGATAATAATCAAAATCAGCATATGTCAGTTAGATCACTGGTCTACTAATTGATAATTGTAATCCAATCCATGTTCATATCTACTTAATATTCATACTTGAGTACAAATTAGCCCGTTGACCTATAGTCATACACTTTATCGTACAAATTTAAGAGTTAGGGTTGATCGAGTTTGGATTAGTTAGTACTGAAATCCATCAGTGGGTTTTCCAGTTTTCTTACTTTATTTCCATAGATCCATGATATCCATAATTCAAAGTAGTTCATGTTCTTAGTTTAATATATATTACTCTAGAAGAGATACCGATTATCCAGTATTGGTTTAGCAACTGCTATTATAGTTGGTTTGATATCAATATCCACATTTAGACTTTTGATTTTGGTTACCATCTCCAAAAAGATTAAATTTCGTGGTTCCCAATTAGTTACAGTTTTACTTATTATCACCTTGTTTATCTCATAAAATTTTTGAAATTCATTTGTAATAATTGATTATGTCTAATTTTTGTTATTTGGTAACTTGTCTCATCAGACTATGGTTAGTTCCTAATTTATTCATACTAAAACGAACATTAAAATAATAGATAATTATTACTCCAACCAATTTACTTCTCACCATGAAATACTTCCATTTAAGTTCTCTCTTTCCTATCACACTAAGATATGTAGGTCGAAGATTATATGTTTGGTCTAAAATATGTACTTAGTTTGCATTAAAGGGATTACATGCTAGTAAGAAGTCTTAAACCAATATACGGGATATATTTTACATCACTGGAAATCAAGGAGTCGAACTCAGAAAGAGATCAACAACTTCTGTATAATTAACCTTCTCCTTCTGATCAACACGGGAGACTATGACATAAGCTGAATATAATATTTATACACTTCAATCTTTCCCTAACTTAGAATCGGTAAAAGGTGAATAAATTACCTTCATCGATAACATCAAAATAGATCTCTTAAATCTAGTCGATTCAGTAGTAGAAAATAGCTCGGTTAAATTACCAATAATTTAATAATTTAAGTCAGTATGTTATTAGAACATTTTATTCTCTCATTGAAAAGCAAATCATAAGTAAAGTAAAAATATTCATATAAATCGATGTCAAAAAGTTGACCCGTTAAATGGTGCTTCACTGTGCCAAGCAATAGTCCTACCCCTAGAGGAACCTAATATTATTAGCATAGTGAAATGTTTCTTTTAACAATTTCAAGGATCAATGACTTATATGACTCAATATCAGGGACGAAACCAATCGGTTCGTCAATTTAATCAACTTGCTTGTTGAATTTTAGTAGGCGTTGGCAATTTAAATATTTGTCCAAATCGTCAATTTAATCAACTTGCCACTAGGTTGGTATCAGAGCCATTCCTCTTACTTGTTGGTTAGCACAAGTAGGTAACAATTGACTTGTTGAATTTTAGTAGGCGTTGGCAAGCGTTGGTAAGCTTGTAAGTCCGTTGGCAAGTTTGTTGAGATAGGGTGTTCCAGGCATTGTGTTCCCGTGTTCCAGTCTACTGAAAGGTCAACCCCCTCAATTAGTTACATATTAGTGATGAACAATATTGTTAGAAGAATGCTTCTAGGTTCTAGTTCGACCTCAGGATCAAACAGAAAGGTAGTAAGAAGTAGAGAAGATATAGTTCATGAAGATTTTTTAGAATGGAAAATTCCTAATGAAAAAATAGAAAATATTTATAGTATAGGCACCTTTGATTTTAAAACTTCATACGCTATAAAAATTCATGAAGAAACATTCAATATTCAGAATAAATCTCAAACCATTCATCTATTATCCAAACTTGCGTTACAAGAATTCCTTAGGAAAGGATTCCGTTATATTCATTTTGGGTTAGTACAGGTAGCCATCAAACTACTTGTCCACACTGGTGTAGATATTCCAGTGTACACGGCCCTAAGAGACAAAAGATTGAAAAGATACAAATCATCCATCTTGTCTATGATTCAAACTAATATATGTAATGGACCAGTATACTTCAACTGTATGCCTAATTACTCAGTATCTTTAACAGACCCGTTATTCCTAAATTCATTAATCCTAGACGTCCACTTGCAAGGTGATGAATTCGAAAGATTCACCGAACAAGTATCGGTTATGTATAAGCTATATTTTAAATTAATGAATTCCCAAATGAACCCAAAGTTCAAAATGATAGGTTCCCCTATTCAAGAAGAAACTGTTATACTCCAGATAGAAGCAGAACAGTCAAAGACTTTTGTTCCTAAAAGACTAAAATGGAATGAGATAACTATTCCAGAAGAATTCAAGATAGAGAATCCTCAGACTCCTAGAGACATAGAGAGAACTGAGATCTCAGACATAATAGAAGAAGACGACGGAACAGTATTAATTAGATTCAACTCTGTAAGAGAAAGACCTTCAATCTCCTTTAGATATGTTGAACCCAGTAGAAATTCATGCTCTGAATATTCATTCCAACAATCCATCAGGGTATTCCATAAATCACCCCTTCCAGAAGTTAATCAGGAGAATTACTCTCCGACATCATCCCAAATGAGACCAGATTTTACTGGAGAAATCAATATGATTAAAAAATCATTCATTAGCGATAGTTTTAGACTTATGAAAGAGTTCCGAGAAGAATTCAAACATTTTGATTGGTTCTCAGAACTCCATAGGACTTACCAAGAACAATTAATAAAAATTGGATCACTGACATAGAGAAACACGAGATTAATTTCAATTTCGAAATATGGTTACAGTATTATTTGGTAAAACAAGGCATTCAAAACCCTTACAATCAATCCCAAATTGATGTTCAAACTAGCCTATATAAAAAATGGCAACTAACAGATGGAAACATCGTGACTTCTATTCATCCTCCATTACAAACTATTAAAATTCCAACAAGTGAAGGAGAAATTACGGCTTCACCTTTCAAAAGAGGAAAAAATAATAACGAACCAGTCAACATTGAAGACATTAAAAAGGTATATCATCAGAACAATTATTCAAACCAATTGCTACACACCATAGCGCATCAAGTTGATTCCTTATCTACAAAAATTAAAGGAATTCAAAAAGAGTTAAATCCTAAATTCTCACTAAGCTATTCGGCACCACATTTCCAGCCAACAAGTTTACCTGTAGAAACTGTCTGACCAATGAACTTATTAGGACAGATAACTCAAGCTCTAGAAAAAATTAATGAAAACATTCCAAGTACGTCAAAAATAAATACTATAAAGGAAGCCTCGAAACTAGCGATGATTCAGACAGTTCAACAGAAAAGGATCAAAATTTGATTACCTATCAACCTGTTTGTTACAAATGCGGCAAGCCTCGCCACAAAAGGAGTAGATGCAGATCAAAAGGGAAAAATAAGACCAATAAAATTATAAGCAATTTATCAAACACGGACCTCGATATAAAGAAAAATCCTCAGGCCCATAAAATACCAGATGACGATAAACTATACCCCCATAAAATGACTAATATAGTTAATATTTTAAAGACGAGCAATTCGAGAAAATCAAAAGAATTAATACAACAAATTCGTAATTCAGAACACTTAGGAAAATTAAAAACCCTAATAATTAACAATCCAAATCAACCTTTTAGTATTTCAAAAAAAATTTTAGGCACAAAATTAAACACCAATAACATTCATGAACTACAAGAAAAAATAAACTCATTAAAACAAGAAATTAAACACATTAAAGGAAATTTACAACAGGAAGACATCATAAGCCTTATTCAAAATCAAATGGATAAAGGAGAAAATTTCACAACTACATCAGATTCACCTCCCTTCTCCCTAAATAAAATAAATATTTCAACCAATCAACCTCCAAACCCTAAACTCATCTCCACCATTGAAAAGTTTAATTATCAAAAATGGTTCATATTTATAACTCTGATTATCAACAATTCCAAAGCAACCTTTACTGCCATGATAGACTCAGGAGCTGATCATAGTGTAATTAGAGATGGTATTTTTCCCACTAAATACTATGAACCAACAAAAGAAAATTTAATTGAAGCAAATAATTCACCGTTAAAGGTCATAGGAAAGATAACGAAAATACTAATATGTAATAAGAAAATCTGCTTCAAACACCAATTCATTGTTGTTGATAATTTAAACACTGATATCATATTAGGAATTCCATTTTTAACTCAAATTTATCCATTTTGGATTGATTCAAAAGTATTAAGTACAAAAATTATAGGACAAAGAATTTTATTTAAATTCATAACCCCTATTAGATGCAAAGAATTAAATGCCTACAAACTAATTCAATTTACCAGAAATTAAACCTAATTCAAAGAAAACAAAACAAAATCTTATATCTCAAAGACGATATCCTATATCATAGAATAGACCAACAATTAAAGGACACACATATACAACAACGTATCAAAGAAATTCAAGAATTATACACAAGAGAAATCTGCTCTGACTTTCCTAATGCTTTCTGGGAAAGAAAGAAACACATAGTGGACCTTCCTTATGAAAAGGAATTTTCAGAAAAAAACATCCCAACCAAAGCACGACCTATTCAAATGAACCACGACTTACTAGAAATATGTAAAAAGGAATTACAAAATCTTCTCACTAAAAAATTAATAAGACCTTCCAAATCACCATGGAGTTGTGCCGGTTTCTATGTTATGAACCAAGAAGAAAAAGAAAGGGGAGCTCCTAGACTAGTAATTAATTACAAACCATTAAATAAAGTATTACAATGGATTAGGTATCCAATCCCAAACAAAAAGGATTTACTAAAAAGATTATACAATGCTAAACTATTTTCTAAATTCGATATGAAGTCCGGATTCTGGCAAATACAAATTGCAGAGCAAGACAGATACAAGACTGCCTTTACGGTACCATTCGGACATTACGAGTGGAACGTAATGCCTTTCGGATTAAAAAATGCCCCCTCAGAGTTTCAAAAAATCATGAACGACATATTTAACCCTTATACAAAATTTACCCTAGTATACATAGACGATGTCCTCATTTACTCAGAAAACATAGACCAACATTTTAAACACCTCAAAACCTTCTTCCATATAGTAAAGAAAAACGGGTTAATAATCTCGTTGACCAAAATGAAATTATTCCAAACCTCCATTCGATTCCTAGGGCACGATATTCACAGAGGAACTATAACTCCAATTAATAGATCAATAGAATTTGCAGACAAATTCCCTGACGAAATCAAAGACAAAACTCAACTGCAAAGATTCCTAGGATGTCTAAACTACGTATCCGACTACATTCCCAAAATACGAATAACTTGTGCACCATTGTTTAAACGACTTCAAAAGAACCCTCCACCATGATCAGATAAGCTCACTCAAATAGTCAGACTAGTCAAAGAAAAGGTCAATTCATTACCTTGTCTATGCATTCCTCATCCTCATGCATTCATGATAGTAGAAACAGATGCATCCGACATAGGATACGGAGGCATACTAAAACAAAGATTCACGGCCACATCACAAGAACAATTAGTTAGATTTCATTCAGGTGTCTGGCTAGGCCCTCAAAAGTCCTATTCGACAATCAAGAAAGAAATTTTTTCCATTGTTCAATGCATCTCTAAGTTCCAAGATGATCTTTTAAATAAAAAATTCCTTCTCCGAATCGATTGTCAATCTGCCAAATATGTCCTTGAAAAGGATGTCCAAAATATCGCATCTAAGCAAATATTTGCTAGATGGCAAGCCATTCTTTCTATCTTTGACTTTGATATTGAATATCTTAAAGGTTCAAGTAATTCCTTACCTGATTTCTTAACTCGAGAATTTTTAACCACAGATTCCAGAACATGAGTACTGACAAAGGTAAATCTCTAATTGCCTCATCCTCTCGAAGGAAAGGGAGCAACCGCTTTAACAAGAGTAATACTCCCCTTACTATTCCTCAAAGACTGATCTTCTTTGAAAACGACCGTACACGACTTGTTTATGATATGCTAGAACACCTCCCTTCCGAACTCTACGATAAAATCGAGCAAACACCCAGCACTGCTGAAACCCAATTAATCCTCCGAATAAATCAACTTTGCCACACATTCCCTGAAGGCTCCCTTCGGGTGATACAACCAAAAGTTTCCAATCTCCGACTCCTTTTAAACCCAATTACTCCTCACTCACAAAAAATTTGGACCATCGAAAATGGTCTTTGTTATGGACTAGTCTCTGAATCCTATCAAGACCGAATTCGTTTGTTTCCTACTCTAACCACTGCTTCCTTAAAACTCAGAGGCCTTTGTTCCGATAAACTGTATTTCAAATTTTACTCAACTCCGCCCGTTTGGGAATTTGATGGATCTGATGTTGAAGTTTTTGCCTGCGGTGAGGAATTCACTGACTGCTGTTTCTGAGCATAGGTCCCGATTGAATTTGTCCCACCACTTGATTTTGAATTCTCAGAACAGACTCATTGAAAATTTGTCTGCAATGTTGTAGTGTTGAATGATTTGATAACTCCAGCAAAAAATCCATGCTACTTTGAATTCCTTGTAGAATTGAACTGTTTTGATGTAAAGGGTTTATGTTGGACGTTTCAAAACTTGAGGAGAATAGCCAAGTTGATTAAATTGACGAACCGATTGGTTTCGTCCCTGATATTGAGTCATATAAGTCATTGATCCTTGAAATTGTTAAAAGAAACATTTCACTATGCTAATAATATTAGGTTCCTCTAGGGGTAGGACTGATGCTTGGCACAGTGAAGCACCATTTAACGGGTCAACTTTTTGACATCGATTTATATGAATATTTTTACTTTACTTATGATTTGCTTTTCAATGAGAGAATAAAATGTTCTAATAACATACTGACTTAAATTATTAAATTATTGGTAATTTAACCGAGCTATTTTCTACTACTGAATCGACTAGATTTAAGAGATCTATTTTGATGTTATCGATGAAGGTAATTTATTCACCTTTTACCAATTCTAAGTTAGGGAAATATTGAAGTGTATAAATATTATATTCAGCATATGTCATAATCTCCCGTGTTGATCAGAAGGAGAGGGTTAATTATACAGAAGTTGTTGATCTCTTTCTGAGTTCGACTCCTTGATTTCCAGTGATGTAAAATATATCCCGTATATTGGTTTAAGACTTCTTACTAGCATGTAATCCCTTTAATGCAAACTAAGTACATATTTTAGACCAAACATATAATCTTCGACCTACATATCTTAGTGTGATAGGAAAGAGAGAACTTAAATGGAAGTATTTCATGGTGAGAAGTAAATTGGTTGGTGTAATAATTATCTATTATTTTAATGTTCGTTTTAGTATGAATAAATTAGGAACTAACCATAGTCTGATGAGACAAGTTACCAAATAACAAAAATTGGACATAATCAATTATTACAAATGAATTTCAAAAATTTTATGAGATAAACAAGGTGATAATAAGTAAAACTGTAACTAATTGGGAACCACGAAATTTAATCTTTTTGGAGATGGTAACCAAAATCAAAAGTCTAAATGTGGATATTGATATCAAACCAACTATAATAGCAGTTGCTAGACCAATACTGGATAATTGGTATCTCTTCTAGAGTAATATATATTAAACTAAGAACATGAACTACTTTGAATTATGGATATCATGAATCTATGGAAATAAAGTAAGAAAACTGGAAAACCCACTGATGGATTTCAGTACTAACTAATCCAAACTCGATCAACCCTAACTCTTAAATTTGTACGATAAAGTGTATGACTATAGGTCAACGGGCTAATTTGTACTCAAGTATGAATATTAAGTAGATATGAACATGATTGGATTACAATTATCAATTAGTAGACCAGTGATCTAACTGACATATGCTGATTTTGATTATTATCTAATTATTTTGGATACAGTTATTTGTACAGTACATATACATATACAATTGTGATATATCATTGATAACTTGTCGATGATGGTTGTTGACTAATATGCTTGATGACTAGTGAAGTATGTACTCTCATTTTCAAGTAATAATTCTTACTGAAATAAATGATGTGTGTAAGTGTGAATCTAGCAGACTATTATTAACTTCAAAGTATGATAAGACCCTGGTCATGGATAAGCAGTGTAGTCAATTTTTTTCACAAATACCTAATATGTGAATAAGAATCATAACTAGTTAAAAGAACTATCATATGACTTAGGACGAGCATTGAGAATGTAATTAATTATTTGATGCTTCGTTGAATAAATGATAAATGTAAGTGATATATATGTCTGAATGCGTGCATGTAATAGATAGTTACATGAACTTGATCGTGTATGAAATAACAATCACATGATTGCTGATTGAAAAAAGTATATCACAATACAATTGACACTATGTGTTATACCATAGTAGTTGATGTGTATGTGATGTTGTGCGTGCATGTCGTGTTATTTTTATGCATATGAAGGAAGGGCCAGTGGAGGGGAAGACGGTGTTATTATTTTGTATATATATACTTCGAAGTAAGGGGCCAGCAGGAGCTGGTAGGTGTGAAAACGGGGTATGACATTCTATATTATTAAACGAAGGAAGGGGCCAGTGGGAGCTGGTAGTTGTGAAGACGAGGTATGACATTATGTGTGTTAAACGAAAAAAAGGGCCAGCTGGAGTTGGTAGGTGTGAAGACTAGGTATGAGATAGGCCGTGTGTCATAAGATAAGATGTGCTTACCCAAAATGAATAGTGTTGTATGCTTGTCCTTTATACAAGACTGTGAAACTCTGCTGATAAGAGATTATGAAATATTATATGATGGGTGAAAGTGTGTGGGTTAATCTATGCAGTATTTGAAGAGTGATACGATATACAACATATAAGTATGTTGTGTGATATATATATTATTGTTGGCCCAGAGGTCCATTACTCTAGTTTTGATGATGATTAACTCATGTAGTTATAGTTTACTAATAATCTTGTATTTTAATAGTTTCAGTGATTGACCAAGATATTAGTAGGTTTTAGCTTTAACAAAGAAGTTTTGGAGCTTACACGTGTTGATTCAAGAGCTCGCGTGTCAAAATCGCATCTAGCACTCGGTTAGAGTTAAGCTCGTTGGATCGCGTTTGGATCGAGTCGGCTTGGAGACAAGAAGACCTCGGTTTGTTTAGTTTAAGATTGTGTTTAGATCTTATGTAAAGATTGGATAGTGTTGATATGCTCAAGTTCACACATACACAAGTTATTGGTTTTGATTTTCGGTTTAGCCGATTTTGAATTTCATGTCAAAAACATAGATATATATCTTATATGTATATTGAATTCTATCCATATACAATATGCTTAAAAGTTGTTTCAATATTATATTTTTATATTTATACAAGTTTTGGAGAAAGCGGTTTTCCATTTCAAAGCTTGGATTTTGGAAAATACGATTTTTGTTTAAAAGCCAAATTTCAATATTACAAAAATGGTTCAAATAGTCTATAATATCTGTTGATTTTTGATCACACATGTTTGTTATCCAAAGATCTTATAAGAACTTATTTTTGTGAAATTTATGTGATTTTATGGGATTTAGAAGTTAAAAAGATAAGTTTTCAATACCCAAAATTCCCAGCCAGACTGACTGGCAGTCGACTGAGCCGGTCGACCGGATTAATGGTTGGTCGACCGAAACGGTCGACCGATGTGCACGAGGGACGTGCACATGGCCAGCTAACTCGGCCGGTCGACCGCGTGGTCGACCGACTGAAAGCACCCCACTCTCGGGTGCTGGCCGGTCGATTAGAGGGACAACGGTCATAAATATGACCGTTGCGCGGTCAACCGGGTTATCGAACGGAAGGTCATTTCTGACCTTTCCAGACTGGCAACGGGCAGATTAACAAGTTTTGAAACGTCCAACATAAACCCTTTCACCTTTAACCCATTCTATTTTCACATTAAAAATTTATATAGCAAATAATAGTTTAAGCTTGTACACTAAAACCCCTCTTTATTCTACCTCAAAAAGAATAAATTTCTGACTTATCTAGAAACTAGAAGTAACTAATGTTTTATATAAGCTATCCATATCTCATTAAAAGACTATTCTTTATTAATTGTGTTTAGTATTAGTTAGTTCTTTGGGTACATAATCCTTAGACATGAACTTGCTACTTAAATACCTTTTGTGGTTCAGTCTTTTTGGACAACTAATGACGTTTTTATAATAACTTTCATTCTACGTATTGAAATAAAACAAGAAAAAATTTATTAGAAAGTAGACTTCACTACCTTTCCAACGAGATATTACATGATAGGTTTATTTAACTAAACTTCTCCAAATATTCAGAAACTCTTCAGCTGTGAATGAGTTCTGCAGCCCGACAGTTTCGACCAGCATGCAATATTTCAGTCATAATTTAAGCTACAGGTATCCAATAAGGACATGGTATGAACCATTGAAAAGTAAACTCAATTATCTTTTCAAGGTATATAATACGATAGCATTTAGCCCCAACACACTAGAGATTTGGACCCAATTTTACAGGTTATGATGTTTAACAAATTTTTGCACCTATAAGGAAGATTCACTATTTTTACTCAAAATAATTGTTTTGTCTAGAAATTTTACAAGAAAATGTAGGAAAAATATAGATTGAAGACTCCCTTAGATGATACAAGTTGATCATTATATATTCATGAGAATTTCTCTAAAATTTCCAAAATTAAAAAAAACTTGGATCAAGATATGATCTCCCTCATATAGTCAAGAGCAATCACTATGAATAGATCAAGATGTAAGTATAGACGAATTTAAATCTTAAATTAGAACAAATTCTGAGATTTATTCTAGATCTGAAAAAGTTTTAAATCAAACATGAATGAATATGGAAGATAACCCTCACCCATGGTTCCTCCTCCTCTTTTTCGAAGTCGCTGCATCTCCGCTATGGTGTCAATGCCATGGCTGGACATCACCAGAGAAATGAGAAAGAAATTGAGTTATAAAAAAACAAGAAGGAGAAAGTTAGGGTTTTTTTTAGGGTTTTATTCACACATACCAAATGAGGGAGAAGGAGAGTGTGTGGGTGTAGAGGGGGCTGTTGTCCCTCCCTACAGGCCGTCAGCGACGGCTTCTGTTTGCCGCCGCCCGCCAGCCCTGGCGCGCCACTGCTGGCGTGCTGCTGCCGCCGCGCCTAACACTAGGGAGGGAGAAAGATAGGAAGAGAGATAGTGAAAAATTAAAAGTGAGAGGGGGAGAAGGAGAGTTGAGAGTGAGAGAGAATTTAGAATGGAGATGATTTCTTAGGGTTTTGAAATTTTTTTGGATGAGAATAAGAGAGAGGGTTATGTTGTTCATCCAAGGAAAGAAAAGAGAGAGATTAGGGAAATAGTTTTCCTCTTTTGCACAAAACTCCCCTTAAATTTATGTAATACACTTATTTCATCACCTTTCTTTTCTCTTGTCATCTCACCTATACACACACATTTCTAGATAAATCCTAGCCCTCCATCAACTCATACATGCACACCTACCCCTATCATTAAATACTCAAAAATAAAATATTATGATATTTCTCTTGGTATTTTATTTATATACTTATATTTACATGATGTACATATATACCACTATATTACATATATAAGTATGAACAATATATTTTGAAAATATACAAGTATATAAGTTCATATATTCATACAAGGATGATCATGATCACAAAGACTTACATATACCCAATATACATGCATATGTATATATATGAGCATATATCAAATACCATGCCTCCCCATTTCCAAATCCCCCCCCCCCCCCCCCCCCCCCCCGGATGACTAAACATTCATCGTTACACTGGCTTAATTTGGTCATCGCTGCAGATAATCAGTTTATTCTCTTTAACAAGTACTAAATCAAGATTTAAAATTTCGGGGCGTTACATACACACACACACACCCACACACACATACACACACACTTGCGTCCTTCCAAAACGATTTGAGCTCAAGTCCTTCCAGCTCAAATACAACACTCCGGCATTCCAATATAAGATCCACTCCGTTAAAGTTGATTTATATTATTTCAAGTATCTATAAACCAAAAAATAAGTGTTTTGGATACATTTTGTCCATTCATTAAGTAGGAGAAAAACGGATGGCATAAATAGTGAGATGATTAGTTTAACGGTGTATAACATTTGAAATCTAACAAAAATTGGTTTGTAGAAGTTTTTAAATGTCTAGATCATAATCGAGTGTCCAGATCGAGAATTTATATGTCTAAAGATATAAATCTAACCAACTCACTACTTTCGACCGTCCATTTTGTGCCGCTTGATTGGTCGGCAAAAATTATTCAAAACACTTGTTTTTTGGTTTATAGATACTTGAAATAATATAAATCAACTTCAACGGAGTAGATCTTATATTCGAATGTCAGAGGGTTGTATTTGAGTTAGAAGGATTCAATCTCAAATCCTTTTGGAAGGACACAAGTCTCTCTATCTGTGTGTGTGTGTGTGTGTTTGGGTATATATATTGCATGTATTGGATGCGAATGTGTATTTGGATATATATTTGCATGTATCAGATGAATTTACAGGTCAAATATGTTTATTTGATGAATGACAGGTCGGATATGTAATCTATTTGAATGTACAATGATTTTTGTATTGATTTGTTTTTTATTAAAAAAAATTCCATTTTACGTGTCGGATCTATGTAGAATCGACGCAAAATCAGTGTTTCGCGTCAGATAAAATCCGACGCGAAACTTCTGACTTTTCACGTCTCCTGAATACGTCAGTTTTATGACCAGCACTGTTTCCGTTTCGCATTGGATTTAGTCCGACACAAATTTTCCTTTCTATAGTGGTGTAAAGAAGTTAATTCCAATATTTCATTAACATGCAAAGCAGTCATCTATTCATCCATAGCATTTTTCATATAAGATCCAACGTAATATTATGATAAGATTTGAGAGAGACAAAGAAGATAATGTGGTTGCAAAACTAAAAATTTAGGAGATAAATGAGAGAAAGATAACACTTTTACTATAAAATGTTGAGTATACAAAGGAATAATTTTTGAAAAGCTATGAAAACCTCAGATACTTTAGTGAAAGCAATATACTGATGAGAAGGTAAACTGTCAAGATTAGTGATAATCTTCTTACGTCGTTAATAAACTTGGAGTAGAGATGAGCCTTTCAGTGATACAGAAAGAATAACAGAAGTGGTCGAAAGAGTTGTAATGGAACTCAAAGAAGACTGAAAAGTAACGTGTTTTCAAAAACAAGTGGCATCCATACAGACACATACTTCTTGTTGACGGAATTATAACCTTTATATCCTTCTCGTGTTTGAGAATATGTTAGAAACACGTGCCGAACTGTTCGAAGGTTTAATTTATCATTGGCAAATACTTGCCCAACCATCAGCAGCGGCGGCCGCCCTGCAGCTGTCTTGAAACTCCCTCCAACTCTTGCCGCACCCACAACTTCCCCTTTACCCATCCCTCAGCTGGCGCCTGCCAGCAAACTGCTTTGAAGCGTGAGTCTCGTCACGCTGCTCATCGTCACGCCTTTCTCAATTGTTTGCCAAGGCTCCAAAGCCTGCCACGGCACTGATCAAGCTAAACTCTCTCTGCGCTTCGCCTTCAAGCACCAATCTATTTCTCTATTTCCATATTGCCCAAGGACTGACAGTAAGCCATCCCTTTGCTTCTCCCCTGCCCTTCACCCATCAACACACCCCACCATGTCGCCATACAGCACTGTGACATATCAGCACCAAGTATGTCCTGTAATTTCCCCCACACTAGTTTCGACCACGAGCACTCAGAATGAGATGTGCGACGTCCTCAGCGAACTCCTGCCGCCTTGGGCCTCTCACGTTTGATGCAACCAACCCCTCTCCCATACAAGACTGACTTATTGCTGATACCGTCCCATCAATTTTCACAGCCACCAAAGTCTTTGCGCGCCAAACTAGCAAGCAACCTGGCTTGATCCATACAATGTCGATCTCATGGTTCGCCCTATATTTACTGTCAACATATTTTCGCCTTAAAGATTAAGGTCTTGTAATAGTCCACCCCACTTGTTTCGACATCACGGCTTGGTGAAAAGGTCTCAACTCCCTGAGACCAAGACACCCCCCCCCCAATACAATTCGAGTTTAGATAAAATGAAATCAGAAATTTTCTTTTTTGATAGAATCATAAATTTCTTGGGGAAAAAAGAAAGCGAATCTCAATTGGTGGATTTTGATTTTTATCTTGGAATTGTGTGTCACGAGGTCATACGTTAATTAGGACTTAGAATGTTAAATAAAACAAGCTAAACTGCACTAAAAGATGTCAAAATTTCACTAATATTGCACTTAAGTATTTCAATTATTCCTTATTTTTCGCTTAGCACCCATAAAGCGTTACAGGAAAATGTGTGTAAGACGAGAAAAAAAGGGTTCAATTCATGTGCGTGTGCCACACACACATACAATAATAAGATCAATCTCGCGTTTGTTAGACTTATTATGTTTTAAAGTCTAATTTATTTTGGGCCTAATCAAGTCAATTGGATATTTGCACCCGCCCACTTAACCTATGTTGTTTGACTCAATAAAGAATTGATCAAACCTAAATGGTTTGGGTCTAGACACGTTTTCAATTACACTTAGCCATGAGTGTATTTAAATTAGAATGTGGGACTCATCTACACGTGTGGAACTCGTGTTATAAATCAAGGGCCTAGATCTATGATGAGTTGAATTAGGGTTTCTTGATGCTATATATACCATGAGTAGGGTTCCCTCTCCACCAACAACAATAACCATCTCTCTCTTGGAGGCCTCTCATCTCCTCTAAGGATAAAGAAGAGAACTTGGTGGCTGGAGAGAAGAATCCTCTCCCTCAACCCGGCGTCCTCGAGATCGTGCAACCTTCGGCTTCCTCTTCGTGATGGAATCAAGTATGCCTAAAACCCTCCTTCCCTTTGATCATGATAAAGAGGCTTACAGTATATGTAGATCTTGTATGGAATAAATTTAGATCTAACAATTGGTATCAGAGCCTCCTCTTTATCAGATCACAGGATCTACAGAAATTATGATCTCGATCTATAAATATCATAAAAATATCTCCTTTGATTCAATAAATATTTTGTGTCTCATATGTTGGATCAAAAGGTTAAAAGGAGTGTTTTTTATTAAATTTAACATGTATATAATTTATAAAATTTTGATTTGTGTGTTATTCTGAATTAAAAAAAAAAGGGATGTTAGATGCATGCGCTGGAAGCACCAGCGCATGCATCATGAAGAAGATTTCAAAGTTAAAAAAAAAAAAAAAAGGATATTTTGACATGGCCTGCATGCATGCAGACATGTGTGCATGCATGCATGCACATGTAAGGCAAAAGGGATTTTTTTTTTAAAAGAATAATTAAAAAAAAAAGGTTAATTATTGTGGGTTTCATGAATTAATTAAGATTATGAGATTATCTAGGATTCGGATAGAGATTGAATTTTACTCTAATAAAGAAACCTACTACTAATTAATCTCATATTTAATTTCAATTGGGATTGTTGAGATTGATTTGAGTATTATGATTGAGATATAATTCTAGCCTATTAAGGATATTTTGGATAGAATTCTACTCAAATAAAGAAACCTAATCTCAATCAATCTCACATTAAGCTAATTGGGTTTTATTCAGTTTATTTAAACCCGAGCTATTAAGGAAACCCATAAGTTAACCATTGCGGGTCGGGTCTGATTCAGACCCGATAAGCACTGCAGACCCGTTTTGCCAATAGAAACTTCAATTAGCCGTTACGGGCTCATACGACCTCTGTTTTGGGCATGTAAACAGCTGTTTCGAAGCTCTTGACGAGCACTACAGTATTACCGGAACTATACATGACAAAACAGTAGTTAGTTGATATAAAGAAGGTATTGAAGTGTTTTTTTATCATGGTTATGTGTACCCTTACATGCTTCCGCTTTATCATCAATATTTTATTGCTTATATTGTCTTGCATGATGAATATTGGTGTTTATTACAGTTAATAACACACATATAAAGATATATACATGTTCAAGCTAAAGAATTTATAAAAGAGCTTATTTAATTGCATATGTAGTTCATGCGGACAATAGCCGGCCCAAAGGAAGACTATTGTTTGGCCAAATTATGTATGGCGTCGGATACTTGATGTGGGGAACGCAAGTGGGAGAGCCTTGATGTGTGGTAATCGGCCCAAAGGAAGGTTGTCACACTATTGGCCCATATTGCATTATCCTCATCAATTAGTCCAATGGCGGAACAAGAATCCAGATGCATAAATTGTGTGGCCCATGCGTGTGGCAATCGGCCCAAAGGAAGGTTGTCATTATGGCCGGGTCATTACATATATTATATGGCCAATATAGATTACTTAAACTTTAGGACCAATCCTATAAAGTGACAGTCGGCCCAAAGGAAGGCTGTTCTCTTACATAGGACCTAGACTTTAAGATATCTATATTGGGCCAGTACAGTGTTGGCATATAGAGACACAACTTGTTCTGAAAGTTTAACCGGCAGCTCTATCGGTTAAACTGGTTGCATTTTCTGAAATTCATTTTTTTTATGGCTATTACAGTAGAATTTTATTAAATGCAATGTTATGTTAAACTGATGAGAAATTGTACATTTATGTAGTTTAAATTGAATGGTACAAACTTTAAGAAGTGGTAAGACCACGTAAATGATCGTTCTTGAATTCATGCACCTAGAGTACACCTTAAAGATTGATGGATCTCTACTATCACTAATAAAAGTTCAGTAAAGAAAAGGTAAATTATGGTAAGTGAGAGAGATCTTACAAGAGGTGTCTAATGGTCATAAAGTACACTATTCCTATAACTATTAGAAGTGCTATGCCCGATAAAGTCAGTGCTCACTTAGCATCCAGGGTAAACTTCTAATAAGAAAAGGAAAGTGAAACTAAAGGGAGGAACATAAAACACTACTACAGTGGCTGATCCTAAGTGACAAAAGTGCAGAAAAAGTAGCCTAAGGTCATTGCATACTTCTTCTGTAAGAAAGTAAGCCACCTTAAGTAGGAATGCATAAAGTATCAGAAATGGCTATTTAGCAGGTATATCTCATATTTATGTTTGTTCTGAGATTAATTTAGCTTTAGTGCCACTTTATAAATTATGAATAGATAATTCACATAAGCGATTCAATGCGAAACTTCCAAACCCAAAGGAGGCCCAGCCCAGCTGAGCGATACGTATACATGGGTGATGGAAATAAAGTTGCAATTAAAGTTGTTGGAGTTTGTAGGCTTAAATTAGATTCTGGTTTTTATTTTAGATTTGATGAGACTTTATATGTACGTCCTTTTAGGCGGAATCATATTTCAATTTCATTTGTTAGACAGATCTAGTTTACTGTCACTTTTGATAATGAAATGCTTAGTCTACTTTCCAAACCTAAAGTTGTTGGTACTAGAATTCTGATTGATGGCTATATAAATTGAAACTTCATGCTTTATATATTGAGTCCTATATGTGAATGACATAGGCACTAAGCGAAAATTAATTAAAGAAACATTAGAAAGTTTGGTACTAGACGAAGTTCAGGTGTCTTAATCTGGTGTATACAGACATTTGTGGTCCATTCCCTACAGCTTCTTGGAATGGTCATGAATATTTCATCACTTTTACAGACAATTACTCTCGTTATGGGTACCTATACTTGTTCCATGAGAAATCCCAATCATTGGACATGTTTAAAGCCGTTAGATCTGATCATGGTGGTGAGTACTATGACGGATATGACGAATCAGGTAAATGTCCAGAATCATTTGTCAATTTCTAAAAGAGTGATATTATCGCTTAATACACCATATCAGGGATACCTCGTCAAAATGGTATTACTGAGAGATAAAATCACACACTAAAGGATATGGTTGGGAGTATGATGCTCACACCACTCTACCAAAGTCATTATACATTGAAGCCTTAAAAATGATTGTCACCTCCTTAATAGAATACAAGCAAAGCAAAACAGTAACTAAAACCCCGTATGAGTTATGGACTGGGAAATCTCTCAGTATTAGGCATCTAGATGTTTGGGGTTGTCCAGCGGAAGTTCGGCCATATATACCATATGAGAAGAAGTTGGACTCAATGACAGTTAGCTGTTTATTCGTAGGGTATTCTGAGAGGTATAAAGGCTTTAAGTTTTATTGTCCCTCCACTAAGAACATAAAGACAGGTTGCTAAATTTTGAGAATATTCAGAACAGTGGGAGTCAACTACATAAAGATTTCATATTAAGAAAGAACATATGTTATAACCATGACAATTGTTCCAAATGATAATGTAGTTGTTCCACTTCAAGATGAAAATACAGTTGCATCCTTACGAGATACATATAGTTCATCTTGAAGTAGATCATGCTGGTGAGATAGAAACTGAAAATTCTCAACCACAAGTGCCTAGGAGATCAACTAGGAAGAGGAGATCAGTCATTATAAATGACTATATAGTTTATCTCCAATAGCATGAGTTTGACATAAGGCTAGAGGATGACCCTGCATCCTTAAATAAGGTCAAACTCAACATTCACTCCACTAAGAGGTCAAATGCCATGAAAGATGAGTTAAAATCCATAAAGGATAATGATGTTTGGGATTTAGTAGAGTTGCCTGAAGGAAAGAAACCGATTGGTTATAAATGAACCAAGCGAGATTCAAAAGGCAATGTCGAAAGGTATAAGGCACATCTTGTCACAAAGGGATTCACTCAAAGAGAAGGCATTGACTATAAGGAGACTTTCTCCCTGATTTTCATGAAGCATTCTTTTAAGATTATTATGGCACTGGTGGTTCACTTTGACCTGAAGTTATACCAAATGAATGTTAAGATTGCCTTTCTTAATGGTAGCATTGAGAAGGAAATCTGTATGGTGCAACCAGAAAGTTTTAAAGTGAAGGTTTCATAATATTTGGTTTGCAAATAAGAAATTCATTTATGGTTTAAAGCAAGCATCCCATCAATAGTATTTGAAATTTAATCAAGTAATATCCGTTTTGATTTTAAGGAAAATATAGTTGATCTATGTATTCAACATAAATTTAAAGAGAGTAGACTTATATTTCTTGTGCTATATGTGGATGACATTCTACTAGCAAGTAACGATATGGTTCTTTTACTTGACACTAAGAGTCTTCTCTCAAAGAACTTTGAGATGAAAGATCTTGAAAAGCTTCTTTTGTGATAGGCATCCAGATTCAACGTGACAGGACACGTGGAATATTAGGTTTATCATAAAAGCCCTATATCGATAAGGTGCTAGATAGATGTGGCATGAAGAATTGCTCTAAGGGAGATAAGTTGAGTTTACTCTAATGTCTCAAGAACGATCTACAGAAAGAGCAAATGAAAGACATTCCATATGCATTGGCGGTTGGAAGTCTGATGTATGCTCAAGTTTGTACCCATCAGACATAGCATATACCGTTGAGAAACTTGACAGAAACTTGATCAATCATGGGATTGATCTCTGGAAGACTGTCAAAAAGGTTATGCGATATCAATAAAAGACTACATGAAATCTGATCAGTTGCAGCTGATTGGATACACAGATTCAGATTATGCTGGATGTATCGACAATAGGAAGTCCACTTATTTTACATTTTCCTTATTGTAGGAAGATGGTTGATTTAGTCGAGAGGCAATTACAGCTACACTGTGACAATAAGAGCTATAAAGCTCTACTGCAATAGTGACAAGAGTTCAGCAAAGTCGAAGCATATCGACATCAAGTTTCTTGTCATCAATGATAAAGTTCGGAATCATATTTTGTCTGTTGATAGTGATGACACTATTCTTAACATTACAGATCCACTCATTAAAGGACTTTCACCTAAAGTATTCTTAGAGCATATTGCTCATATGGGGATGACTAGTCATTATGATATCCTGATTTTGTGGGAGTGGATAATTTTATGTAACAGACATTATTTCTAAGTGCACTTTATAGATATTTGTTGATTCTGATAAAAAAATTATAACTGCTTTTCCTAAAGTTTACTTTTGCGTATTTGAATTTATTGAATAAGCAGTTAGACTCATTGGAGTCATAAAGTTAGACTCGTTGGAGTCATAAGGCTAGACTCGTTGGAGTCATATAGTGGAAGCCAGTTGGAATTGTACCTTATTTGATCAGAGGACATTTCCATGCCACACATCCACAATTGATCTATGTCGTTAGGCGTTCTGAAACTTGTGATATGGAAGGTCCTACCTCGATTATACAGAAGGTAACGATCGTCATGTTCAGTGGCAGGACACTTAATGGACCAGATTGTTTTGAAACGTGGTTTGTTGGCAGTTAAAGTTTTGACGTCATAAAGTTATGCATAATATCTATTCAGTATGACTTGCTTGGCCCAAGTGGGAGATTGTTAGACTTATTATGTTTTAAAGTCTAATTTATTTTGGGCCTAATCAAGTCAATTGGATATTTGCACCCGCCCACTTAACCTATGTTGTTTGACCCAATAAAGAATTGATCAAACCTAAATGGTTTTGGTCTAGACACGTTTTCAATTACACTTAGCCATGAGTGTATTTAAATTAGAATGTGGGACTCATCTACACGTGTGGAACTCGTGTTATAAATCAAGGGCCTAGATCTATGATGAGTTGAACTAGGGTTTCTTGATGCTATATATACCATGAGTAGGGTTCCCTCTCCACCAACAACAATAACCATCTCTCTCTTGGAGGCCTCTCATCTCCTCTAAGGATAAAGAAGAGAACTTGGTGGCTGGAGAGAAGAATCCTCTCCCTCAACCCGGCGTCCTCGAGATCGTGCAACCTTCGGCATCCTCTTCGTGATGGAATCAGGTATGCCTAAAACCCTCCTTCCCTTTGATCATGATAAAGAGGCTTACAGTATATGTAGATCTTGTATGGAATAAATTTAGATTTGACACATATATTGGCCCTCTTATTATATGTTATATGTGCAGGCCTTACACGCATATTATAAGGGATTATAAGATTTCCAATCCATGTGTAAACGCGAGATTGACCTTATTATTGTATGTTCGTGTGTAACTCATGCATATGGACTGAATTCCAAATAAAACACCCTTAGATGAAGAAACTCCTTGACCCCACCAAAATATTCCCAAATTTACCGTTTTTTACCTTTTTTACTTCATGTAGGTATGCCAAAGAAAACAATTGAAAAAAAATGTAAAAAAAAAAAAAACCCTACCTAGTGCGCAGTCTTGGGAGAAAGCTCCAGTGTGCAATAGCTAAATGAGGGTTCATCCCCGAATGGGCATGACATTGGAGCCATCTCCTGGACTCTGGAAGAGATTAGACTCTGATGTTTCCCGGGGCCCACAAGCCCCGACCTTCAGTTCGAAGTTAATTACTAGAAGACGTGGCAAGGAGGCCATCTTGAGTGTCAGAAACTTCCTCGACAGACTGGAGGACTTCGAGAGGCATCCCTCAAGGGAGCAGAGGCTTGAAATGGGAGAATTTCTTGCAAAGGTCTGTTGATTTATGGTTCTTCCTTCTGGGAACTGCATAATTTGTTAATGAATCCTTGATTTCTGTAGTGTGTCGCTCGTCCATGGAGTGGTAAGTAGTCAACGGATTGCTTTGAAAGAGAGGAGCAAGGTTATCACAGGATTGAGAGGGCAGATCGCCAAGCAACTACCGAGAAGGAGGCGATGGGGAAGGGGCATGACCAACTCGAAACTGCCCGGGAGCAACAGAGGGAGAAGTTGGGCAAAATCCTGGGCGAGGTGGCAGCTAAAGACCCTGATCTCAATTCGGCCCTTGGAAGAAAGATCAATCTCTTGCTATGTTGAAGGAGGTGGAGCCTTCCATCTGACGTGCTCATGATGAAGAGATGAAGTTTCGTCAGCTGGCTGTCTATCTGTTATCCGAAGTGAAGGAAGTGAAAGCTGCTTCCCAGCGAGAGAAGAATCAACTTCATCATAGTCTGGAGGTAGTTGATCGGCAAAAAGCAAGTACAAGAATAAGTGAAAAGAGTGTGGGTCGATGTACTGCTTTTGCTATTCTTCCGTTGTAGTGAAGTGGCTATAAGGGTCGTATCCACAAGGAGGGAGAGCGATGAAACCTTGATGCGGCTTCTTTATTTAAGAAAAGAGAAAGTTCTTTGTTTCAAAGTAAAGAATTAGAAAATGAAAACAAGTTGGTTTCAAAAATTATTTTAAAATGATTTGGTGGTTGTAAAAGTGATTTTTCTAGATGGTAAAAGCGCATGGCTAACTTCCTACTAATTGCTCCCACTAATCCCTAACTTCTTGAAGATGTAGCCTCACGATGGATCATAAGCAAGCATAACCCTTATACATAGGAACTATTCACGTGAAAATCGGGTGAAAGTTCTTCCGAGAACTTAGCTTAACACGATAAAAACTTGGACATTCCTTATCAAGATCCAATAAAAGGCGAGAATGAGGAAGACACAAGTGCACTAATGGTATCGGCAAAGTATAAGGAAAATCTCTAACGTACAATAACAAGTAAAGTACACTACTCATAAATCATCAAAAACCTTTAAGTAAGAAATATAAGAAAGTAATACTTGTAGGTAAGTTAGAATTAGAACCCTCATCTTAAGATGTTATAGCTCTTGTTGCACAAGACGTAGTGACACTATTGACTCATTTGGGTTTATCAAGCAATTTGTTAGAGATTAGTGGGTTAGTAGTTAGTTAGCCATGCTATGGAAGAATTAGTTAGACATGGTAGTTAAAGAAAAACAAAAGAAAAGGGGAAAAGAGAAAAAGAGTTACACTACAAGAAAGCAAAAGAAAAGAAGTGAAGAGGAAGGAAGTTACGTTACAATAAGGAAGTAAAAGTAAATGGTAAAGACAAGTAAATGGAAAGAAAAGAGAGTAGTTACTTGTATTAGCTGTCACCTTCAAATACAACACTTACACACACTTTCTTTCACTGTAACGGCTAAAACTAAAACTAGAAGAAGAAAGAAACAACAACTATAATAAAGTAACAAATACAACTCTATTCTCTAGATATCTCCCAACCGAAGGCCTGGAGGGGTAGTTATAGGCACCAGGGAAAAGGGGGCCAGGGGGATGACCACTGGCCTGAAGCCTGGGCACGCGCGTGCCTGGCTTTGGGTAGCTCGTCGCCCAATATGTCCTTTGTCCACTTGATCTCCTGGATTCGTGATTTGATGCCTGGGCTAACAAAATCTCCTCCCTAAAGTCAATGGCTACTTGTAGGCCTTTAATCACCCATTAAATGGTAATTTAGGGTCTTCTTCTTCATTTGCACACCATGGACCTAGGATCAAGCAAGTAAAGTTTTATTAGCAGAATTTACATAAAATAAATATGAGAATGTGATGAAAATTATATAAAATTAGAGACTAATCACACCCCCACACTTATCTTTTTGCTCGTCCCGAGCAAAAACAAAAATAAGAACATTATTACACCACTTTCGCAGGTGACGCGATTGCACTGAGCATGTGCAACAAGCTTTTAAACCTCTAGGTTTCCCCTAGAGGAGGAATGTTGTCTCCTGAGGGTTTTCAGTGATTGCACCCACAAAATCCAGTAAGTAGCAAAAATTCTGTCATGAAAAAGAACTTTCAATCATCTAAGTAAAAATGACCAAATAATGTAAGAATTAGGTTTAACCCTCATAAGTCCTCCTATACTTTAGCCTTCATAAAAGAAGAAACTATGATTTTTCTTTAAATTTAGAAAGGATCTTGTACTTCTGACTCATTCTATTATTTTGCTTTAGATATATATGCATAATGTGTAAGTGTGATATGTTTGGGATTTTTCAACTCAACTTTGAATATTATTTAATTTTATTAATATTTACTTATTATTCTTGGTTCCATTAGGCTTTCTACTTCACTCATGTAACACATATCAAACCGATGACTCCCAAACCAGATGGTCTTAGGGCACCAGGTTGAAAAACACCCCTCAGGTCAAATATGCAAGTGCAGTAGGCCACGAAATCAAAATTTATTTATACATTATTATATATAGATTTTTTTTGGCGTGAGTAATCATGCTTCTTGAGACACAATTATCCAGCTTTTTTTTCCTTTTTTTTTCAGAGTTGTGTCTCTAAATCCCAAGCATGTGTGTATGGGTTATGCATATTCTATTAAGGCTAAATAAAAGGTATGAGTTATTTTTCTTATCCCTCCAACTCTTAGTCAAACTAATGTTTCTTGTTTATTTAGGCAAAAATAAAGATTCATTAATAAGGGTCCCTTAATTCTTACAACCTTTTGATATTTTTATAAAGAGTATAAAAATTCATTTTTCATTTAGGAAAAAGTAAAAGTGTTTAGCACCCCCCCACTCCTATCTAATGTATTGTCCTCAATGAATGTGGATGTAAATGCAAAGACAATAAATAGGGTGAAGAAATGATGTCACCGACTTCGTGGACTTCGGCGACCAAGGGCGAATAGGCTAAAGAGATGTCAAAAAATGAATGTAGAAGGGTAAATATATAAAAAAATTTATTTTTTTATTTTTATTTTTAGTTTTTAGTTGTTATGGCTAGTTGTATGATAGGTCAAAAGAGTCAGCATACTATCACCTGGAGTTATCGCTCAGTGGTCAAGAAGGGCTTCAGTCTTTACCCGTTGACTTTGAATTTCGTGTTGGACTTAGGGTCTACAATAATCACAACACCGTATGGAAAAATGGTGCGCACGATGAACGGTCCAGATCAATAAGTCTTCAGCTTCCCCGCGAAAATATGAAGCCTCGAGTTGTACAACAGAACCTAGTCGCCCGGGGCAAAGTTTTTTCGGGTTATGATCTGGTCATGGAAAAGTTTAGTCCTGCTTTTGGTGATTCGGGCATTCTCATAGGCTTCATTCCATATCTCGCTAATTCTGCGATCTGTAGTCTCCTTAGCTCACCGACCTTACTTAGATCAAAATTGAGTTGTTTAATGGCCCATAGGGTGTTGGCCCAAAGGCCTATCGCCTTAGTTTTGATGATGATCAACTCATGAAGTTATATTTACTAATGATCTTGTGCTAATTAGTGACAGATTTCATGATCAAGATCTTAGTAGGTGCAAAGCTCAACAAAGGTTAAAAGATCAAGATTTGGAGCTTGCATGTTGTGATCCAAGGAGTTTTTGGATCAAGCTTGGACCAAGTCAAGAAGATGAGAAGCCTTCAAGGGAAGACTTCAAGAAGATGAAGACTTGTGTCTAGGTATAGAATTTGTATTTTTGTTTTAGTAAAAATGTAAAGGATAGAATAGTGGTGGATTGCTCAAGTTATATCACACACACACACTCTTGATTAGAACTCTTGATTTAATTGATTTCATAAAAGATTTTGTTTTAGAAAAGAACTTTTATTTTAGAAAAAGATTTTCTTTAAGACAAAATATTTATTGGTTTTTGGTATTTCTATCATGCATATTCTTTAACCAAAACCAAGTTGTATACTAGATTTCAAAAACATAGATATTTCATATTGATTGTGGAGTGGATCATATCCATACACACCATGCTTTTAAATGAACTCAAATATCTTGTTTTTGTATTTGATAAAGGTTTGGAAAAACATTTCATGGAAAATTAGGTTTTATCAAAAGAATTTTTACCAAGTATTTTACCTTGATAGTAGTATGACACATGCTCATACTCTATGATTTTTCAAGACCAAAACATTTTATCCAAGACCCATAACCTAAATCCAAATTGTCCAGGTCCTGGAAGTTCTGATTTTTCAGAATTTCTCAGTGACCGGTCGACCGGCAGTCGACCGGCACTCGACCGACATGCACAGTTTTTGTGCATGTGCGTATCAGTCGACCGGAGTCGACCGATACTCGACCGACCCAAACCTGTTGCTCTCTGGAAAATACCAGTCGACCGGATCGGTCGACCGACAGTTCTTTCCAGAAGAGCGGTCGACTCACCAGTCGACCGGTGGCTGCAACGGTCAGAAAAAATGACCGTTGGCCGGTCGACCGGCGGTCGACCGCCAGCTCTGACAGAACCCAACGGCTCTATTTTCTGGCAGCCTATAAATTGGGATTTTGTCATCTGTTTTGAGGTGAACATTTAGGAGACTTCTTGAGCTGTTTTTCAGACACTTTTAGAGGAGTTTCTCTACAAGATTTTAGTGCAAATACTTCCAATCAAAAGGAAGATTTTTATCAAGAGAATGTTTAAGTGATTTCTTGTGTTTTCCAACAAAGCTTTCTTTCCTTCATTTCTCACCACACACTTGAGCTTTCCATTGCTAGATATTCTTATAGGTGTGTTGTAGTGAGAGTACTCTTTAGGTGATCAAGAGTTGTGATCATCAAAGAGATCTTTTCTTGTAATTTTGAGGAAACGGGCAAGTGTGCTCGTTGTTGTGGTTGAGTTCGGGTGCGAACTTGTGGTGCGAGGTGCGTCCTCGTCAAGCCGGTGGGCTTGTGGTGTGTACGGGACTTGGGAGTCCGAGGGTTTGTAGGTGTACGGCACCGAGGAGAGATCCGGTGGGATCTTACATAGTGGAAATCCTTCGTGTGTCGAAGGCGGGGATGTAGAGCAAGTGTGCTCGAACCTCGAAACAAACCCTTTGTGTTTGCGATTGCTTACTCTTCCCTCTCTCTCTCTTTGTCTCTATTTTATATCTTGCATTCAATTTATTGTGTTCATCTTATATATGCATGATATATTCCTTGTGCTTAATTGATATATAATTGCGTGGGATTGTTGTTAACACTAGTATTCAACAAGAGAGCCAACGTGGCACCTCAACCCATTCAAGGGGAATCTAGAGGAGCTTGTCCAGAGCCTCGCAAGGGGAATTCGGCAACACTCTTGAGTTATACATAAGTGTTTAATTAAAGAAACTTAATTTGGTCAACTTAGTTTTAATTCCGCATTATTTGTTCACAAGTGACCATTAGATTAGCCATCACCTATTCACCCCCCCTCTAGGTGATCTTACAATTGGTATCAGAGCTAGTGCTCTGATAAGGGTCTAACAACCTAAGAGTTAAAGATCCTACATTTGGCTAATCACAAATTTGTTGTACACACACACCTCACCATGGACTTTATGTCACCACCCACCTTTGACATTCTTAACATCCACATTTGGAAAGTTAAGATGTCATTATTCCTCAAAGCCCTAGGTTATAATGTATATCTTGCCACTACTAATAATGCTTATTGTATAGATGGTAAGAATCTTGAGGCTAATACAAAAGCCCTAAATGCTTTGAAGAGTACCCTAAATGATGATTACTTATTTAGGGTTGCTAATATTGATATGGCTTTTGTAGTTTGGAACACCCTCATCTCCCTTGGCGAAAATGAACAATACCTTGCGGGGGAGTGATTCGGATGTTGGAAGCGACACCTCCAACAAGTGCTACATGGTCCAAGGGGATGACCCCTTGAGGTAAATACCGAATCCGATGATGAGGATGCTAGTATGTCATATGATGAGCTAAATTCTTTATGCCAATTATTGCTTGAAAGATATGACATAATTAAGAAAGAAAATAAAATTTGAAAAAGGATATTGCTAGCATGCATGTAGATCATGATTCATGTAGAGATAACATTACATGCTTAGAAAAAGACAACAATATTTTGAAAAAGAAATTTGATTGCATGCATGTAGAAAATGATTCTCTTAGAAATAAACTTGCATGTTTAGAAAAAGAAAATGAGAATTTGAAAAATGAGAATGTTTCCCTTATGTCTAAATTGAATGATTTATGTGAAGGGAATATGTCTTTGAAGGATAAGATTGCTATGGTAGAAAAACAAAAGAAAGTATTTTGCAAGAAAACAAATCTTTAAAAAGAAAATTTGTTGAAAAGAAAAAGATAATGTTTCTCAAAAGAAAAAGAAAAATGATCCTTCATCTCATCATGCTTTTCATGCCACATCTAATGAGATTAAGAATAAGAAAAACAAAATGAATAATTTGAGTTCAACTTTGAACTCTTGTGCATTCAATCATTCTAAGTTGGAATCTTTGTTTCAAAAGAAACAAGTTCCCCATGCTCATGCACATACTCATCATGCTCATGCTTATGGTGCACATCACGATCACAATCACACTCATAAGCATCATGCTAAGGTGTACATTTGTACACATTGTGGCCGCAAAGGCCATCTAGCAAAATATTGTTTTGATAAGAAACCATATCTATATTTTGCTAAGTATAATAAATTTTGGGTTCCTTACAACAATGCTAACCCCAAAGGACCCAAGAAAACATGGGTACCAAAACCCCACCCTTTGATTTTGATGTAGGTGAGGGCTCTCACAAAACGTGAGAGGATTGGTGCCTTGGTAGTGAATGCAATGAATATGATGGACACTCTTATAGATGCATTGCTATCAAGGAAATTTTGGTGGAAAAGACCACCATGCTTGGAGCTTTGAAGTGGTAACAATTTCTTAACTCCTATTTTTATATACATGCTTTTACTTATTTCATACATTCATAGCATGTTCATGATTTTGTTTGATTTGTGCTTCATGTGGCATTTACATGCTTAAATGTAGAATGTGTCAAAACTTGCATTTATACATATATGAATAGTGAACTACAATTGACTCATATATATTGAACTTCATGCTCATTTGTATCCACTATATGCATGTGTATAGGCTAGTTTTGATGATTCGGTCATTTATACTTGTTATGCCTATCTTTGATCTTACCTCATGTCTATGTGTGTTTAATTCAAATCTAATAAATATACATGTATACCCGTGAGTCTCTTGCCTTCATGCAAACATTTAATAGACTCTTTTATTTTGGGGATATGTATGCATATTGTTAGATTTGTATAAACCATACATATACCATGAAAATTGTTGATTTTAGTGAAAAATGATTTTTCATGATTTGTTGTTAAAAATTTGACTTATGATCGTTTTGGGCTTCAATGACTATTTTCATGTAGACACTATTTACATAACCTTTGAACACTCTATCTTTAAGAAAAATATAATTTGGAGCTTTATGGAATATGAGTGCTTGAACTTTTATGTATTAGTAGTATTCATGAAATACATATGATCTTATATTTTTTTTTGGATCTTTAACTAGTTTGTCAAAAATCCATTTAAACTAGTTATCTATTCTTCAAGTATTGCACATGATTCTATTTTTATGGATAAATTCTTTTGTGATTTCAAAATTTTTGATGCTACATTGTATTGAATATTAGTTTAGATGTTAGTATTTGTCAACACTTGGATTTATACTTGTACACCTTATGGACCACAAATAAATCTATATATGATTGGGTTGAATGCTTATTTGTGCCTATTAGATGTACTAGTATAGCCTTGTGTTGATGATCATTACATTCTTAAACTTGTATTCCCAATTGGATTTATGTTTTGATCATGTGATTTCATTTCATGTATAAGTTTCTTTGCCAAAACATTAAAATATACATGGATAACCCTTGAGTCATTTGCTTTTCATGCAAATCTATTATGAGGACTCAATTGTATTTTGGGGATATGTATGTATACTTAATGTCTTGTCAAAACATACATTGCTATGAAATAGAATTTTGATGATTTTCATATATTAAAATTTGTGATGATTTTCGTATTTTCAAAATTATGATTTGAAGGAATATTGAGTTTCATTGTCATTTCATGATGTCATGTTTCACATAACATTAGTACACTCACTTCTTTTGAAAATTATGGACTTTATGGATTAGAGTGTTTTAGTGCCTTGTGATTTATGCATATTCCATGAAAATATTTTTTGATGTATTCCTTGGTTGAAGGATTCCTTACTAGTTGTTAAAACACTTTCATTTAACTAGTTTGAATTCTTCATATGGTAGATTACATGATGTATACACTTATGCTTACTTTTCAATTGGTATCATTGGATGTTCAATTGGTATCAATATGACTTCATGTTGTGTATATTCATATTTTGATTGTATGAATGCTTTCAAATTTTAATTATATCTATTCATACATATATGTGATCTATTTGTGCTTATTTTACAAGTGGTATTTCCTTTAAAGCACAAAGATTGTTGATGCTAAGCTTAATTAGATTTCAAATTGGTATTTCATAATAAGCTTATGCATTGTGTTTTGAAATTAGTATCAAAAATTCAAAATTTGATTATTTTACAATTGATATATCAAAATTTGTTGTTACTAAGAAAAAGTTAAAATTTTGTTTTGATAAAGAAAAATTCAAAATTTTTGATTTGTATTGTCTATATGCAAGGAGAGCTTAACATCTCTTCTACATATAGATTCATGTTGAGTATATTATAAATTGAGGAGCTTGACAACTCTTCTTTATATGATATACGTGTGTAGGGGAGCTTCACATCTCCTCTTATGCATGACATATTATACGTTATGTGAATTAGGGCTTGTCATCTCTCTTTCATGTAATGTATATGTGTCGGGAAGCTAACTTAACGTCTTCCTCTTCATGAATTTATATCGCATATAAATTTTATTGATTGATTTGTATTTATCCCTCCTTGATTTCTTTGTTTTTGACAAAAAGGGGGAGAAAAATTTGGTTGATGTATTTTTCTTTGAACCCTTTGTTGATGATTGACAAAAAGGGGGAGAAGAATTTGTGATTTTATATGCATGATTTTATGATTTCCTTACTTAAGGGGGAGAAGTATTTGGTTCCTTACTTAAGGGGGAGTAAGATTTGTATTTATGCATATATGTTGTCTTGCAATTAGGAGCAAAAGATTTGATTTATGATTTGATTTATATGATTGCATCTCCTACATTGCATACATGTCATGTGCTTTTATTGCCATATCTTTTATTTATTTGGTATGCATGAGTTAAGGGGGAGCTTCTTTGAAGCTTTACTTTAATCCATGCATATATAATTTCATGAGTTTTGTCATCATCAAAAAGGGGGAGATTGTTGGCCCAAAGCCTATCGCCCTAGTTTTGATGATGATCAACTCATGAAGTTATATTTACTAATGATCTTGTGCTAATTAGTGACAGATTTCATGATCAAGATCTTAGTAGGTGCAAAGCTCAACAAAGGTTAAAAGATCAAGATTTGGAGCTTGCATGTTGTGATCCAAGGAGTTTTTGGATCAAGCTTGGACCAAGTCAAGAAGATGAGAAGCCTTCAAGGGAAGACTTCAAGAAGATGAAGACTTGTGTCTAGGTATAGAATTTGTATTTTTGTTTTAGTAAAAATGTAAAGGATAGAATAGTGGTGGATTGCTCAAGTTATATCACACACACACACTCTTGATTAGAACTCTTGATTTAATTGATTTCAAAAAAGATTTTGTTTTTAGAAAAGAACTTTTATTTTAGAAAAAGATTTTTCTTTAAGACAAAATATTTGTTGGTTTTTGGTATTTCTATCATGCATATTCTTTAACCAAAACCAAGTTGTATACTAGATTTCAAAAACATAGATATTTCATATTGATGTGGAGTGGATCATATCCATACACACCATGCTTTTAAATGAACTCAAATATCTTGTTTTTGTATTTGATAAAGGTTTGGAAAAACATTTCATGAAAATTAGGTTTTTATCAAAAGAATTTTACCAAGTATTTTACCTTGATAGTAGTATGACACATGCTCATACTCTATGATTTTTCAAGACCAAAACATTTTATCCAAGACCCATAACCTAAATCCAAATTGTCCAGGTCCTGGAAGTTCTGATTTTTCAGAATTTCTCAGTGACCGGTCGACCGGCAGTCGACCGGCACTCGACCGACATGCACAGTTTTTGTGCATGTGCGTATCAGTCGACCGGAGTCGACCGATACTCGACCGACCCAAACCTGTTGCTCTCTGGAAAATGCCAGTCGACCGGATCGGTCGACCGACAGTTCTTTCCAGAAGAGCGGTCGACTCACCAGTCGACCGGTGGCTGCAACGGTCAGAAAAATGACCGTTGGCCGGTCGACCGGCGGTCGACCGCCAGCTCTGACAGAACCCCAACGGCTCTATTTTCTGGCAGCCTATAAATTGGGATTTTGTCATCTGTTTTGAGGTGAACATTTAGGAGACTTCTTGAGCTGTTTTCAGACACTTTTAGAGGAGTTTCTCTACAAGATTTTAGTGCAAATACTTCCAATCAAAAGGAAGAGTTTTTATCAAGAGAGTGTTTAAGTGATTTCTTGTGTTTTCAACAAAGCTTTCTTTCCTTCATTTTCTCACCACACACTTGAGCTTTCCATTGCTAGATATTCTTATAGGTGTGTTGTAGTGAGAGTACTCTTTAGGTGATCAAGAGTTGTGATCATCAAAGAGATCTTTTCTTGTAATTTTGAGGAAACGGGCAAGTGTGCTCGTTGTGGTTGAGTTCGGGTGCGAACTTGTGGTGCGAGGTGCGTCCTCGTCAAGCCGGTGGGCTTGTGGTGTGTACGGGACTTGGGAGTCCGAGGGTTTGTAGGTGTACGGCACCGAGGAGAGATCCGGTGGGATCTTACATAGTGGAAATCCTTCGTGTGTCGAAGGCGGGGATGTAGAGCAAGTGTGCTCGAACCTCGAAACAAACCCTTTGTGTTTGCGATTGCTTACTCTTCCCTCTCTCTCTCTTTGTCTCTATTTTATATCTTGCATTCAATTTATTGTGTTCATCTTATATATGCATGATATATTCCCTTGTGCTTAATTGATATATAATTGCGTGGGATTGTTGTTAACACTAGTATTCAACAAGAGAGCCAACGTGGCACCTCAACCCATTCAAGGGGAATCTAGAGGAGCTTGTCCAGAGCCTCGCAAGGGGAATTCGGCAACACTCTTGAGTTATACATAAGTGTTTAATTAAAAGAAACTTTAATTTGGTCAACTTAGTTTTAATTCCGCATTATTTGTTCACAAGTGACCATTAGATTAGCCATCACCTATTCACCCCCCCCTCTAGGTGATCTTACATAGGGCACGGTGTTCTAAATCGACTGGTAGATGACAGGTTTTTCTAAATACGATTCGATAAGGAGATATCCCCAGAACTGTCCTAAAAGCAGTGTGATAAACCACAATGCATCGTTAAGTTTGATCAATCAATCCTTTCAGTTCTGTCCGACAGTCTTTTCTAAAATGAGCTTGATTTGTCGATTGGTGACTTTGACCTGCCCTTTTGTCTGGGGATGATACAGAGTAGATAACTTGTGATTGATGGATATTTTCGCATCAGAGCTTCAAAAACTCTGTTGCAGAAATGTGATCCATTATCACTAATTATCGCTCTAGGGGTGCCAAATCGGGAGAAGATATTTTCTTTGAGAAATTTGACAACCACTTTGTTGTCATTGGTCTTTGTAGGCATAGCTTCTACTCATTTATAGACATAGTCTACAGTAACTAAAATGAACTGGTTGCCGAAGGAATTAGGGAATGGTCCCATGAAGTCAATACCCCAAACATCAAAAATTTCAACTTCCAGGATCGGTTTAGGGGCATCATGTCTCTTCTTGAAAATTTTTCAATCTTCTGACAATTTGCGCATGACTTGCAAAAATGGTATGAGTCTTGAACAAAGTGGGCCAGTAAAACCCACTTTATAGAACCTTCTCTGCAGTCTTGCGGGGACCAAAGTCCTCCACATGCAAGTTCATGGAAAAAGCTTAGCACACTCCTCTGTTCTTCCTCTGGTATGCATCGTCTAATAATCTGGTCGGGACAATACTTAAAAAGATACGGCTCTTCCCAGAAGAAGTACCGTACTTAGGCAAAGAAACGACATTGGTCTTGCTTTGTCCAGACAGCGGGTAATTGTCCAGTGTCCAGGTAATTGACAATGTCCGCATACCAGCTTAAAAATGGCCAGGATGTGCTCGTCTGGGAAATCCTCGTTGATCGGAGCTTGTATGTTCGGTACATTCAGAATTCGTGAGAGATGATCAACGATCACATTTTCTATATCTCGTTTATCTCGAATTTCCAGATCAAATTCTTGAAGTAAAAGGATCCACCGAATCAATCAGGCTTTTGCTTCCTTCTTGGTCATGAGGTATTTCAGTGCCGAATGATCCGTAAAAATCACCGTCTTTGAACCTAACAAGTAGGGCCGGAACTTTTCTAACGTAAAGACAATGGCCAAGAATCCTTCTCATTCGTTGTATAATTCTGTTGGGCGTCATTCAAGGTCCTACTCGAGTAGTAAATCACATGCTGCCTATTGTCGATGCGCTGTCCTAGAACAATGCCAATAGTAAAATCAGAGGCATCGCACATGATTTCGAACGGTTGGGCCCAATTAAGAGCAGAAATAATAGGCGCAGGAATAAGTTCTTGCTTAAGCTCCCCCCATGACTTGAAACATTCATCGTTAAAATTAAAAGGCACATCCTTAGCGAGCAGGTTGGTAAGGGCCTAGCGATTTGCTAAAATCCTTAATGAACCGTCGGTAGAACCAGTATGCCCTAGAAAGGATCTAATATCCTTGATGCTTTTGGGTGGTGGAAGCTTAGCAATCACTTCTACTTTAGCCTTGGCCACTTCAATGTCTCTCCTAGAAATCTCATGGCCTAAGACAATCCCCTGTCTTACCATGAAGTGACATTTCTCCTAATTTAGAGTTAGGTTCTTCTCCTTGCATCTTTGCAGCACTAACTCTAGGTGATAAAGACACTGATCAAATGAATCTCCGTAGATGTAGAAGTCATCCATGAAAATCTCAAGAAAACGTTCTACCATGTCAGAGAAAAGACTAAGCATGCACCGTTGGAATATTGCGGGAGCATTGCACAATCCAAAGGCATGCGTCAATAAGCGAAGGTTCTGAACGGGCAGGTGAACGTGGTCTTTTCCTGGTCTTCTGCAGCAATGGGGATTTGATTATATCCCGAGTACCCATCTAGGAAGCAATAGTACTCATGTCCAGCCAATCGTTTCAGCATTTGGTCGATGAAGGGTAGTGGGAAGTGGTCTTTACGGGTGGCTGCATTCAACTTTCTATAGTCGATACAGACACGAACCTTGGTAGGCAGTCTTGTCTGCACCAACTCTTTTTTCTCATTTTCAACCACCGTAAAGCCAACTTTCTTTGGGACCGCATGAACAGGGCTAATCCATTGGCTATCAGAAATGGAATAAATGATCTTATTATCTAATAGTTTCAAAATTTCCGTACTGCCTCTTAGATGAGTGGGTTAAGCCTGCGTTGTGGTCCCTCCTGGGGGTTGCTTCATCGGCCAAATAGATTCTATGTTGCACTATGGCTGGACTTATCCCTTTGATATCCTTCATCGTCCATCCAATGGCTTCCCTATGTCTTGTCAGAATAGACATTAAGCTGTCCTCTTGTTGCTCAGTCAAGTGGGATGCTATGATGACTGGCAAGGTGTCCTTTCCGCCCAGGTAGGCGTACTTGAGGTGTTCAGCTAAGGCTTTTAGCTCTAGCGAAGGTGTTGCTTCATTAGAGGCAATCTCTGGACTTTCAATCCTATGATGAGGTATACTTGGGCTTGACGCCCAATCCACTGCTGAATCTATGATCTTGTCTAGATTAAAATCCTCAGCCTCCAGATCAAACTCTGCCTCCGTTTCTATCTTCATACTTTCCTCATGCTCACAGGTCAGATTTTCAATGGAATTGATCTCAAAAGTCTGATCATTGATATCTCTAGGTTGTCTTCCAAGATTGTAGACATTGACTTCCTTCGTCATATCTCCAAAGGTCAATCGCATGGACCCGTTCCTACAGTTGATTATGGCATTGGCTGTAGCAAAGAAAGGGTGTCCTAAGATGACTGGAGTTTGAGACCGTAGATTTGACACAGGTTGGGTCTCAAGCACAATGAAGTCAACGAGGTAGATAAAATTCCTAAACCGGATAAGGACGTCTGTGATTTTTCCTTTCAAGATCTTCACAGATCGGTCAGCTAGCTGAATGGTGACTCGAGTTGGGCTTAGCTCGCCCAACCCAAGTTGCTGGTATACTGAGAGAGTAGTAAGTTGATACTTGCTCCCAGGTCAAGAAGTGCTCTACTAATTTCAGTCTGTCCTATGGTGTAGGAAATGGTGGGACATCCAGAATCCTTGTATTTCACCAGAATGGGACCAGACAGAATTTCGCTTATATTGGTTGCCAAGAACACTTTCTTGGGCACATTTGTCTTTCTCTTCTTCGTACACATATCCTTAAGAAATTTGGCATAAGCTGGGACTTGTTGGATAGCGTCAAGAAGAGGCACATTCAATTTGACTTGGTTGAACATGTCTAGCATCTTCTCCATATGCATATTCTTATTATTGTTCCTAAGCCTATTGAGAAAGGGTTCTACAGGCTTATGAACTTGTTCAGCAGTTTTGTCCTCGTCAGATGTTTGAGGAGCAGTTTGGAGGAACTAGCAGAGGTGGAGGCTGGAGTAGGATCAGGATGGACTGAATTTTTCTGTTGGTAGACCAGGTTGTCTACCTTCTTTCCAGATCGAAGTGTGTGAACAGCATTGCACTGGTTGATCGATGGATCCTGAATTTCATATGCTTGAATGGAGGTTTTTGGGTTAACTAGTGGCCGACTAGATAAAGTACCTTCTGGTCTTTCACTTAGGGAGCTAGTTAATTGGCTCATCTGCATTTCCAATCTCAATATAGCCTGTGAATGGTTGTTTAGCGTTTGTCCCTAATTTTGCATAAAAACGGTTTAGGACTTCATAAAAGCTTCCATGCTCTCCTCCAACTTACTGAATTTCTTTTCTATTGGTGAACTTTGAGAGGAGGAAGATGGAGCTTGACTGGGGAAATTTAGTGGAGGACTGGGATGGTGAAAATTATTGGAGAAATTAGGCCTAGGAGGATTGTTTTGGGCCCAGGAGAAATTGGGGTGATTCCTCCAACCTGGATTGTATGGTTGCGAGTAGGGATTAGGCGGCGGCCGTGAGTAGGCCGCGTTCAGGTGTTCCGGTGGCACTTGCTGGGTATGAAAAACGGGGCACTCTTTAAAGACGTGGTTTGATGCCTGACAGTACGAACAACCCAGATTGTGAATTGGTGGTGTGTTGATTTAGTTGACATTCGCGGGCTATTTGTCTCTAGAGCCTCGATCCTCCTCATTAGGGTTGCAATCTTAGCTTCTGCAGCTATGAATGATTCTAGAGATAGGAGCCCTCCTCTTGAAGCTATAGATTGTGAATTCCTTGATTTTTTCGAGGCTGGCTCCCATTGCAGAGTTTTCTCAGCTAAATCCTCAAATAAATCCCAATCTTGGTTCTCATCCTTTTGCAAGACCCTCCCTGACACATGGTTTCTAACAGGGTTTTCGTTTGATAGTCTAGACCATCGTAGAGAATCTGACACTGAGGTCATTTCTCCACACTATGATGAGGGCACTGAGTTAGGAGACCTTTGAATCGCTCAAAGTATCTCCAAAATGGCTCGCTCGATTCTTGCCTAAATTGCATGATTTTTTTTCTAATGAGGGCAGTTTTGTGAATTGTGTAGAATTTCTTCAAGAAGGCCTTGACGAAATCATCCCATGTCGTGACTGAATCTATCGCCAAACTGTACAACCATTTCTTCGCTAGGTCCTTTAGGGAAAAAGGGATGAAACGTAACCTAATGGCATTGTCTCCTAACTGGGGTATACGCATCATGAGGCACACTTCTTCAAATTCCCTAACAAAGAAGTATGCGTCCCCTGACTCTAAACCATGAAACTTTAGGAGAGTGTTGATGAATTGAGGCTTTAATTCAAAATTATTTTCTTTTGCCTCAGGCAATTTTATACAAGATGGCAATGAAGTTCTGATCGGATAAAATATGTCCTGAAGTGATGCCATCACATGTTCTGAATGTAAGGGTAGAGAAGTGTTTCTATTTAATCTGAAAGTTGCAGGATGTCTCACCCACTCTTGCATGCAGCACACCACAAATAACGTAAAAACAACAAACAATCGAAAAGAATAAAAAACAAATAAAAGAAAGAAAAATAACCACCAAGCCTTAGTCTAAGGTACGTGGACCTAGATGACTCCTAACTGGTCGATTCTCCGGGGAGGTTGTTGCAGGAACTTGACTACAAGCTAATTAGTCATGAAAGGGCAAAGCTCAGGGGGGTATCTGGGCATTAGCCACGGGTCTAATTACGCCAAGCCACGAGCTTTCGAGGCTTTGCCTCTCAATCCATTTTCCTTAGACACCGATTTTGCAGGAGTATAGTTCTTGCAATTTTCACCCTCGGTTAATCTCTTAATGAGTCCGAGATGTCCCTAGGGCCAACGTCTATCAGTTTTTAGTTAAGGCTTGGGATGGTGTGAGTGCACTTGGAGATGATTTTTGGGCTAAGGAAGGGTGATGAAATCCCCACCTTATCTTATTTATTTGGGTTTTGCCCTTAATGTCAATTGTGCAAGTGTACAGTTATTCACAACAAGATAACACTCATAACAATAAATCACTCCAAAATGTTGGTCCTATTCTATATGATTGCACACGTACATTTTCTCCAGCACTCTTCAATAGAAATTAAAATAAATTGAAATAGACACGTGCCTTAAATGTAAAAGTCTAATCCAAATTTCAATTAAGCAACAAGTGGGTTTCTGTTGAGTTTATTACACATGTATAAGGTGAAGCATTCAAAGGAACTAAAAAGATTTTAGAAAGCAATTTTGAGCGGCTTTCAGCAACCCTGCAGAAGAGTTCGTTAGTACTTCAGTCGGAGAAACTTGCTTTTACACGAATTTTCGGAGGGCAAATGAATCCTCATGCAGCATCTTTGGCCACCACTTTTTCTTCCCGTGAAAGTGAGCTCCTTGGTACTTTTATACACACAAGAACAAAGAAAAATCTTTAGTATTGAACAATGAAGCCGTTCCCTCCCCGACAATGGTCCCAAAATTTGATCGACAAAAAGCAAGTACAAGAATAAGTGAAAAGAGTGCGGGTCGATGTTACTGCTTTTGCGATTCTTCCGTAGTAGCGAAGTGGCTATACGGGTCGTATCCACAAGGAGGGAGAGCGATGAAAGCTTGATGCGGCTTCTTTGTTCAAGAAAAGAGAAAGTTCTTTGTTTCAAAATAAAGAATTGGAAAATGAAAACAAGTTGGTTTCAAAAATTGTTTTAAAATAATTTGGTGGTTGTAAAAGTGATTTTTATAGATGGTAAAAGTGCATGGCTAACTTCCTACTAATTGCTCCCACTAATCCCTAACTTTTTGAAGATGTAGCCTCATGATGGATCATAGGCAAGTATAACCCTTATGCATAGGAACTATTCACGTTAAAATCGAGTGAAAGTTCTTCCTATAACTTAGCTTAACACGACAAAAACTTAGACATTCCCTTATCAAGATCTAATAAAAGACGAGAACAAGGGAAGACACAAGTGCATTAATGGTATCGGCAAAGTTAAAAGGAAAATCTCTAACTTACAACAACAAGTAAAGTACACAACTCATAGATCATCAAAAGCCTTTAAGCAAGAAATATAGGAAAATAATACTTGTAGGTAAGTTAGAGTTAGAACCCTCATCTTAAGATGTCATAACTCTCGTTTGCATAAGGCTTAGTTGATACTATTAACTTATTTGGGTTTATCAAGCAATTTGTTAGAGATTAGTGGGTTAGCAGTTAGTTAGCCATGCTATGAAAGAATTAATTAGATATGATAGTAAAAGAAACAAAAGAAAAAGGGAAAAGAGAAAGAGAGTTACACTACAAGAAAGCAAAAGAAAAAAAGTGAAGTGGAAGGAAGTTACACTACAACAAGGAAGTAAAAGTAAATGGCAAAGACAAGTAAATAGAAAGAAGAAAGAGAAGTAGTTACTTGTATTAACTTGTCAGCTTCAAATACAACGCTTACACACTCTCTTTCTTTCACTCTATGGCTAAAACTAAAACTAGAAGAAGAAAGAAACAACAACTACAACAAAGTAACAAATACAATTCTATTCTCTAAATATCTCCCAACTGAAGGCCCTGGAGGGGTATTTATAGGCACCAGGGGAAAGGGGGCTAGGGAGATGACCACTGGCTCGAAGCCCGGGCGCGCGTGTGCCCATAGGGCCACGAAAACGCGGCCTGGGCCGCGTTTCCACAGCCCTACCAGGGCGGCACACGCCTGGCTTCGGGCAGCGCGTCGCCTAGTCTATCCCATGTCCACTTGATCTCCTAGATTCGTGATTTGATGCCCTGGGCTGACAAAATCTCCTCCCTAAAGTCAATGGCTACTTGTTAGGCCTTTAATCACCCATTAAATGGTGATTTAGGGTCTTCTTCTTCATTTGCACACCATGTACCTAGGATCAAGCAAGCAAGGTTTTATTAGCATAATTTTATATAAAATAAATATAAGAATGTGATGAAAATTATGCAAAATTAGAGACTAATCAGTAGTGCATACTGAGTGGATAGAAGACCAAATGAAGCAGCAAGAGGTTGTAAACCTATTTAAGAAGCTAAAGTACCATCAAGGGTACAAGGATGGCGTACAGGGTAATACGTCCAGACACCCTCTGAAAATGAAGGATCTGATTCAAAAGATGCTTAAAGGGAGATCCTCGATGAAAAGAAGGGGAGTAAAGAGCTTGAGAACGAGGATCTGGAGATTGAGGATAGCGAGGAGACTCATCTTGGAGAGACTTTTGAAGTGCAGCGAGGGGCATCGTCGGCCGAAACTAATGCTGCAATGCCTTGGCCTTCGGAGCAGAACGGGAAGCAGGACAAGACAGGAAGCTCCTGCCAGGTTTCGATATGGAGACTTCCCGTGATCCCACTGTGACTGTAGAGTGAGATCAAAATTTGTATCAACACTTTTGTAGCTATTTGATTATTGAATGAAAATATGTTGTGGCCTCTGCTAATCTTCTGAATGTCTTCTCTTTTCTGATTTAATGTTGATGATTGTATCCTGTCAATCCTCTGGACATTGGCTCAGAGATGCTCTCTGAATTGAACTTGGCCCGGGTCATTCATGGTGGCTTCGCAGATTTTTTTGGACCGCCGTGGATGACTCCAAAGCATTTTGGGAGTTGGAGCTTGGGATGAACATTTTGAGATGTCAGATTCTAAGGACCATAACAACACTAACAGTGAAATCAGTCTGGGCCTTGGAGAAGATCATGGGTCCCTACTAAACTATCTTTGGGGAGGTCATCGATTGATTTCGGAGCTTTTGCTTAAGACCGAAATCGCTATACTCGACGGCCTCATCTTGTTACTGGATCGTGAACTTGCTCATGAGCAGAAGCTAATAGAATTTGAGGCGAGATTGGCTGGATATATCATCAAGTCTAAGAGACAGGCTGAACGGGTGAATACGTTGACGGGTGGATTCCTTTGGATGTAACAACAAATCTAAAGAACTTGCCTTAGGCCACCCCCAGGAAAGACTTGGTGGGATTCATCTTCAGTTGATGTACCTATATAATATTGAATACTCTCTTCAGATTTGCTAGGTGATCGCCTTTGTCGTGGCTCTTCACTATAATGTTGTCTACGTAGCATTTTACGATTTTGCGTATATGCTCGTGGGAGATTGTATTCATGTCTCGTTAATATGTTGCCCCGCATTCTTCAGGCCAAAGGTGTGATGTAGCAATACATCTCAGTGGTGTTCTGAAGGATATACGCTTTTCATCTTCAGGATACATTTTGATTTGATTGTATCCAGAAAATCCATCCATAAAAGACATCCTCTCGAAATCGCACTGTTGTCAATCATGATATCCATGATCGAGAGAGGGAACTTTGTTGGAACTTGTTTTTGATGAAGACTTATGTGACGCATGTCATTTGGAGCTCTAACACATGACGAATCAAGAGTTCTACATGATCAAGATGTCCCAAGGAGAGTTGATATGATGTATTTTGTAAAGATGAAATAGCATGTAAAAAGCCTTGACATACACACACATATCATAGTCCTGTTAGTCGACTTACAGTCCCTTATAGTCGACTAATAACATGTGTAGTCGACTTGACCCAAACCCTAGTCGACTAAGTCTTGTGTCCAAAACAGACCCAACTCTCTGTTTGTGCATTAGTCGACTTGACAGTAAAATGTAGTCGACTAATAGCATTTGTAGTCGACTAATCCCTTGCCCCTAGTCGACTAATATCAGGTCCAGTCGACTTGAAGTTAGTTGCAATCGACTTGATTCAGTTAAACAGAAAACTGTCACTCGAACTTATCTTTACCTAGTCGACTAATACCCAAACCTAGTCGACTAATAGTAGGAAATTTGCCTTGTATAGTCGACTAACTCAAAAGGCAAGTCGACTATAGGCAGTTTCTGACTGTTGGACAGTTTCTGTTATCTGGTCTTTTGTGCAACGAATTCCAACGTTCCAATTGTTTGAATTGCTCCTATAACTACCCTAACTAACCCTAGTCTTCAGCTATATAAAGGGTGGTTAGTCCAAAGGCCAAATACTAAGAAAAATCTTCAGTTTTCCAAAGCCAAAATTCTGTCAAAATCTGAAAACTGATTCCAACTTCTGTTCTTCACCAAAAGTCATTTCCATTGTGAAGTTCTCTGAAGTTTCTCCTATACTAGACCTTGTCCAGGTTCATACACATTACCAAGGCTTATAGGAAAGTTATAATACTCAAAGTAAGCATTGTACACGGGTGGCTTCTTGGTGTAGAGGCAGTTCTACAAGGTGAAGGTGTTCTCTTGGTGTAGAGAGAAGGTGTACACATTTGGCAAAGGAGATTTGTCAAGTGGTGTGCATGTTTGTGATTTTGGGTGTACAAAATCAAGGATAAAGGAAAATCTCAAGCAGGTGGCTTGGGGACTGGATGTAGGTCATAAGGACCGAACCAGGATAAATCTCTCTTGTTTGCGTTTGTCTATTTTCTGAGATTTATTTTCCTTTTTGCAAGTTTATTTATTTGCTTAACATTAATCCTTCTTGTTTTTAGTTTTGTGTTGACTTGGGTATTTTTAGATCCATAATTGCCAACAGAGATAGTTCCGCATTGACATTATCTCGGGACCAACACTTGGTATCAGAGCGGGTACAAGTCAACAACAAAGATGGCAACGGAGTTCTCATCATCCCAATTCAAAGAAGGACATTCTACACAACGTCTACCGCTATTTGACGGGTCCAACTATAACTATTGGAAGTGTAGAATGAAGATCTACTTGCAATCGCTTAACTACGAACTTTGGAACATCGTAGAAGCATCGTACACCAAGCCAACAACTAACTACAACGCTTGGAGTGAAGATCAAAAGAAGAATGCAAACCTTGACGCCAAAGCGATGAATGCCTTGTTCTGTGCCTTAACCAAAGAAGAGTTCAACCGTGTGTCAACAGCCACTTCTGCACATCAAATATGGCATACTCTTCAGGTGACACACGAAGGCACAAATAAAGTTAAGGAATCTAAAATATCTGTTCTTGTCCACAGGTTTGAATTATTCAAAATGGAGGAGAATGAAACCATATCCGAAATGGTTACAAGATTCACCGACATTACCAATTCATTAGCATCTCTTGGAAAGGACTACACCCAAGTTGAAAGAGTTCGTAAGATCCTTCATGCACTCACACCAGAATGGGAGAAGAAGACAACCGCCATTGAAGAGGCGAATGATATCTCAACTATGACATTAGAAAACCTAATCGGTAATCTAATGGCATATGAAGTGCAGTTAGAAGAAAGGAAGAAGGACGAATGACAACACCATTCATAGAAGAAAGAACTTGCCTTCCATGCATCTTCCGACACGGATGATTCCAATGACGATGAAAAGGAGATGGCAATGCTTTCAAAGAAATTCAGGAGATTTCTAAAGCAAGGTAAATTCAAATGCTTTAATTGTAATAAACCAGGTCATATGAAGATGGATTGCCCTTTGCTCAAGAAGAAAGAAAAATACAAGAGCAAAAAGTTCAGAAAGAAAAAAAACTACGAAGTATCATCAGAATACAGTGATTCATCTTCCTCGGATGAAGAAGAAACCACTGAACGTGTCAACCTATGTTACATGGCACTAGAAGATGATGAGGTATCATTTTCTGAACTTTCTGATGCATTTCATGAATTGTTTATTGATCTAAAAAATGAAAAATTGAAAAATAAAGTTTTATCAAAAGAAAATGAAAAACTTTTAAAGGAAAATTCATGTTATGCTTTATAATTTCTTCTATAAATTCTCAACAAGATGAGTTTGAAAAAGTCATATCATCTTTGAAAAATGAAAATGAGAAGTTTATAAAAGACAACATTTTCCTGAAAAAGGAAACTGAATCTTTGAATAAAAGGATTTCTATTTGAGATAAAGATATTTCATTTTTCAAAAAGAAATATGAAGATCTTTTGCAAAATGTGACTAAGTTCAATAAAGGAAAAGAAAAATTGAATGATTTATTATCTTTTCAGAAGTTGTCACATGATAATCATTATGGTATTGGATATAATGAAAAGTCTTCATATGTTAGTAATCCATATGTGAAAAGAAAGTCTAATCATGTTTCAAAAAGAATTAAGACAAAGTTTCTATGGATTCCTAAGAATTTAAGTTTACATGATAAAAATACATATATTGCTTCATACATTCATGATATATGTGATTCTTGCAACTATGTATATACTAACAGGTGGAAACCAAATTCTAAATGGATTTGGACTCCTAAAGGTTAATATGTTCTTTTATGTTTGGTACCATCTAACGTTTATCTTGCAGGTGCCATATAAAGTTAATAAGAACATATATATATATATATATATATATATATATATATATATATATATATATATATATATACACACACACACACACACACACACACTAATATATTTGTTGCAGGGGGAGAACAAAGTCTTTTCATATTTGTTATAACCCAATTTCTGCAGGGAGAGGAAAATATAACATATTTTCTGCAGGGGGAGCACTTGTGCACATAAAGCGTCATCATCAAAAAGGGGGAGAATGTTGGAACTTGTTTTTGATGAAGACTTATGTGACGCATGTCATTTGGAGCTCTAACACATGACGAATCAAGAGTTCTACATGATCAAGATGTCCCAAGGAGAGTTGATATGATGTATTTTGTAAAGATGAAATAGCATGTAAAAAGCCTTGACACACACACACACACATATCATAGTCCTGTTAGTCGACTTACAGTCCCTTATAGTCGACTAATAACATGTGTAGTCGACTTGACCCAAACCCTAGTCGACTAAGTCTTGTGTCCAAAACAGACCCGACTCTCTGTTTGTGCATTAGTCGACTTGAAAGTAAAATTTAGTCGACTAATAGCATTTGTAGTCGACTAATCCCATGCCCCTAGTCGACTAATATCTGGTCCAGTCGACTTGAAGTTAGTTGCAGTCGACTTGATTCAGTTAAACAGAAAACTGTCACTCGAACTTATCTTTACCTAGTCGACTAATACCCAAACCTAGTCGACTAATAGTAGGAAATTTGCCTTGTATAGTCGACTAACTCAAAAGGCAAGTCGACTATAGGCAGTTTCTGACTGTTGGACAGTTTCTATTATCTGCTCTTTTGTGCAACGAATTCCAACGTTCCAATTGTTTGAATTACTCCTATAACTACCCTAACTAACCCTAGTCTTCAGCTATATAAAGGGTGGTTAGTCCAAAGGCCAAATACTAAGAAAAATCTTCAGTTTTCCAAAGCCAAAATTCTGTTAAAATCTGAAAACTGATTCCAACTTCTGTTCTTCACCAAAAGTCATTTCCATTGTGAAGTTCTCTGAAGTTTCTCCTATACTAGACCTTGTCCAGGTTCATACACATTACCAAGACTTATAAGAAAGTTGTAATACTCAAAGCAAGCATTGTACACGGGTGGCTTCTTGGTGTAGAGGCAGTTGTACAAGGTGAAGGTGTTCTCTTGGTGTAGAGAGAAGGTGTACACATTTGGCAAAGGGGATTTGTCAAGTGGTGTGCATGTTTGTGATTTTGGGTGTACAAAATCAAGGATAAAGGAAAATCTCAAGCGGGTGGCTTGGGGACTGGATGTAGGTCACAAGGACCGAACCAGGATAAATCTCTCTTGTTTGCGTTTGTCTATTTTCTGAGATTTATTTTCTTTTTGCAAGTTTATTTATTTGCTTAACATTAATCCTTCTTGTTTTTAGTTTTGTATTGACTTGGGTATTTTTAGATCCATAATTGCCAACAGAGATAGTTCCGCATTTGACATTATCTCGGGACCAACAAACTTGTCTTTGGGACAAGCATCATTCAGATTGCGAAAATTAATGTAGATCTGGATCTTTTCATTCTTCTTGGGGATTGGAACGATGTTGGCTACCTAGTCAGGATGTTGTTCTTTCCTAATGAAATCAGAGTCTATGAGCTTTTTGACTTCCAATTCAATTGCCTCCATGATCCCTGGACGGATTTGTTATTGTTGTTGCTTGACTGGATTTGTTATTGTTTTGCATCTGGATTAATGTTGACGCGATGCATGGATACTTGTGAGTCGAGACCAGGCATATCCTCATAGTTTCAAGTAAAGACATCTATATACTCTCATATGAGATGTATTAAGTGTTCTTTCTCAAAAGACATCAAGCTTTCGCATATGAAGATGGGCTTGAGATTAACCTCATCTCTGAAATTTATCTGAACCTCTTTATTCAAAGCATATGTCTCAAAGGGTGTTCAAGTGTTTGATCTAGGGATCAATGTCCGACTAGATCATTTCCTCAGCTTAATCAAAATCTTCATCTTTTAGGTGACTAGTTGAAATCATATTTACTGAAAGACTTTTGAAGATAGCCTGGATACTTACACCTGACTCCTACGATGTCATGATGGTCTCACTTTTCAAATTTGAGATCTGACGAGACTGGAATTGACACATAGCCTAACCCCCTTGAGTCTTGTGATAGTAGTCATGGGCTTTCTCTTTTGATACGAAAGATCAAAGTAATGTTCGTCTTCCTTTATCAAAGTTTAAGCCAGACCTCTTGTAAGGTCATATCCCATATTCTCCATCATATGGCATGAATTTCGTCCGTAATGAGAGAATTAAGCAGACTCGAGATTGTAAGTACACCTAGAGGGGGGGTGAATAGGTGATGGCTAATCTAAAGGTCACTTGATGCCAAATAATGCGGAAGCTAAAAGCAATTATGATCTTAACAAACTATTTAAACTAAACACCATGTATAACACAAGAGTGTTGCCGAATTTCCCGTGAAGGGCTCTGGACAAACTCCTCTAAATTCCCCTTGAATGGGTTGAGGTGTCGTGTTGGCTCTCTTGGTTGAATACAAGTGTTAGCAAACAAACCCAAGCAAGTATATCAATAAGCACACAATATATCAAGCATGTAAAGATAAGACAAGTAATAGCATGCAAGATATAAACAAGAGACAAAGAGAGAGAGTGTGAGCAATCGCAAACATAAGGGATTTGTTTCGAGGTTCGAGCACACTTGCTCTACATCTCCGCCTTCGACACACGAAGGATTTTCACTATAATCGATCCCAATGGATCACCCGGTGCCGCAACACCTACAAGCTCTCGGACTCTCTAGCCCGTACACACGCAAGCCCACCGACTCGCCGAGGCCGCACCTCAAACAAAGAGTTCGCACCTGAATCCAAAACACCAAGTCCACACTAGGACCCGAAATAATGCGAACACACACGTCCGCCTCCTCAAAGAAACAAATGAAGTCTTTGGTGATCACAACACTTTGATCACCTAAAAACTATCTCACTACAACACTCCTATAAGATGACTAGCAATGGATAGCTCAAGTGTTTGTGTGAGAAAAACAAGGAAGAGAATGGTGGAGGAAAACTCAAAGAATCACTTTAACACACTCTTAATAAAAACTCCCCTTTTGATTGGAAGTATTAGCTCTCAATTTTGTGGAGAAAAACCTCTGAAAAGAGTAGGAAAAACTGGCTCTAAAACTTCTCCAAAATCTTAGTGAAAAACAATACCCAAAACTCCAAATTTATAGGCTGTCAAAAACTAACCGTTGGGGTCTGTCAGACCTGTCGGTCGACCGCCCGGTCGACCGCCAACGGTCAAGAATCCGACCGTTGGAGCCTCCGGTCGACCGCCCGGTCGACCCAAAAGAACAGAGAGCACTGCTCTCAGTTCCGGTCGACTGGGTCGGCAGACCGGCCATCTGCCAGGTCAAGGCGTGCACGTTGTGCACGTCGGTCGACCGAGCCGGTCGGTCGACTTCAGCCCTAGTCGACTTGGTAGGTCGACTAGTCGACTTGGCTGAAGCCTGAAATAGAAATCTGATAAGGGATTTAAAACTTGGTCTTTTTGATTGAAATAAAATCCCATAAAATACTTTAAAAATCTACAAAAATAGTTTTACCAATATACTTTGATAAACAAACATGCTTGCATAAAATCAAGGCATGTTATAAAAGATTTGGACTATTTTTGTAATATGGAAATATTGGCTCAATTGAAAACTTGTATTTTTCTAAAAACTTATTTTCCATAAACTTCTTCATGATACAAAAACAAGATATTTTGAATTCATTAAAGCATAGTGTGTATGGATATGATCTACTACACAAATAAGATATCTATGTTTTTGACATTAAGCTCTAAACTTGGTTTTGGATAAAAGACATGCATATGTGAATTCCAAAAACCAAAAAGTATTTTTCCAAAGTAAAAATCTTTTGTAAAAAAAAACAAAACTATCAAGAGTGTGTGTGTATATGTATACTTGAGCAATCCACCAACTACTCTATCCTTTACATTTTAACTAAAAATAAAAATTTTATACCTAGACACAAGTCTTGATCTTGAAGTCTTCACTTGAAGCCTTCTCATCTTCTTGACTTGGTCCAAATGCAATCCAACGAGCTCGACTCCTCTTGAGTACTTGATGTGATCTTGATGCATAGGCTCGTGAATCAACCCGGTGTAAGCTCCAAAACTTGACTTTCAATCCTTTGTTGAAGCTCCACACCTACTATGATTTTGATAACAAATCTGTCACTAATTAAACACAAGATCATTAGTAAACATAACTACATGAGTTGATCATCATCAAAACTAGAGTGATAGGCCTTTGGGTCAACAATCTCCCCTTTTTGATGATGACAAAACTCATGAAGTTATATATGCGTGGATTAAAGTAAAGCTCCAAAGAAGCTCCCCTTAACTCATGCATACCAAATAAACAAAATAAATATGCAATGAGGCACATAAACATGTATGTAAATGTAGGAGTAAACATGCTAATCAAGCATAAAACAAAATCACAAAATCTTTTTCTCCTATTTGAAAAACAAAACATATATGCATAAACATAAATTCTTTTATAAAAACATGCATATATAGCAAATACCTCTCCCCCTTTTGTCAATCATCAAAAAAGGGTTAAGGTAAAAACAAAATCATCAAATCTTTCTCCCCCTTTTGTTGTCATAAACAAAGAGACCAATAAGGGGCCAAACAAACATATCAATAAAAGGTTATATGCGATATACATTCATGAAGAGGAAGACGGTTAAGTAACTTCCCTACACATATACATTACATGAAAGAGGGATGACAAGCCCTAATTCACATAACGTATAATATGTAATGCATAAGAGGAGATGTGAAGCTCCCCCTACACACGTGTACCACATAAAGAAGAGTTGTCAAGCTCCTCAATATACAATACACTCAACATGAATCTATATGTAGAAGAGATGTTAAGCTCTCCTTGCATATAGGCAATACAACTCAAAAAAAAAATTTAATTTTTCTTAATCAAAAAATTTTTTTTAAAAGGTATCAGAGCTTTTGTAAAACAAACAAATTTTAAGATACCAAAATGAAAATAATCATTATTGTAAATCATATTGATACCAATTGAAATTTAACAAATATGAAGTTGAAACATATTGATACCAATAGTAAACATAATGATCAAAAAATTTTATTTTTCATCATAAACTTTGTGCTTTTAAAAATATGTGAGACCAATTGAAAGTTAAGCACATGAAAATCATATATATGTATGAAATGAGTATACCAATTGACATTGATACATATATATATAAGAAAACAAAATATGAGTATATACAAAAATTATCAATTTAGATATCAATTGAAAAGATCCAATGATACCAATTGAAAATGACAATGTAAATCAAGTATATAACTCATAACTTATGCCTCCCAACCAAGTTCAAGATTAAAGTGTTTTTCTCATAAAGCATACATGAACATGATCTCCCATCCATCCTCCCATTAAGGGTAGAGTTTTCAAAAATAGATTTGAAAATATTTTAGCATGAAAATCACTACCAAATGAAGAACAATAACTAGTTAAAATAATTTTTAAAAAACTAGTTAAAAATCCTTCAAAACATGAAATCAAAGCATATGTATTTCATGAATCATACCAAATATAAGAATTGACACTCGATCTATGAAGCTCAAAAATATGTTCATGAATCAAAGTCATGACAAAAGAAATAAAGTGTGAGTGTTCAAAAGTCATGTAAATAGCATTTTCATGAAAATAGACATTGAAGCTCAAAAAGTGTGAGTATCATTTTTTTATTTTTATCAAACAAACATGAAAATTCATTTTCATTAAAACAAAACACACTTCTAGGTATATGTATGATTTATCCAATCCTAACAATACACATACATATCCCAAACATAAAATAGTGTTTGCATTAAAGCAAGAGACTCACGGGTATACATGTATATTTATTAGATTTGAATTAAAAATATATATACATGAAGTAAAATCATAAAATTTGGCAAAGCATGTATAAATGAGAATCATCAAAACTAGTCTATACATGTGCATATAGTGGGTACAAATGAGCATGAAGTGCAAACGTATATAAGTCAATTTGTTGCTCACTATTTGTACATGTATAAATTCAAGTTTTAATAAAACTACATCTAAGCATGTTTTTACCACATGAAGCTCATAAAACAAATAAAGCATGATCATGCTAAAAATATCATGAATGAACAAGCATGAACATAAATAAAATGGGAGTTTAGAAATTGTTACCAACTCCAAAGCTCCAATCATGATGGTTGTCCCACCAAAATTCCTTGATAGCGGTGCTCCAAATATGTGTCCTTTTAGTTCAAATGCACCCATCATCAAGGCACGATTCCTCTCACGTTTTGTGAGAGCCCTCACCTACATCAAAAACACACGGTGGGGGTTTTGGTCCCCATATTTTCTTGGGTCCTTGGGGTTAGCTTTGTAAGGAACATTCTTATTAACAAAATTTTGGGTTCCTTGACAAACTTTGAAATATTTTTATTAGCAAAATTAATATGATACAACTTGTCATAACAAAACTTTGCTAGATGGCCTTTGCGGCCACAATGTGTACATTTGTACACCTTAGGATGCTTATGTGTGTGGGTGTGATCATGACGTGCAACATAAGCATATGCATGATGATGTTGTGCATGAATGTGTGGAGTTTGTTTCTTTGAAAACATTGACTCCAACCTAGTATGGTTAAATGCACAAGAGTTCAAGGTTGAACTCAAAAAATCCATTTTATTTTTCAAATCTTTAATCTCATTAGTGGTGGCATGTAAAGCATGTTGAGATAAAGAATCATTTTTCTTTTTCTTTTGAAAAACATTTTCTTTTTCTTTTTCAACAAATTTTCTTTTCAAAGATTTATTTTCTTGAAAAATAACTTCTCTTTGTTTTTCCACCAAATCAATTTTATTTTTCAAAGTATTGTTTCCTTCACACAAATCATTCAATTTTAAAAATAAGGAAACATTCTCATTTTTCAAATCTTCTTTTTCTTTTTCTAAGCATGCAATCTTGTTTCTAAATGAATCTTGTTCTATATGCATGCAATCAAATTTCTTTTTTAAAATTTTATTTTCTTTCTTAATCATGTCATATTTCTCAAGTAGGAGTTGACAAAAAGTGGTAATCTCATCATATGACATGTCCTCATCCTCGGATTCGGTAGTTACCTCAAGGGGGTTATCCCCTTGGACCATGTAGCACTTGTTGGAGGTGTCGCTTCTAACATCCGAATCGCTCCCCGCATAGTATTGATCTTTTTCGCCAAGGGAGATGAGGGTATTCCATACTACAAAAGCCGAATCAAAGTTAGAAACTCTAGATAAATAAACATCATCTAGAGTAGACATTAAAGCATTAAGGGCTTTTGCATTAGCCTCAATATTCTTACCATATAAACAATAATCATTATTAGTGATGGCAAGATAAACATGAATACCTAAGGCTTTGAGGTACAAGGACATCTTCACCTTCCATATATGGATGTTAAGAATGTCAAACATGGGTGGTGACATGAAGTCCATGGTGTGTGTACAAAATATTGTGATTAGCCTAAAAATGAGGATCTTTTACTCTAGGTTGTTAGACCAAATCAGAGTACCAAGCTCTGATACCAATTGTAAGTACACCTAGAGGGGGGTGAATAGGTGATGGCTAATCTAAAGGTCACTTGATGCCAAATAATGCGGAAGCTAAAAGCAATTATGACCTTAACAAACTATTTAAACTAAACACCACGTATAACACAAGAGTGTTGCCGAATTCCCCGTGAAGGGCTCTGGACAAACTCCTCTAGATTCCCTTGAATGGGTTAAGGTGCCGCGTTGGCTCTCTTGGTTGAATACAAGTGTTAGCAAACAAACCCAAGTAAGTATATCAATGAGCACACAATATATCATGCATGTAAAGATAAGACAAGTAATAGCATGCAAGATATAAACAAGAGACAAAGGGAGAGAGTGAGCAATCGCAAACACAAGGGATTTGTTTCGATGATTGAGCACACTTGCTCTACATCCCCGCCTTCGACACACGAAGGATTTCCACTATAATCGATCCCAATGGATCACCCGGTGCCGCAACACCTACAAGCTCTCAGACTCTCTAGCCCGTACACACGCAAGCCCACCGACTCGCCGAGGCCGCACCTCAAACAAAGAGTTTGCACCCGAACCTGAAACACCGAGTCCACACTAGGACCCGAAACAATGCGAACACACACGTCCGCCTCCTCAAAGAAACAAATGAAGTCTTTGGTGATCACAACACTTTGATCACCTAAAAACTATCTCACTACAACACTCCTATAAGATGACTAGCAATGGATAGCTCAAGTGTTTGTGTGAGAAAAACAAGGAAGAGAATGGTGGAGGAAAACTCAAAGAATCACTTTAACACACTCTTAATAAAAACTCCCCTTTTGATTGGAAGTATTAGCTCTCAATTTTGTGGAGAAAAACCTCTGAAAAGAGTAGGAAAAACTGGCTCTAAAACTTCTCCAAAATCTTAGTGAAAAACAATGCCCAAAACCCCAAATTTATAGGCTGTCAAAAACTAGCCGTTGGGGTCTGTCAGACCTGTCGGTCGACCGCCCGGTCGACCGCCAACGGTCAAGAATCCGACCGTTGGAGCCTCCGATCGACCGCCCGGTCGACCAAAAAGAACAGAGAGCACTGCTCTCAGTTCCGGTCGACTGGGTCGGCAGACCGGCCATCTGCCAGGTCAAGGCGTGCACGTTGTGCACGTCGGTCGACCGAGCCGGTCGGCCGACTTCAGCCCTAGTCGACTTGGTAGGTCGACTAGTCGACTTGGCTGAAGCCTGAAACAGAAATCTGATAAGGGATTTAAAACTTGGTCTTTTTGATTGAAATAAAATCCCATAAAATACTTTAAAAATCTACAAAAATAGTTTTACCAATATACTTTGATAAACAAACATGCTTGCACAAAATCAAGGCATGTTATAAAAGATTTGGACTATTTTTGTAATATGGAAATATTGGCTCAATTGAAAACTTGTATTTTTCTAAAAACTTATTTTCCATAAACTTCTTCATGATACAAAAACAAGATATTTGAATTCATTAAAGCATAGTGTGTATGGATATGATCCACTACACAAATAAGATATCTATGTTTTTGACATTAAGCTCTAAACTTGGTTTTGGATAAAAGACATGCATATGTGAATTCCAAAAACCAAAAAGTATTTTTTCAAAGTAAAAATCTTTTGTAAAAAAAACAAAACTATCAAGAGTGTGTGTGTATATGTATACTTGAGCAATCCACCAACTACTCTATCCTTTACATTTTAACTAAAAATAAAAATCTTATACCTAGACAAAAGTCTTGATCTTGAAGTCTTCACTTGAAGCCTTCTCATCTTCTTGACTTGGTCCAAATGCAATCCAACGAGCTCGACTCCTCTTGAGTACTTGATGTGATCTTGATGCATAGGCTCGTGAATCAACCCGGTGTAAGCTCCAAAACTTGACTTTAAATCCTTTGTTGAAGCTCCACACCTACTAAGATCTTGATAACAAATCTGTCACTAATTAAACACAAGATCATTAGTAAACATAACTACATGAGTTGATCATCATCAAAATTAGAGTGATGGGCCTTTAGGCCAACAGAAATCATCTGCCGAAATTTCGCGAGTCATTGGCTCAGACTCAAATCTTCTGAATAGAATTGGCTTCTGACCCTTATGTTTGGCTGGTACTTCAAAGAAGGCTCCTTGTGCGTCACTGGTCTAATGCACCATGAAGGATGACCTTACTAGTGCGTATAATGATGTCAAGACATCTATTGCAGACAAAGGATCTTTATCTATGTTAGAATTAGTATCTGACGGTACAAAATCAGAAACTAATATAGAAAGGTAAGCCAAGTCTAAATTATCTTTGATATATCACTCGCCTATATCATTGGTAGAATTTTTCAAATAGAGCTTATCAATGCTCGTTACAAGTGGGTTCAGTTTCCAGAGACATTCTTCTTCTGGTTATCGAGCAAAAGAGTCATCTTCTTCTTAAGATCATTGATAGACTCTTATTGGACTCGAATCACCTTGTTTTGCACCTGTTGTACCTTAATATGCTCCTCAATCTCCTGGCTACCTCTCCTGGATTGCTGTCATGTAGGTAGAAGCCATCTTCTCCATGTAAGAGTTAGGCGACTGAGATTTTGCGATAGTAGAGTGCTCATAGCTTGCTTCAATTCCCCTAGCCAAGGAATTATAGCCCGCTAGGGTTATAACTCCAGTTTGAATGTGAGTACGTTGGTAGATTCCTTCAGGTTCGATTAATATTTATTTCAAACCTAAAGAACGTTCAACATTAGACTCTTCAGAACTGAGAGTTAGTTGCTTTGGCATAGTGCTTGGACCCACTATGTTGAAAGTCATCTCAGGGTATTCCATGTCAGAGAATAATTTCTTCTTGTAGGAGTGACGCCTCTTGGCTGGGCTAGAGGGTGGGGCCGCTGACAATCAGTTGAAGACCGACGATTTGCTCAAATGAGAGCTATAGTGACACTCAAAGAGTACCGCCATGATGAGTTGCTCACAACAGCATTAAGGGAATGACTTGATGAACACTCCTCTTCTGAGTCAAATAGTCCCACAAATTCATTGCAGGCGTATCTGAAGAACTAGCTTCGAAATCATGCGGGTGAGGGCTTATCAGTTCAGTGCTGAACTTGGCCACTTGGGGTTGGATGCAAACCTCACGTTTCTGAAGTGAAACACGAAGGTCGCGCTTCTGAGTTAAAACGAGAAGGTCAAGTTTTAGTAGACTCTACTTCTGAATGCGAGTCATGTGTTTTTGGGTTGAAACGCGAAGGTCACATTTTAGCAGACTTTTCTTCTGAACACGAGTCTTGCGTTTTTGAGTTGAAATGCAAAGGTCACGTTTTTAGCGTGGGCTTGAACTGAATGTGAGTCTCGAATTCTAAAAGAGAAATGTGGATCTCACATTTAGGCACAGAGATGTGAGTCTCGCGCTCTGCCACAGAAACGCTGGTCTAAGCCTCGCGTGTGATGCTAGTGGTACAAACTTCAGCTATAGTAGCTTTTGCTTGTTGACGATGAGCGCGACATCTTCATCGACGATCAGCATTCTGATTGGTTTGCAGAAGCTATTGGGAATCTCTGACATCCTGGAGTTGCAGAGCCTTGAGAGTAGTCACGGTGAGATTGGTCTCCGTCACTATGTTGATCGTGAGCCAAGACACTGCCCTACGGGTCTCTTGAGAGACATTGTCACAGACTGTGTTAGCTCCAAGGGAGGTTTTCAGAACCTCTGGAGGAGTTGACCGCTTGCTTTTCGGAAAGCGCGTGGGTTGTTTGTTAAGAAGTCTCCAAAGAGTCTTGAGAGTAAGTCTCCGAAGAGACTTTGCGGTACTGCCGTGTTGATCCGGGGCTAATGGAGCCCGATGAGAGAAGTTTCTCGAACTTCTCTTGGTCGAACTCGATGACGAGTGATTCGACCATCGATTCAAGGAGCTTAAGATCAGCTTGCGCCACTGCCTTCTCGTCAGTAGAGAAAGTATTCCACAGCAGACTCACCATCCCCTGTTAGTCGAAAAAATTCGAAGTATAATTCTTTGATTGGATGAAAATTACAATGAAGCGAATCCGATTACAGAAAAGGAAAGAGTGTCAAGATCTCCCTTTTGCCACTCGAACGCAACAAGTATTGGAGCTTTTTTTCTCTTCTCTGTCCTATCTTTAGTGGCAGAACTTTGGATCTTCAAAGAGTTGAACTCTCAAATTCAAAAATCCGAACTGCGGCCCGCTTTACCATAGCTCTCATAGCTATTTATGGGAGTTTTCAGGAGTAGAATCGTCCCCTAAAATTTTTCCATAACGCGGGTTAGCTCCCACATTACGTGGGTATTAATTGACTCACTAATGACTGTCAATTACAGCAGAAATGTAAGTCTCACACTGGATGTAGATTTTGTTCTGTTTTTGAGACGCCAAACTCGCAGGCTCTTGTTGAAGTTGAGACGCAGAGCTCGTAGGCTCGTGTTGGAGTTGAGACGCGGAGTTCGCAGGCTCCTGTTGACGTTGAGACGCAATGCTACTCAGACTTGCGTTCATGTTGAAGACGCAGAGCTACACAGTCTTGTGTTTTTTTGATTAATGCGACTGTCGCATTTAGTGTAGAACGCGATATTCGTATCTACTGCTGTGAAGTACGCGTTTTCAATTCAAACACCACTCTTGTGTCTGTGTGACCTTCGCGTTGATGTGTGACCTTCGTGTTGACGTGAGATCCATTTGACTTTGTCTTCAATAATTTTCAGAGAACCTACGATTACATGTTGAAAGTCGACCACTACAATTTTCTTATTAGAGATTGCTCTTACAATGATGAAATGACGAGATAAAACTTCAAGTCATCATCTCTTGTCCTCTTGGGTTTGATTACCCCGTCGTTTTTTTTTATCTTAATATCCTTTGAAGTTGGTAAAGTTATTTGTCGCCAATTATTTGTGGTGCTCTTGTATACCCTTTTATTAGTATCGCAATTTGCAGAAGCTGGGACTTGGAGCCATGAATATCCTTTAGATATGTTTTCTATTGCTCAACTCTTACATAATAAAAGTAATTCTCAAGTCTCTAGATTTATATTTTCAGCAGATCCAACCACGATTTCCATTCGAACAGATGAACCGTATCGAAACCATGGAATAAAAACTGGAACCGAACCCTGGGCTCGGGGCAAGGCCCTCCAACGGGCTGCCTGGACAGTCTGGCCTCCAGCGGTCTAAAATTAGACCGTTGAAGGCTAGGCGGCCACGACAGGCCGGAGCCCGGCCTCTCCAGGCCCCAAAGATTAAAAAAAAGGAACCAGATAGGAGCCGGAACCGGCCGGCCCTATCTGGTTCCAATTCCTCATATAGAGGAACCGGGAATCACCGATTCCGAAACCAGGGTCAGGTCTAATTTTCGGCTTGCATTTGAGAGAAACTTGATTGCGTTTATAGTGTGGCCATGTAACTTCAATTCAATATAGCTAAATTAGGCCTTTCCAGAGCACAATTGAGTTCCACATTATGCTAGTTACATAACCGTCTTATCAGACCAAACTTTGTTCTTTTTTAGTTGGCATAGTTTGTTGTCATTAACATCACATCTTGATCATATAACTTATTGCTCTTTAATAAACTTTGATAAAACTTGGAACATATATATCTATTTCGGCATTTTTTTCAGTCCCTTGCTTAAAATAATTACTCATCGACGACATATGATACAAATTGTCATCTAAAATAGTTTAATTGACATCACTTCAAGTATTATGATGAGTGTTTGTAGAGGAAAAAAAATCAACCATTGAATCTAAAAAACCTAAGAAATGGGCATTATAAAGTGGGGCGAGTCCTCAACGTGCCTCGTGCGGCCAAATGCACACAATAAATTTTACTGAAACTTTAAAAAATTTATAGTGAATGAAAATATTTTTGTATAACACTAATTTAGTCTATTACCAAATACAAAATACCTGAAGTCTTCTTCAAGGGGCAAGGAAGTGAGATATTAATTTTTGAAGGTTTCAAGGTTCAACTCTTAGCATCACCGCTTTTTTCCCTCTTATTTTTCTTGGGTGAATTACAAGAAATCCCCTTTATATATATATATATATATATATATATATATATATATATATATATATATATATATATATATATATATATATATATATATATATATATATATATGAGAAAAAATATATATCAGCCTGCAACTGAGAGAACTCTGTCAGCCTGCGGTGACGTGGCTCAAGATTGAAGCGCTACTAACTAGCGGCCCGCTTATAGGAAGAAGTTAAATTATTAGATACCCCTTATAAAAAGCTACTATGTCGGTGAAAGATAGTGGATATGTATAGTTTATTATATTTTTATATTTTATATATTTTTTCTTCATTTCTGACTGTTGTCTGTTCCTCCTATGAACTATTAAATTGTTTTTTACATATAGTATGCGATCCTGGACTGCGACTATGGTCGCATTATCGCGACTATGGTCGCAATACTTAACGAGAGCGATAGTATAATCGCAGTTTACGTATTTATTTTATATATTTTGTTCTTAATTTCTGACTGTTGTCTGATCCTCCTATGAACTATTAAATTGATTTTTACATATAGTATGCGATTCTGAACTGCGACTATGGTCGCAGTACACTCTACTGCATTTTTTCTTGATGAATTTTTTTTTGCTAAGTTAAATGTAATAACGGTGAATAAATACTGATTCTATAGTCGCAGTTTACGTATGTTTTTATATGTTTTGCTTATAAAGTATGAATTATTTTTACTTATTGCATGCGTAGTAGCACTGCGACTATGGTCGCAGTGTTTAAGAACAGCAGTCGCAGTTTGATATAGTCGCAGTGTTTAAGAACAGCAGTCGCAGTTTGATATGTAATTAAAAGAGCTTATAAGTTAATCTAGTGAGAAAGAGACCTAGCACTGCGACTATAGTCGCAGTGTTTAAGAACAGCAGTCGCAGTTTCATAAGTAATTAAAAGAGCTTATAAGTTAATCTAGTGATAAAGAGACCTTACAAAAAAATAGAATTAAAAGCTTTTAAAAGAAGACAAAATAAAATCCTAATCCTCGTCATTATCACCATCATAAGCAGATTCGTCGTCTTCATTCTTCTGCTCTTCCTGTTCATCACTTATTTCCTCATCATCTTCCTGTTTTTGAGGTTTTTTTGTTTCACCGATAAACTCCCAGAATGGATCGTCTCTATCAAGTTCTTCGTCTGACCCGTTGCCAGAAAGCGAGCATACAGCATCAGAGGACATGCTTTCATCAAGCAAGTCTCCGTCAAGTGGCAGAGGAATAATGTCTTCCTCACTAACTCACATGAAATCTTCATTATCCTCATGAATAGGAGGATCAGTTAATACATTATTTGATGTAGTGAGATAGTCAAAAGGAGTGAAGTCCAGACTGGTATCAGATTCACTAGAATATCCTGAAGAAAAAGGACCGGTGGGGGAACGATTGAAGTTGAAATCTAAGTGTTCAGAGGAAGAAGATGGGGAAGACATGATTCAAGAATGAATTGTTTTGTGGAAGTTTTTTGAAATCAAATTGAAAAGGAAGAGCAAAAATATAGTTTTCAGGTATGAGATAATATATTAGTTACAAACATTATATAAAGGTCAATATTGTGAAAGAACATGAATAGTAATAATAATTGTTACAGGTGAGGGTTGAGTATGGTAGGAAGTGGTAAAAAAATTAAATATTTAATTGAAGATTTATTGCGGGAGAATCCGAAGAGTTTCTTTTTGCCAGAGGTTTAATGCTTGAAGTAGAAATTAATTTTTTATAGAATTGTTTGCCTATATCTTTAGATTACGTATGGTGCACATCTTTCCTTTTTTCTAAACTGTTGTTGTATCATGGTAGAAAGAATATTAATTACTTTCATTTAATACATAAGGCATGCGAAAGAAGATTGCGACTTTGGTCGCAGTACTGAAGGAGGTCGCATTGCTGTACGATAGAATGCGTTCCTTTATCGATATTAACATTATTGCATCTCTTTTTTCTAGACTGTTATTGTATCATGGTAGAAAGAATATTAATTACTTTCATTTAATACATAAGGCATGCGAAAGAAGATTGCGACTTTGGTCGCAGTACTGAAGGAGGTCGCATTGCTGTACGATATAATGCGACTAGGGTCGCATACGTTATAGCGACTAGTGACTGCGACTGTGTCACAATTGTCATATAAAATTGAAAGTTATTCCAGTTTAGAATTAAAAAGGGGTATTTTTGTCAATTTGTTTCACGATTGTTTAGGCGGGATCTTTTTTGATTTTTTTGGCGCCTACACTCTGCGGCCGATATGTGGCATATATTCAGCCACGTCCCGCCGGCTGAGAAACTCTCTCAGCCTGCCGGCTGAGGTACAGTAACCCCTATATATATATATATATATATATATGAGAAAAATGTATATCAGCCTGCGGCTGAGAGAGCTCTCTCAGCTTGCGGTGACGTGGCTCAATATTTGTCACCCCACTAACTTGCGGCCCGCTTATAGGAAGAAGTTAAATTACTAAATACCCCTTATGAAAAGCTACTCTTTCGATATGTATAGTTTATTATATTTTTATATTTTCTACGTTATTCAATTTTGTGACAATTATCTTTTATAACTGCGGCCAAACTGCCAACATAGTTTTATTAAATCACGAAACTAATTTGAATGCTTCTTTAATTTTTTTTTATCTGATTTGAAATTTAATGATTTTTAATATAGTCGCAGTTTACTTTTTTTCGCATATAATGTATAATGCGATCAAGGACTGCGACTATGGTCGCAGTACTTAACGAGAGCGATAGTATAATCGCAGTTTACGTATTATTTTATATTTTTTATTCTTCATTTGTGACTGTTGTCTGATCCTCCTATGAACTATTAAATTGGTTTTTACCTATAGTATGTGATCATGAAATGCGACTATGGTCGCAGTACTTAACAAGAGCGATAGTATAATCGCAGTTTACGTATTATTTTATATTTTTTGTTCTTCATTTGTGACTGTTGTCTGATCCTCTTATGAACTATTAAATTGATTTTACCTATAGTATGCGATCATGCACTGCGACTATGGTCGCAGTACTTAACGAGAGCGATAGTATAATCACAGTTTACGTATTATTTCATATTTTTTGTTCTTCATTTGTGACTGTTGTCTGATCCTCCTATGAACTATTAAATTGGTTTTTACCTATAGTATGCGATCATGGACTGTGACTATGGTCGCAGTACTTAACGAGAGCGATAGTATAATCGCAGTTTACGTATTATTTTATATTTTTTGTTCTTCATTTGTGACTGTTGTCTGATCCTCCTATGAACTTGTAACGCCCCGATCCCAATGATACGGGAACGTCACTGCAACGCATATACGTAGGTCAGATGGTGCCCCCACGTGTATACGCTAAGCATTAAGTACAACAAGTATCAGTATACAACACACAGCGTGGTATATTCATATGCCAACTTACAAAAGATAAATACAAAGTTATACAAGTTATGATAAGCAAAATCACTTTACAAGTGTCCTTTATCACAACCCAAGTCCAAAATGAATCCTATATAACCAAAAATACCAAAAATGCTCACGAAATGGATGGAGATCCCGTGAACCAAAAGGAAGAGTCGGCACGATGAGACTAGAGCTGGTCAGCCTGCTCAGAAAGATAGGCCCGGTCCTCTGTGGAAGGCACCACTTCGTTCCAAGCCTCAGGATCTGAATATGCAAATCCAAAGGGTCAAGACATATAATAACAAATAAAAGATAGTCAAGTGACATAAGGATCATGAATAAAGGTAATGAAGTTACAATAAATAGCAATGAATAGCAAGCGATGCAAACTCAATAAGGTGAGATCATATGCAACAAATCTACAATTAACGTCTTATTATTATTACTTGTCTTACTGTGATATCTAGCTATGTGACCCAGCGTCCCAGAGCACATAGATCCATATCCTAGTGAAACAAGGTTGTTATTGGAAACAGCGGTTGTATCGACGAACTATGTTTACAGTGGGTCCCGTGCATACCCGGGACCACGGCCCAGGATTGTTCCGTTGCTTGAAGACGGAACCTGCCGCAAGGCTAAACAGGAGGGACTTATGTATGCCCTTGTCATGACAGTAAACAGGAAAGGGAGCAAGCACTCCCCTCGGTCCCCTGGTGTACCGCAGGTTAGACCGGAATATGATTGTACAATATACCTAATACCACTGTAAACACGAACACGTATCGATATCCGCATATTTCCCCCGACCCATATGTAAGTTGGTGCTTTTTATGTAAAAGTCAAGTGTATCATGCTTAGTTTTAAGAGATGGCATGATAAGTGGTGATATTACTGTTTAACATGTCATGAAACGAGTATATGCAATAATAAGTCATGAGGTAACAAGAGATACATCCATTCAGTAATAAGTCATGTTGTGCCAGTATTGAAGCATGAATAAGCAAGGTATAATACATATGTAACAAGTATAAGAACCAAATTCAGAACAGAAATTAACTATGACACACAGTCAGGATTAGTCGACTAGGAGTAAGGGTTAGTCGACTAATACTGGGATACAGAGAGTTAGAATTCTGTTTCAGGGAAAGTTAGTCGACTAGGGTAGGAAGGTTAGTCGACTAATAGGGAGTTCTAGTCGACTAATGGACACTTAAGTCGACTAAGTCTGCTGATACAGAAAGTTGGTTTCTGGTCCAGGAAGGATTAGTCGACTAGGTAAATTCAGGAGTCGACTAATAGGGATTTCCAGAGAGTTGATTAGTCGACTAATGTTTGGGGTAAGTCGACTAATACTGTGTTTTCCAGAAAAACTAAGTTTCAGCTAAGTGTTCTAGTCGACTAGCTCCTATGATAAGTCGACTAATCGTGGGAAGGACAGTGACAGAACAGAATTTTCTGGAAGTGTGTTTGATGGTTCAATTCGTGATTTTTGGTGACCTAGGTGTACAAGAAGTGTAGATACAAGTGTTCTAGGGCTAATTCAAGTCTTGGTGAGTGAAATACTCACTAGGATAGGTTTAATCGTGACTTGATTCAAGGATGGAGATGATTGCTTCACTCCACACTTGTTGTTGAAGCTTGAGGTGAAGAAGTGCTCTTGGAGTTGCCTTGGGGAGTAGAGGTTGAAGATGGAGTTCCTTGATGAAGCCCTAGTTGAACCCCTTGAGACCTTGAGTTGTAGGTGAAGAGATTTGGGTGATCTTGGAGTTAGGGTTTGGTTTGAGGAAGGAGATTTTGAGAGAGTTCTCTTGATGAAGAAATGAGAAAAAGGGGAATTTTGCAAATGAAATGCATTTATAGGTTGGGATCTTTTGTAAAGGGATTGGGATTATGATGGAAGTGGGGGGTTTTCTTGCAAAAATGTGGGGGTGAGGTGTCCCCTCATGGCCACTTGGCCGGCCATAGGAAGGAGAGAGAGTGAGTGGGGTTAGGTGAAGTGGTGAGTGGGAAATGAGGTGGAAATGAAGTGGAATTGGAATTTTGCAATAATTGAAAAAAATGTCCGAAATTCAAGTATCTCGGATTGGTCTGAAAATTTTACCAAAAATCAAGAAAAATATTTGAAGGCTCATGGTGAAATTCGTTTGAAGAAATACTGTATAGATTTTTAATTAAAAATCCCGGAATCAGTTATTTACCGACTCCGAAAGAATTTTCATAAATTTATAAAATTCTCAGAAAAAGTGTATAAGTAGGAAATATGATTCTAAGTAATAAAGTCTAAGGGACTTTCTAAAAATTTCCTAACAGTTTGGAAGATAAAAATTCGGGAATCGGTCAGCGGCACTGGCCGACACCGTTTTCGGAGAAATTCATTTTAATTCCAGAAAATTCCAGAAAATCACATAAAATCTAAAATATTGGAAAATGATATTTGGAATTGAAATTGGTCAAATACGGATGGTAAATCGGAAAATACGATCGAAAGACTGAATACGTAACTAAGTACGTATTCCGGGAGAGGGGTATTACAATCTACCCACCTTACAAAAATTTCGTCCTCGAAATTTCATAAGGTGAAAGATAACAGGAAAAGCAACAGATAGATATGGATACAAGGAAAGATAACGGTAAAGAAGAGTAGAAGAAAAGAGTCTTACCCAAATCAAGATGTGAAAAGTTGAGGATAATGCTCCCGGATAGCGTCCTCACGCTCCCAAGTGGCCTCTCCTGGCGCATGCCTGTTCCATGACACCAATACCAATGGAATAGCTCTGTTTTTCAGTGTCTTGACACTCCTATCCAGAATGGCCAACGGCTGTTCTTGGTATGATAAATCCGGTTGTAGCTCCAGCTCGGAATGATCCAGAATATGGCTGTCATCCCTGACATACTTCCTCAACTGAGACACGTGGAAGACATTATGCACCCCGTCCAAAGATGGCGGTAATGCCAATCTATAGGACACATCTCCCACACGATCCAGGATCTCGAATGGGCCAATATACCTTGGACTTAGCTTCCCACGAGCACCGAACCGGATCACTCCCTTGGTAGGTGATATCCTCAAGAATACATGATCTCCAACCTGGAACTCCAATGGCCTTCTCCGAGTGTCTGCCCAACTCTTCTGCCTACTCTGAGCAGCCCTGAGATGATTTCTGATAACCCTGACTTTCTCTGTAGTCTGCATCAGAATCTCTGGTCCCAAAAGACTCCTCTCACCGACTTCATCCCAACAAATCGGTGATCGGCACTTCCTACCATACAATGCCTCAAAGGGTGCCATCTTAATACTTGCCTGGTAGCTGTTGTTATATGAAAACTCAGCCAAGTGAAGATGGTCTTCCCAAGATCCCCCAAAGTCAATCATGCAAGCCCTCAACATATCTTCAAGGATCTGGATAGTCCTCTCAGATTGTCCGTCTGTCTGAGGATGATAAGAAGTACTGAATTTCAGACGAGTTCCCAGACTTTCTTGGAGACTCTCCCAGAAATGAGATCTGAATCTGGTGTCTCTATCTGACACAATACTAACTGGAACTCCATGCAGACGAACCACCTCCTTCATATACTTATCTGCCAGAACCTCTGTCGACTGGCCTACCCTGAATGGTATGAAGTGAGCTGACTTGGTGAGGCGATCAACTATAACCCACACAGCATTATTACCCTGGGACTCCGAGGCAATGCCGTCACAAAGTCCATGGTGATGTGCTCCCACTTCCATTCGGGTATCGGCAAGGGTCGAAGAAGTCCAGCTGATCTCTGATGCTCGATCTTTATCTGCTGGCAAACCAAGCACTTGGCAACAAACTGGGCTATCTCCCTCTTCATAGCATTCCACCAAAAGTGCTTCTTCAGGTCCTGGTACATCTTGTTTCCCCCAGGGTGTATAGAATAAGCTGAACTGTGTGCTTCCTCCAAAATCTTCTGTCTGACTTCTCCTCGGGGAACACAAAGTCTATCTCCAAAATACAATGCACCATCTGGGTGAATGCAGATATCCGACCTCAATCCAGCCTCCACCTGAGCTCTGAATGTCTGCAATCTGGGGTCCTCCTTCTGAGCTTCCTTGATCTCCCCTATCAATGATGACTGGATCTGTAAAGTCATAAGCTGCCCTGCCTTATCACCTCCTTGCACCAACATCAAATCCAATCTGATGAAATCTCGAATCAATTCCCTCTGCTGAGTAAGGTGGACTAGCACTCTGTTCTCTGGCATCCTGCTCAGTGCATCTGGAACGGTATTGACTTTGCCTGGATGATACTGCAAGTCAATATCGTAGTCCGCCATAAGCTCCAACCACCTCCTCTGCCTCATATTCAACTCCTTCTGTGAGAAAATATACTTGAGGCTCTTGTGATCTGTGTATATCAACACTTTGTCTCCCAGAAGGTAGTGTCTCCAGATCTTCAAAGCAAATATCACAGCTGCCAACTCCAAGTCATGAGTTGGGTAATTCCTCTCATGAGGCTTCAACTGCCTAGATGCATATGCTATAACATGATCATGTTGCATAAGCACACACCCCAGGCCTTTACCTGATGCATCACAGAAAATGACCATCCCTCCTCTTCCTGAAGGAGTCCTCAAGATTGGAGCTGTGATAAGCCTCTGCTTCAACTGCTCAAATGCTGCATCACAATCTTCTGTCCATATGTATCTCTCCCCTTTTCTGGTGAGCCTGGTCAACGGAGCTGCAAGTCTAGAGAAATCCTGGACAAAGCGCCTGTAATATCCGGCTAGTCCAAGAAAGCTCTTTATCTCAGTCACCGTCTTCGGAACTGGCCAATTCTGCACTGCCTGGACTTTACTAGGATCAACTGAAATTCCTTCTGCTGAAACTATGTGTCCAAGGAAAGCTATGCTATCCAACCAGAATTCACACTTGCTCCTTTTGGCATGAAGCTGCTCTTGCTGAAGGGTCTGCAACACAATCCTCAAGTGCTCTGCATGCTCCTTCTCATTCCTTGAATAGATCAGGATGTCATCTATGAATACAACTACAAACTGATCTAGGTAAGGGGAGAACACTCGATTCATCAAGTCCATGAAAACTGCAGGGGCATTTGTGACTCCGAAAGGCATAACCAGAAATTCATAGTGGCCATATCGGGTCCTGAATGCCGTCTTCGGAACATCCTCCTTCTTCACCCTCAGCTGATGGTAACCCGACTGCAAATCTAACTTAGAAAATACACGGGCTCCATGAAGCTGATCAAACAAGTCATCAATCCGGGGCAAGGGATACTTGTTCTTGATGGTGACCTTGTTCAACTCCCTATAATCAATACAAAGCCTCTTACCACCATCCTTCTTATTCGCCAAGAGCACTGGAGCTCCCCATGGTGAAGTGCTTGGCCGAATCAATCCCTTGTCCGAATACTCCTGCAGTTGCTTCTTCAAGATCTCCAACTCTGTCGGTGCCATCCTGTACGGAGCCTTGGATATAGGAGCTGCTCCTGGAATTGTATCAATGGAGAACTCAATTATCCTCTCCGGTGGAAACCCTGAGACCTCAGCAAAGACTTCTGGAAACTCATCCCACACTGGCACTCCCTTCAGAACCTCCGAAGTGGTCATCTGAATCTCCTTCTTAGCAGGCTTCACCTCTCCACTAAACTGGAACTCCGGCTGATGCGGGATTCTGAAATTGATCTTCCTTCCTCTACAGTCAATCACTGCACAGCACTGACTGAGCCAAGTCATGCCTAAGATTACGTCGTACCCTTTGGTGTCTAGTACGAGCATATCTATGGCCAAGATCTTCCCACAAAGTTCCACTGGACAGTCAGCACAAACTCTAGAAGATATAACTACCCCATTCCCGGTACTTATCTCCCACTTGTGGTCTAAAGCCTTAACAGGTATGGAATGAACAGCCACAAAATGGTCGGAGATATAACAGTGGGATGCACCCGAATCGAAGAGAGCGAGAACAGGTATAGAATGAACTCTGATGTTACCTGTAATCACCTCCTCTGAAGCCTCAGCCTCCTCTGCTGTCAGGTTGTAGGCCTGACCTCTGCCACGCCCTGCTGCTGTCCGGGCTCCTCTCTGCACTGGGCGAGCAACATGCGGTGGAGGAAGGGGAAGAGCTCTCCTCATCACTGGTCCCTGGTGCCTCTGCCCAACTGGCCCTGGTAGTGCCCTCTGTCCATTCTGCCCTTGAGGTGCCGGCAAGGTTTGATTAGCAAACCCCATTCTCCTGTGAGGACAGGTCTCTACGGCATGGTCTCGTGCTCCACACACCAAACACAATCCATTTGCCCTCCGGCAATTCTGCTGAGAGTGTCCTGGTTTCTGGCAAAAGTTGCAGATAAGACCTGGTCGAGCCATCTGGTAAGGAACTGCTCTGAATGGTTGCCTGGCCTGAACCTTCGCTGCCCTGGACGGTCCTCCTCTACCCACCGGTACAAACGGCCTCTTCATGGCCTGGTCCTTCCTCTGATCTCCTTGCTTCTTCTCAAACCCACGCTCCACCTCTCGAGCGCTGGTGAGAACTTCTGCATAGGTCTTCAGATGATGGGGCATTAGGAACATCTGAATGTCCATTTGCAGACCTTGCTGGAAACCGGCTTGCCCTCTTCTCCTCATCTGCTATCATGTACGGGGCGAAGCGACTCAACCTGAGAAATTCTGCAACATACTCATCTACGGATCTATCCCCTGTTGAAGCCTGATGAACTGCTCCTCCATGTCCTTCTGAGCAGTGGCGGGAAAGAACCTGCTATAAAAGCTCTTGGAGAACGTATCCCAAGAGATAGGTTTCTCCAAGCGAGCCTCCTCTGCAAGCCACCAAGTCCTGGCTATGTCCTTCAGCTGGATCTTTGCAACCTCCACTTGGTTCTCCTTAGGCACCCTGGCGGCGTTCAGCAGATCGGTGGTGTCTGTTAACCACTGTTCAGCCTCCAATGGCCTCTCGACTCCCGTGAATACGGCCGGCTGTAGCCGTCGGAAGTCTGAGATGTTCCCCGGCTTCTGCTCCTTCGAGGCTGCCAACTCCTGCCTGAGGAGCTCAGTCTGCTGATGCTGATTCTCCATCTGCTGTTGCTGGTTTCCCAGCATAGTCTGAATGATCCTCAGGATATCAGCACCCTCTCCTCCTACGGGTCCATTCGGTACTTGCCCGACATTGTTGCGACCCGAACGTCTCTCCATACCGAAAGAGATAAGATCTGGAATTGGAAACAAAGGGAAGGAGTTTAGGATACGAGGAATGAATCAAGGACGAAGTCAAGAAGGACTATATAACTTTGTACATTGTAGTTGGCATCAGCAAATTACTAGAATTTGCCACTTGGTTGTACTTTTAGGTTTGAGAGCCTAGGCTCTGATACCAACCTGTAACGCCCCGATCCCAATGATACGGGAACGTCACTGCAACGCATATACGTAGGTCAGATGGTGCCCCCACGTGTATACGCTAAGCATTAAGTACAACAAGTATCAGTATACAACACACAGCGTGGTATATTCATATGCCAACTTACAAAAGATAAATACAAAGTTATACAAGTTATGATAAGCAAAATCACTTTACAAGTGTCCTTTATCACAACCCAAGTCCAAAATGAATCCTATATAACCAAAAATACCAAAAATGCTCACGAAATGGATGGAGATCCCGTGAACCAAAAGGAAGAGTCGGCACGATGAGACTAGAGCTGGTCAGCCTGCTCAGAAAGATAGGCCCGGTCCTCTGTGGAAGGCACCACTTCGTTCCAAGCCTCAGGATCTGAATATGCAAATCCAAAGGGTCAAGACATATAATAACAAATAAAAGATAGTCAAGTGACATAAGGATCATGAATAAAGGTAATGAAGTTACAATAAATAGCAATGAATAGCAAGCGATGCAAACTCAATAAGGTGAGATCATATGCAACAAATCTACAATTAACGTCTTATTATTATTACTTGTCTTACTGTGATATCTAGCTATGTGACCCAGCGTCCCAGAGCACATAGATCCATATCCTAGTGAAACAAGGTTGTTATTGGAAACAGCGGTTGTATCGACGAACTATGTTTACAGTGGGTCCCGTGCATACCCGGGACCACGGCCCAGGATTGTTCCGTTGCTTGAAGACGGAACCTGCCGCAAGGCTAAACAGGAGGGACTTATGTATGCCCTTGTCATGACAGTAAACAGGAAAGGGAGCAAGCACTCCCCTCGGTCCCCTGGTGTACCGCAGGTTAGACCGGAATATGATTGTACAATATACCTAATACCACTGTAAACACGAACACGTATCGATATCCGCATATTTCCCCCGACCCATATGTAAGTTGGTGCTTTTTATGTAAAAGTCAAGTGTATCATGCTTAGTTTTAAGAGATGGCATGATAAGTGGTGATATTACTGTTTAACATGTCATGAAACGAGTATATGCAATAATAAGTCATGAGGTAACAAGAGATACATCCATTCAGTAATAAGTCATGTTGTGCCAGTATTGAAGCATGAATAAGCAAGGTATAATACATATGTAACAAGTATAAGAACCAAATTCAGAACAGAAATTAACTATGACACACAGTCAGGATTAGTCGACTAGGAGTAAGGGTTAGTCGACTAATACTGGGATACAGAGAGTTAGAATTCTGTTTCAGGGAAAGTTAGTCGACTAGGGTAGGAAGGTTAGTCGACTAATAGGGAGTTCTAGTCGACTAATGGACACTTAAGTCGACTAAGTCTGCTGATACAGAAAGTTGGGTTTCTGGTCCAGGAAGGATTAGTCGACTAGGTAAATTCAGGAGTCGACTAATAGGGATTTCCAGAGAGTTGATTAGTCGACTAATGTTTGGGGTAAGTCGACTAATACTGTGTTTTCCAGAAAAACTAAGTTTCAGCTAAGTGTTCTAGTCGACTAGCTCCTATGATAAGTCGACTAATCGTGGGAAGGACAGTGACAGAACAGAATTTTCTGGAAGTGTGTTTGATGGTTCAATTCGTGATTTTTGGTGACCTAAGTGTACAAGAAGTGTAGATACAAGTGTTCTAGGGCTAATTCAAGTCTTGGTGAGTGAAATACTCACTAGGATAGGTTTAATCGTGACTTGATTCAAGGATGGAGATGATTGCTTCACTCCACACTTGTTGTTGAAGCTTGAGGTGAAGAAGTGCTCTTGGAGTTGCCTTGGGGAGTAGAGGTTGAAGATGGAGTTCCTTGATGAAGCCCTAGTTGAACCCCTTGAGACCTTGAGTTGTAGGTGAAGAGATTTGGGTGATCTTGGAGTTAGGGTTTGGTTTGAGGAAGGAGATTTTGAGAGAGTTCTCTTGATGAAGAAATGAGAAAAAGGGGAATTTTGCAAATGAAATGCATTTATAGGTTGGGATCTTTGTAAAGGGATTGGGATTATGATGGAAGTGGGGGGTTTTCTTGCAAAAATGTGGGGGTGAGGTGTCCCCTCATGGCCACTTGGCCGGCCATAGGAAGGAGAGAGAGTGAGTGGGGTTAGGTGAAGTGGTGAGTGGGAAATGAGGTGGAAATGAAGTGGAATTGGAATTTTGCAATAATTGAAAAAAATGTCCGAAATTCAAGTATCTCGGATTGGTCTGAAAATTTTACCAAAAATCAAGAAAAATATTTGAAGGCTCATGGTGAAATTCGTTTGAAGAAATACTGTATAGATTTTTAATTAAAAATCCCGGAATCAGTATTTACCGACTCCGAAAGAATTTTCATAAATTTATAAAATTCTCAGAAAAAGTGTATAAGTAGGAAATATGATTCTAAGTAATAAAGTCTAAGGGACTTTCTAAAAAATTCCTAACAGTTTGGAAGATAAAGATTCGGGAATCGGTCAGCGGCACTGGCCGACACCGTTTTCGGAGAAATTCATTTTAATTCCAGAAAATTCCAGAAAATCACATAAAATCTAAAATATTGGAAAATGATATTGGAATTGAAATTGGTCAAATACGGATGGTAAATCGGAAAATACGATCGAAAGACTGAATACGTAACTAAGTACGTATTCCGGGAGAGGGGTATTACAGAACTATTAAATTGGTTTTTACCTATAGTATGCGATCATGGACAGCGACTATGGTCGCAATTTCATATGCAATTAAAAGAGCCTATAAGTTAATATAGTGAGAAAGAGACCTTATTGCATGCGTAGTAGGACTGCGACTATGGTCGCAGTATTAAGAACAGCAGTCGCAGTTTCATATGTAATTAAAAGAGCATTAAAAGAGCTGTTGGCCCAAAGGCCTATCACCCTAGTTTTGATGATGATCAACTCATGAAGTTATGATTACTAATGATCTTGTGTTTAATTAGTGACAGATTCCCTATCAAGATCTTAGTAGGTGTGGAGCTTCAACAAAGGATTTAAAGTCAAGTTGGAAGCTAGCACCGGTCGATTTACGAGCCTATGCATCAAGACCACATCTAGAGATGAGCTCGGTGGATTGCATTTGGACCAAGTCAAGAAGATGAGAAGCCTTCAAGTGAAGACTTCAAGAGGATGAAGACTTGTGTCTAGGTATAAGATTTTGTTTTTGTTTTAGAGTAAAATGTAAAGGATAGATAGTTGGTGGATTGCTCAAGTATACCATGCACACACACTCTTGATAGAATTGTTTTCATAAAAGAATTTTTTGTTTTAGAAAAGAATTTTAACCAAAAACCAAATTTGTATTAAGTGGTTTTGATTTTTGGTATTCATGTGTACATATCTTATATACAAAACCATGTTTAGAGCCTTATGTCAAAAACTAGATATTCATCTTATTTGTGTAGTGGATCATATCCATACACACTATGCTTTTATAGTATATCTTGTTTTTGTATTTGATGAAAGTTTGAAAAAAAAACATGTTGATATTTCAAAACCAAGTTTAGTGCCTTATGTCAAAAACTAGATATGTCATCTTGATTGTGTAGTGGATCATATCCATACACACTATGCTTTAAAGTATATCTTGTTTTTGTATTTGATGAAGTTATGGAAAACAAGTTTTAGAAAAAACATGTTGTTTTAGAAAAACGTTTTATTATGAGCTAATATTTCCAAGTTACAAAAATAGACCAAAACATCTATAACATGTCTTGATTTTGTGCAAGCATGTTGTCCTTCATAGTATATTGGTAAAACTATTTTTGTAGAATTTCTATGTATTTTTAGGATTTTATAAAAAGATTTAAATCCTGTTTTCAGACCTGGACATTGGCTGACAGGCCAAGTCGGTCGACCGGACCGGTCGACCGATGTGCACAGCCTTGTGCACACTGCCAGCACAGTGGCCGGTCGACCGGGTCGGTCGACCGACCAGGAGAGCTTTTGCTCTCTGGAAATATCAGTCGACCGAGCCGGTCGACCGATAGAGAGTTTGCTCTCTGCTCCAGGAAGTCGGTCGACCGGGCGGTCGACCGGAGGCTGCAACGGTCGGATTTTGACCGTTGCCGGTCGACCGGGCCGGTCGACGGTAGCTCTGACAGAACCCCAACGGCTCTATTTTCTGTCAGCCTATAAAAGGGGGTCTTGTCAACTGTTTTGGTAGAAGATTTTGGAGATTTCTAAGCCAGTTTTTCCTAGACATTTTCAGAAGTTTTCTCCACAAAATAGAGTGCAAATACTTCCCATCTAAAAGGGATTTTATCAAGAGAGTGTAAAGTGATTTCTTGTGTTTTTCACCATAGCTTTCTTTCCTTGATTTCTCACACTTCACTTGAGCATCCATAGACATATCTATCCTATAGGAAAGTGTTGTAGTGAGCTTTTGTAATTGGTGATCAAGTGTTAGATCACCAAAGAGATTTCCATTGTATTTTGAGGAGACGGGCAAGTGTGCTCGTGTGGTAGAGTTCTTGTGTGAACTCGGTGGTTTGAGGTGCGCCCTCATTGAGCCGGTGGGCTTGTGGTGTACGGACAAGGGAGTCCGAGAGCTTGTAGGTGTTGCGGCACCAAGGAGAGATCCGTGGGGATCTTGCATAGTGGAAATCCTTCGTGTGTCGAAGGCGGGGATGTAGAGCAAGTGTGCTCGAACCTCGAAACAAACCCTTTGTGTTTGCGATTGCTCACTCTTGCTCTCTTTCTCTTTTTGTCTCTATTTTATATCTTGCATTCAATTTATTGTGTTCATCTTATATATGCATGATATATTCTCTTGTGCTCATGATTGATATACATACTTGCTTGGGATTGTTGTTAACACTAGTATTCAACCAAGAGAGCCAACGCGGCACCTCAACCCATTCAAGGGGAATCTAGAGGAGCTTGTCCAGAGCCTCGCAAGGGGAATTCGGCAACACTCTTGTGTTATACATAAGTGTTTAATTAAAAGAAGTTATTTTGGTCAACTTAGTTTTAATTCCGCATTATTTGTTCATAAGTGACCATTAGATTAGCCATCACCTATTCACCCCCCTCTAGGTGATCTTACAATTGGTATCAGAGCTAGTGCTCTTGATATTGGGTCTAACAACCTAAGAGTTAAAGATCCTCTTTTAGGCTAATCACAAGATTTGTACACTCACAATGGACTTCATGTCACCACCCACCTTTGACACTCTTAACATCCAAATTTGGAAGGTTAAGATGTCATTGTACCTCAAGGCCTTAGGAATTCATGTCTATCTTGCTACTACTAATAATGATTATTGTTCAAATAGCAAGTACATTGAGGCTAATGCAAAAGCCCTTCATGCTCTTAAATGTACCCTAAATGATGATTATTTATCTAGGGTTTCTAACATTGAATCGGCTTTTGTAGTTTGGAATACCTTGATCTCCCTTGGCGAAAATGAACAATACTATGCGGGGAGCGATTCGGACGTTGGAAGCGACACCTCCAACGTATGCTATATGGTCCAAGGGGATAACCCCTTGAGGTAAACTCCGAATCCGAGGATGAGGATGTTAATATGTCATATGATGAGCTTAATACATTTTGCCAATTATTGCTTGAGAAATATGACATGATTAAAAAGAATAATTAAAATTTGAAAAAGAAAATTGCTTGCATGCATATAGAACAAGATTCTTTTAAATCTAACATTGCATGTTTAGAAAAAGATAACAATAATTTGAAAAAGAATTTTGATGCCATGCTTAATGAAAAAGATTCTTTAGAAAATAAAATGGCATGCTTAGAAAAGGAAAACAATGATTTGAAAAATGAGAATATTTCCTTAATGTCTAAATTGAATGTTTTATGTGAAGGAAATATGATTTTGAAAAATAAGGTTGATATGGTGGAAAAACAAAAGGAAGTCATTTGCAAGAAAATAAGTCTTTAAAAAGAAAATTTGTTGAAAAAGAAAAGGATAATATTTTTCAAAAGAAAAAGAAAATTGACTCTTCATCTCATCATGCTTTTCATGCCACCAATAATGAGATTAAAAATTTGAAAAATAAAATTGATAATTTGAGCTCTAATTTGAGCTCATGTGCATTCAATCATACTAGATTGGAATCCTTATTTCAAAAGAAACAAGTTCCTCATACTCATGCATATCACATCATTCACATGCTTATGATGCACATCATGCTCACACTCCCACTCATAAGTATGCTAAGGTGTACACATGTACACATTGTGGCCGCAAAGGCCATCTAAGAAATTTTGTTATAAAAGGTTAAATGTTCTTATTTTGATAAAATAAAAATGCTTGGGTTCCTTACAAGACTAACCCCATAGGACCCAAGAAAATATGGGTACCAAAACCCCCACCTTTTGCTTGTGATGTAGGTGAGGCTCTCACAAAACGTGAGAGGGATGGTACCTTGGTAGTGGATGCACTTGGACATGATGGATATACTTTTGGGTTGCATCGCTATCAAGGAGTTATGGTGGATCAACCACCATGCTAGGAGCTTTGGAGTTGGTAACAATTTCTAAACTCCTATTTATTTATGTACATGCTTTTAATTTCATATATTCATAGCATGTTCATGTTTTAAGATTTTGTGTGCTTTATGTGGTAGTTACATGCTTAGATGTAGATTTGTCAAACTTGTATGTATACATATACAAATAGTGAACTACAATTGATTCTTAAATATTGGACTTCATGCTCACTTGTATCCACTTTATGTATTGTATAGACTAGTTTGATGATTCTCCTTTATACATGTTTTGCCAATTTTTTTATGATTTACTTCATGTATATGCATGTTTAATTCAAATCTAATAAATATACATGTATACCCGTGAGTCTCTAGCTTTCATGCAAATATTTGATAGACTCTTTTACAATTTTGGGATATGTATGTGTATTGTTAGATTTGTATAATTCATACATATACCATGAAGATTGTAGTTTTTAATAAGAATGATTTTGTGTGATTTGATAACAATGATTTCTATGTGATTTGAGCTTCAATGACAACTTTCATGAAAATACTATTTACATAACCTTTGAACACTCATCTTTTATTCAAAAATATATTTATGAGCTTTATGGACTATGAGTGCTTGGATTTTTATGTACTTAGTCTCATTCATGAAAAACATATGATTTGACATATTTGAAGGATCTTTAACTAGTTTTCAAAAACAATTTATACTAGTTATGTATTCTTCAAATAGTTTTTGAGATTGTCACATGATTCAATTTTCTTAAAATTTAATGCTTCATGATTTGAATATTAGTTTATATGTTAGTTTTGTCAACACTAGGATTTATACTTGAACATATCATGGGCCTCAAAAAGATCTATTAGTAAGTGTGCTTAAATGCTTATTTGAACCCTTAAAATGTACTTGTATTGCTTAGTTTTGATGATTCATACATATTTAAACTTATGTTCATCTTTTGAATTTGATTTATGATCATGTGCCTTTTATTTCATGTATATGTGTGTTTTGCCAAACCTTAAAATATACATGTATAACTCTTGAGTCTTTTGCCTTCAATGCAAATCCATTCATATAGACTCACTTGAGTTTAAGAGATATGTATGTATATTTCATGTATTGTCAAAACATACATATATCTTGACATATAGATTTTGTTTTCAATGATTTAATAAAAAATGTGAGATGATTTGATGTTTATGATTTTCTAAGGAATATTGTACCTTATTGCCATTTTCATGATGCCATGTTTCACATAACATTAGTACACTCACTTCTTTTGAAACTATTTGGACTTTATAGATTATAGTGTTTGAGTGTTTGTGTTTCATTGCTATTCATGAAAATCCTTAGATTTATTCCTTGATAGAAGGATTTCGTACTAGTTGTTAAACACTCTCATTTAACTAGTTCGAATTCTTCATGTGTTGTTAATGCTAAGCTTAATTCAAATCTTATTTTTCAAGCTTATGCATTAGATTTAAAATGGTATCAATATTTTTTTTTTTTTGATATCAAAGAGAAAATTCAAAATTTGTTTTGATAAAATAGAATTAATGATTTTGTTTTGATGAGAAAAATTCAAAATTTTTGATTTGTATTGCCCTCCTTGACTTCTTTATTTTTGACATAAAGGGGGAGAAAATTTGTTGATTTGATTTTACTTTGAACCCTTTGTTGATGATTGACAAAAAGGGGGAGAAGTATTTGTGTTTTGTTTTGATATATATGCATGATTTCCTTGCTTAAGGGGGAGAAGTATTTGTCCTTCTTACTTAAAGGGAATTAAGATTTGTATTTATGCATATGTGTTTTGATTTATGCAAATAGGAGTAAAAAGATTTGATTTATGCTTGTTGCATCTCCATATTTGCATCCATATTCATGTGCTTCATGATCATATTTATTATTTATTTTGTATGCATGAGTTAAGGGGGAGCTTCTTTGAAGCTTTACTTTAATCCATGCATATATAACGTCATGAGTTTTGTCATCATCAAAAAGGGGGAGATTGTTGGCCCAAAGGCCTATCACCCTAGTTTTGATGATGATCAACTCATGAAGTTATGATTACTAATGATCTTGTGTTTAATTAGTGACAGATTCCCTATCAAGATCTTAGTAGGTGTGGAGCTTCAACAAAGGATTTAAAGTCAAGTTGGAAGCTAGCACCGGTCGATTTACGAGCCTATGCATCAAGACCACATCTAGAGATGAGCTCGGTGGATTGCATTTGGACCAAGTCAAGAAGATGAGAAGCCTTCAAGTGAAGACTTCAAGAGGATGAAGACTTGTGTCTAGGTATAAGATTTTGTTTTTGTTTTAGAGTAAAATGTAAAGGATAGATAGTTGGTGGATTGCTCAAGTATACCATGCACACACACTCTTGATAGAATTGTTTTCATAAAAGAATTTTTTGTTTTAGAAAAGAATTTTAACCAAAAACCAAATTTGTATTTAAGTGGTTTGATTTTGGTATTCATGTGTACATATCTTATATACAAAACCATGTTTAGAGCCTTATGTCAAAAACTAGATATTCATCTTATTTGTGTAGTGGATCATATCCATACACACTATGCTTTTATAGTATATCTTGTTTTTGTATTTGATGAAAGTTTGAAAAAAAAACATGTTGATATTTCAAAACCAAGTTTAGTGCCTTATGTCAAAAACTAGATATGTCATCTTGATTGTGTAGTGGATCATATCCATACACACTATGCTTTAAAGTATATCTTGTTTTTGTATTTGATGAAGTTATGGAAAAACAAGTTTTAGAAAAACATGTTGTTTTAGAAAAACGTTTTTATTATGAGCTAATATTTCCAAGTTACAAAAATAGACCAAAACATCTATAACATGTCTTGATTTTGTGCAAGCATGTTTGTCCTTCATAGTATATTGGTAAAACTATTTTTGTAGAATTTCTATGTATTTTTAGGATTTTATAAAAAGATTTTAAATCCTGTTTTCAGACCTGGACATTGGCTGACAGGCCAAGTCGGTCGACCGGACCGGTCGACCGATGTGCACAGCCTTGTGCACACTGCCAGCACAGTGGCCGGTCGACCGGGTCGGTCGACCGACCAGGAGAGCTTTTGCTCTCTGGAAATATCAGTCGACCGAGCCGATCGACCGATAGAGAGTTTGCTCTCTGCTCCAGGAAGTCGGTCGACCGGGCCCGGTCGACCGGAGGCTGCAACGGTCGGATTTTTGACCGTTGCCGGTCGACCGGGCCGGTCGACGGTAGCTCTGACAGAACCCCAACGGCTCTATTTTCTGTCAGCCTATAAAAGGGGGTCTTGTCAACTGTTTTTGGTAGAAGATTTTGGAGATTTCTAAGCCAGTTTTTCCTAGACATTTCAGAAGTTTTCTCCACAAAATAGAGTGCAAATACTTCCCATCTAAAAGGGATTTTATCAAGAGAGTGTAAAAGTGATTTCTTGTGTTTTTCACCATAGCTTTCTTTCCTTGATTTCTCACACTTCACTTGAGCATCCATAGACATATCTATCCTATAGGAAAGTGTTGTAGTGAGCTTTTGTAATTGGTGATCAAGTGTTAGATCACCAAAGAGATTTCCATTGTATTTTGAGGAGACGGGCAAGTGTGCTCGTGTGGTAGAGTTCTTGTGTGAACTCGGTGGTTTGAGGTGCGCCCTCATTGAGCCGGTGGGCTTGTGGTGTACGGACAAGGGAGTCCGAGAGCTTGTAGGTGTTGCGGCACCAAGGAGAGATCCGTTGGGGATCTTGCATAGTGGAAATCCTTCGTGTGTCGAAGGCGGGGATGTAGAGCAAGTGTGCTCGAACCTCGAAACAAACCCTTTGTGTTTGCGATTGCTCACTCTTGCTCTCTTTCTCTTTTTGTCTCTATTTATATCTTGCATTCAATTTATTGTGTTCATCTTATATATGCATGATATATTCTCTTGTGCTCATGATTGATATACATACTTGCTTGGGATTGTTGTTAACACTAGTATTCAACCAAGAGAGCCAACGCGGCACCTCAACCCATTCAAGGGGAATCTAGAGGAGCTTGTCCAGAGCCTCGCAAGGGGAATTCGGCAACACTCTTGTGTTATACATAAGTGTTTAATTAAAAGAAGTTATTTTGGTCAACTTAGTTTTAATTCCGCATTATTTGTTCATAAGTGACCATTAGATTAGCCATCACCTATTCACCCCCCCTCTAGGTGATCTTACAAGAGCTTATAAGTTAATATAGTGAGAAAGACACCTTAAAAAAATGAGAATTAAAATCTTTTAAAAGAAGACAAAATAAGGTTGAATATCAGAAGATCAGGAAATCCTAATCCTCGTCATTATCACCATCATAAGCAGATTCGTCATCTTCATTCTTCTGCTCTTCCTGTTCATTACTTATTTCCTCATCATCTTCCTGTTTTTGAGGTTTTTTGTTTCACCGATAAACTCCCAGAATGGATCGTCTCTATTAAGCTCTTCGTCCGATCCGTTGCGAGAAAGCAAGCCTACAGCATCAGAGGACATGCTTTCATCAAGCATGTCTTCGTCAAGTGGCAGAGGGATAATGTCTTCCTCACTAACCCACATAAAAACTTCATCATCCTCATGAATAGGAGAATCAGTTAATACATTATTTGATGTAGTGAGATAGTCAAAAGGAGTGAAGTCCAGACTGGTATCAGATTCACTAGAATATCCTGAAGAAAAAGGACCGGTGGGGGAAACGATTGAGTTGAAATCTAAGTGTTCAGAGGAAGAAGATGGGGAAGACATGATTCAAGAATGAATTATTTTGTGAAAGTTTTTTGAAATCAAATTGAAAAGGAAGGGCAAAAATATAGTTTTCAGGTATGAGATAATATATTAGTTACAAACATTATATAAAGGTCAATATTGTGAAAGAACATGAATAGTAATAATAATTGTTACAGGTGAGGGTTGAGTATGGTAGGAAGTGGTAAAAAAATTAAATATTTAATTGAAGATTTATTGCGGGAGAATCCGAAGAGTTCCTTTTTTCCAGAGTTTAATACGTGAAGTACAATTAACTTTTATAGAATTGTTTGCCTATATCTTTAGATTATGTATGGTGCACATCTTTCCTTTATCGATATTAACATTAGTGCATCTCTTTTTTCTAGACTGTTTTTGTATCACGGTAGAAATAATATTAATTACTTATTTAATTTAGTGTAATTAATGTTTGACACGGAGAGGGGTTGGCTGGCGTAACGTTCCTGGAATCAGATGGAAAAGATTACAGCCGGCTTAATCTTCCGGTTACAAGGGAGGGGGAATATTGAATCTTGAATTCCCCTTTGTTTAGTGCTGGGTTCTTCGTGTGGCGGTGGAGAGTGAATCTTGTTCTCCGTTGACCGGATGACTGTTCGGACCGTCGGGATCTTCTCTTCGGTCGGTAGAGGGAGTAACTCAGCTCCGTCTACCAAAACTCTAGAAGAGGAGGTAGGCGAAGAGCGGCTAGTACTCAGTAAGCTCGCTGAAGGGTTTTCTCTCTCTCTGTCGATGATCTCTCTTTTGCCCGATAATCGTCGACGTCCTCTCTTGTTGTTGTGTTGTTAATTCTCCCCTCAATAGTGACGGGACTATTTATAGGGTTTTTAAGGGGTGATCGTGCCCCCTAAAAGTGCTCCACGATGAGGGCCAACTTCCCCGCTACATGGGCGGCGGATGGCGCCATAATCGGGGTAGTTGCAACCGAGACGTGGGTGTCGAGCCAACGCGTCTTGATGCTGAGACGCGGGCTTCGGGCCGACGCGTCTTGATGCTGAGACGCGGGCTTCGGGCCGACGCGTCTTGATGCTGAGACGCGGGCTTCGGGCCGACGCGCCTTGATGCTGAGACGCGGGCTTCGGGCTGACACGCCTTGATGCTGAGACGCGGGCTTCGGGCTGACGCGCCTTGATGCTGAGACGCGGGCTTCGGGCTGACGCGCCTTGATGCTGAGACGCGGGCTATCTCTCGCGTCTTGATTGTCACATTTAGCCTTGCGCCTGGATCTTGGATCCCTGTGTTTTGGTGGCTTGTCTTGGTGATTTTTAGACAGCCTACAGAACCCCCTCCAAAGTTTTCGACATTCCGCAGTTAACTGGGACGGATTTCGAAATACTTTGGATTCTAGCTGAGTTCGCCTTCATGACTAGACTGTTGATGCTCCGGGTTTAATCTTATCTGGAGTTGGTCTTCGTGAGTGTACTGTTGAACTCTTTGAAGCCCCCAGAGTTGATCATGTTGAGTGTTTAGATGCACAGTCTATACCTCCCCGATTGCTTTTAGTCTGTCACTGGCGCGCTTTAAGCCAGGAGTGGTTGGTCGTCTGCTTGCGTCAGTGTACTGTTGAACTGATTTTACAGAAGCAGGAGGCCAAACGCAGGTTCTTTTTCAAAAAGCAGAGATGGTACTGCTGTAAAGGCGCGATTTGCGTCCTTTGGCAATGGAGACGCGACTGATCTTCAGAAGGCAGACGCGATATTTGGCCAGACTGGAAGGACGCGAATTTCTTAGAGAGACGCGACCTTCCAAATGCATTCATGGAGAGGCTGACGTGGCATGTCCATCGAGGAGGTGCGTTCTTTGGGCGCGAATTCTGTGCCATGTCATGATTACGCCGCCAGCTGGCCTAGGGAACCGGCGAAATTTCGCCTTTTGGCGCGCGGATTTCCTGGTTCATTAAATGAATTGCTCCACGTGTCGATTGCTGACTCGTGGCGGGGTTGCGACGCATGATCTTCTCCGTTCAGAAATGATTTGGTTACACGCGTCAAGCGGTGACTCGCTGCAGCGTCTACCGGGCCACACGCCGCGTATCTTCGCGAATCCCTGTGCCTATAAAAGGCAACAGTTGGAGAGATGCATCTTCTTCTCTGAACGCACTCGCTGAGAAAAAAGAATTTCCTTCTCTGTTCATCTTCGAACTTGTTCATCTCCTTGCTCGGATTTCTGAACATCAATGGCACCCAAGACTAAGCCAACTGCATCGTCCTCAAAGGCGACCGTCGCCGAGGCCCAGAGGGGCGGCTCCTCCTCTGCACAGGACGTCGTTCTCCCAGGTCTCCAAGGTAAAGGCCTCTTAGGCGGAAGTTTCGCCATTAAAGAAAGTTCAAAGAACTTTTAAGAACCCTTAACACGTGATTTTCAAATCGTGTTTGATTCCCAGACGCAGTCTTTGGGATGATAACCGAGGCGCGGGTTTGGACCCTCGCGCGCTTGAGTCCTGCGCTTCAGATTCTTCACTTAGAATATTTTCTATTTGTGAAGGGTTCAGACGCGGACTTAGTTTACAGAACGCGGATTTGATCCTTGCGTTCTGTTTCATCAGCTGCTGATTTTGATGAATCTGGCACCCGAGTCCAAGTACTTCGACGTCTGGGGATGTGAAAGGAAGGGGGTTACCCTCCTTAACTTCTGGCGATTATGGTAGTGGAAAGGTTAAGGTGGATAACTCCCTTCTTTTCGCACCCCAGAAGTGACATCAAGGAGAATGTTGTGGAGACGCCGATCCCATAGGTCTGGACGCGGATTTGATAATTCCTGCGTCCAGTGCCTCTTCTGCGTGGATGCGCAGGTCTGGACGCGGATTTTATAACTCCTGCGTCCAGTGTCTCTTCTGCGTTCGGATTGTGAACACTTAGCATTTTTTTTCTATGCTTTTGATAGAGTATCTAACTAAGTGTCATTTTCTTTTTGCAGCGCCACGCCCTGCTACTTCACTGGCCAAGAAGTGCCACTTTGGTCATGTAGGTGGTGCTGACCGGGATTTGACTTTTGTATTGCAAAGGACTGTTCCTGTGACTGCTGACAAATCACCGGATCGCAGAGAGAGGCTCTCAAATGTTGACATGAGAACTCTTCGGGTGTTCATGACTGATGCAGCATTCGCAACAGATGCTGGCATCAAGCTGGAGAAGCCTGCCTTCTTCTTCGGAGATCGTATCCACGAGGGCGGCCATAGCGTGTATGACGGAACTTACAAATGGCTCCGTCAAATAAAGGGTGGAAGATTCTTTCTTCCAGACATGGAGAGGATGTTCCCGCTGTCTTACTTCCAGCATATGTCCGTCCCTCGGAAGATGGAATGGGACCTTGCTCGATATGTTCCCGAGGTCACTCTCGGTGATTTGGGCTCCCACAAAGTATACCGTCATGATAGCCATGACAGGTCAGTTATCGGCCTTTTCCCTGGGTCGCGCAGGACTGAGGTTCCAGCTGGGGAGATACCACAACTTGGCACTACCTTCCTCAACGCCTTCATGGAGGCGGAGGGTGACTACCCGGTTGGGTTCCGTGCGCCGGGGTGGGTCCGTTCCACGGAGAACTATTGGTGGGGCAGGATGGTCGGCTTTGTCCTTACCGAGCTCGGGGCCTGCTAAAGCGCGTGGGACTGTACTCGGCAGTCAGGGCCGTGCAGTGGGGGATCCCTCAAAGCTCTCAGAACTTCTTCGGGATTCTAGAGCGTTATAATCCTTCGACGGGGACGTTCTTCACTCCGGTCGGAGAGATGGGCCTTGCTCTGCACGAGCTGCACGAGGTCTCGGGGCTGTCGACAGGGGATATTCCCTATGAGGAATATGTCCCGACCGCTGTGGAGCTTCGCTATGTGAAGGAGGAGTTTCCCCTCATATATGAGACCTACTGGGAAGTGCTATGTCACTTCCACATTTGCGGCCAGATAACCAAATGGCGGTCGCAGGGAGTCAAGCAACTGTCTTGGGCCAGTTACTTGTTCAATAATGTCAACACCAAAGACCATCGGATAACCCGATTGGATCCCAGCTCTGACAGGGAGATCGAAGACAGGATCGACCAGGCTCCGAACAGCTTCTACACCACGGAGTCGAACGAGGATGGTTTCGACCCTGACTTGGTTTTTGAAAGCTTTCACCATCAAGCCCGGACTCCTATCTCTGATCGGGCGCTGTTGGCGGGCTTTCTGATGCTGTGGCTGAAGCGCTGTGTGGTGCCCACACTGCCGCATGAAGTCATTGTTGCTGACGTGGTGTACCCGGCGGTGCTCCTGGCTCATGGGAACCCCATAGCCCTTCTCCCGGCCGTGGCGGCTGGTATTCAGAGCGGGCTGCGGGCGCTCACTAAGAGTTTCTGCGAGCCACCAAAAACTGCAGACTCCGAGGAAAGCCGTATGTTGACTCAGAGGGGAGTCCGACGGTGAAGCGTCCCAACCCTCGTGTCGAGCTGCCTTACACGTATCTTATTGCTTGGTACGTGATGCATTGCCCTTCTTTGATGACGGCAGCGCGTTGGAGGGAGAATTCTGTCCCTTTCGTACAGCGGTTGGAGGGTTCAAAATGGCGTGATCCTTACATATATTACGTCCGGAAGTGCCTTTCAGACCCTGCCAACTACCAGCTCAATCGCTGCCTCCTCCAGATCCCTGATGCATCTTTCGGGGATCTACTTGTTGATTCTGTTGGCCCAGATGACTTCACGAGGTTATCCGCGGGGGCCTTCTGGTGGTTGCTAAATATCCGGCCCGGATATGTGCTTTTCCGGCAAGGGACGTCATGTACCATTGAGCCGTACATGCCGAGTCGCTTCGCTCGACAGTTCGGCTATGATCAGCTCTATGTCGGGAACCCCAATGCTAGACTCGCCTTCGAAGGGAACCTGTTTGAGGGTGCTCGGGCCTGGTACTATAGTGTGGCTGGAGGGATGGGAGTATCTTTCCGTCTACCTCTCGAGGGGCCCAAGTGCCGTACGAGTTTCAGCTTCTGTACTTGGTACTCTCAAGCCATCCAAACGCCAGACTTTTTCCCGGCGTCTTCATGCATTGAGAGCATCAATGCAAGTCTCGAGGCCAGGACTGATTCTAGTAAACTGACGAAACTCGTAGAACAGTACCTGAAGGCCCAAAAGGAGGTCGGGCGAAGATCGAGGAGGGAGCCCCCAGCAGTGAGGGCGGAGCCGCGACCGGCAAGGGCAGAGCCACCAGCGATAAGGGCGGAGCCACCAGCCACTAGGGAGGAGCCGCGGGCCAGGAGGTCTAAGCAGTTGGCGAGCAAGCGTCATCGACGCTCTGCTTCTATCGCTGAGCCTGCCCCAAAGAAGGCTCGGAGGGATTTAACGGCTGAAGTCTCTCAGTCCGGAGACATCTCTGCCGGAGTTGAGGCTCCTCCTGAAGACGTCCCTGTTAGGGTTGAGGAACCGTCGGAAGATGAAGATTTCCCCACCCTAGTCCGTGCTCCTAGGTCGCGCAGCAAGACCGTGGAGGAAGGGGAGCTTGTTGAAGAGTCCACCGCCGCCGAAGATGACGAGTCACTGGAGGTTGACATAATGACTGGAGGGGATGTTGAGATTGCAGGCCTCTCAGCTCAACCCGAGCCTTCTTCTGCTCATGATGGGAGAGACGAGGCACAGCAGCCGGGGTCTCCTAGCATCTTCATTTTCAGTCTTAGGGCAGTCGACCCTAGTCCTACCACTGGGGTAATTGGAGGTAAGGCTCCTGTTGCGGAGCTTCCTCGTGTTGCGCTGTCGTCTTCTTCGTTATCGGGGGAAAGCGACTTCGAAGACGAGACCGACTATGGCGATGAACCCGCTCTTCCTGATCAGAGCAAATTCTTCCACATCTCGGCGGAGGAAATACATGAGGGTGAGCCATCGACTGCACCATCGCTGGCGATTATCCCTACTGAAGGTATTCTTTCCATCTTCTGTCTAATTTCTCTTTGCATATTGAAGAGGATGTTCTAACATTCTTCTTTTATGCTGCAGGGCCAACGAAGATGCTGAGGCTACAACCTCCTCGCGTATCGAGGAGATGGTGAAAGAGTTGACCCGGCCCGAGGGGATTGAGGTCTCGGCTGCTGAGATACCCTCAAAGGGGGCAGCTGTTGAAACTGGGGAGCCTTCCACTCTGCCAGAAGAGGAAGTAACCACTGAGGCTGAGGAGGCTCTCACTCTGTCAGGCGAGGAGGTTACTGCTGAAGCCGAGGAGACTTCCGCTCCGCAGGATTTGACGTCTCCGGACCTCCAACCTGGTAAGGCAGCTCTGATGCTTTAAATGTTTAGCTCTTCTATCATTGTGGCTAACATCACAATAACTTGCAGAGAGGACCGAGGGGGTTCAGGTGGAGAGCCCGATGGTTGGCACCCTTCCAGAAGGCCATACAGCTCAGGTCTCGGTGGAGGTTTCTGAGGAGGTCGTGCTTACTACTCCTCATTGGTCGTGGAGGCTCCTGCAGAGGTAGTACCTCCGGAAGCGTCAGCGGCCGGTCTAGCTCTTGCTGTCTCGACGGCCAGCACGACTCTTGTGCGAGAAGATCCGCCTTATATCCCCTATCCTGTGACAGAAAAGGGGTCGGGAAGCTTCCTAGGTGGTGAAGACATGGGGGAACTGGCACGTCAGATGGTGCAGCAATTCTTCGCTTCGATGGGATCATGTATTGATCTCATCTTACGTGGAAACAGCTCGTTCCAATTTGCCCAGACGCTTCTTAAAAATTTGGTCGTGAACGTCGAATTAACCGGGGGCCCTTCACTTGCCAAGGCGTGTCTACGGGTGGTAGAGCAACTGGGAGACTACCTGCAGGAGCTGGAGTCTTTGGAAGATGCTGGCTCTTTTAGTGAGGCCCAGGCCACCCTGACTAGGCTCCTAGCTGCTCAAGAACGAGAGCGACAGGAAGCGGAGGCACAAATCGCTGCAGAGATCCGCAATCTCGAATATTCCCAAGCTGAATGTCAGAAACTGGCTGGCGATTCAAGGGAATCCGAGCTTGTCATGCAGAGTACAGAGCAAGTCATCATCAGGGCTCGGGACACCATTGCCAAGGCAGAAGTGGTGCTTGCGCTCAATGAGGAAAAGCTTGCTATCATCAAAAAGCAGCTAGAGGAGCAACAAGCTGCTAGGGCGCGAGCTGAAGAGAGTCTGTCTCTACATTCTTCCAGGGTGGAATCTCTGCGAGCGCAACTGGCCGCAAGAAATTTCTTATCCGAAGAGGAGCTGCGGGACCGGGCTATTATGGAAGCTGAAAGGACGCGCCAACACGAGATTCACCGCCTTAGGGAACAAATCCGTACCTTGGCGAACCAGGATATTTAGCCTTCTTTTCTTTCCCCCCTTTTTTGTAAAGAAGAGGACACTCTGTTTAGAGTGTTTGTATCTACTTTTACTGTTTATAATAAAAGTTTGAAAAATTTTGCTCCATCTTCTTTGCTCAGCTGTAGGCGAATCCAACTCCTTGGTAACTGGCACTTAGGTAAGACTAAGTTCTGTTAATGAAACGCGGCCTTGACTCTGAGTCTTCTTAATGAGACGCGACATTGATCCATAAAGTGAGACGCGGTCGTCAGTCCACAGGAACTTAGATTTACTAAGTCCTTTTGATGAGATGCAGCGTCAATCTCAGAGTGATACGCGGTCTTCTTGATGAGACGCAGCATTGATCCATAAAGTGAGACGCGGTCGTCAGTCCATGGAGTGAGACGCAGCGTCAATCACAGAGTGAAACGCGGTCTTCTTGATGAGACGCAGCATTGATCCATAAAGTGAGACGCGGTCGTCAGTCCATGGAGTGAGACGCAGCGTCAATCACAGAGTGAAACGCGGTTGCTAAGAAAGACGCGGATCGATCAGACACGGGATACGCAGCCTCGAGCGACTTTCCCATCTGCGTTCAATGCAGCATGACTTTAAAAGATTTTTAGGAGATCTTTGAACGTCAAGTCTTCACCGTCGATTGGGGTTCCGGGTCATCCGTTGCTTCCCAAGACAGTTATCCACGCGTCAGCCTCTTATTGGGTTCAGGCGTTAATGCTCTTGCATGCAGAACCGACGCTGGCGGTTGAAAAACCGGCGCATTTCGACGGTTTCCAAAGCAGCGCTCCACGCGTCCGTTTTTGATTGGGCTTTGACAGTTGTGCGCGACGGTTCTGATTGATGCCCCATTAATGACAGTTATTAGGGACTGCCTATAAATAGAGTGCACCCTCTCCCTCTTCAACAATCCAACTTAGACTGTTTTCATTTGTTTTGCTCCGAGAGAAGTCTCGCCTTGAATTATCTTTCAGAGAACCGTCTTCATGGATGAAGGTGACCCCATGGATGAAGATGACCCAGAGCTCTCATGCCTCTGTTTGGTCTCTTCAGAAGGAATCCTCTCTCATGTCATCTTGCGCACCCGCGTTTGGATGCAGAGAGGTCAACTCTGGACAGAGGTTTCTGCTGGTATGTCACCCCGATGATGTCCATAGCCTGTATTTTGGCATAGGCATCTGAATGAAATTCTGGTGCATTCCTATTCTGGAATTTGTGCTGGTGACTTGAACTTTTCTGAACGCGGGCTCTTGACGCTGGCTTTGCTCATGGCTATTGCCTTGGCGCGTTTCAGACCTGAATCTTGCAACTCCTGTTCACCCAACAGAGAGATGGCAATTTTCGGCGTTTGAAGTTTTTCGCGTCTAGTATATTAGACGCGGGTGCAAACTGAGGCCGCGTTTGAATCCTGTGCGTGGCACAGTTTTGGCTCGCGTCTGTTTCTGCTGACGCGGTGGTTTGACTGTGCAGATCATTTCCGCGTCTGAAGTCTTCAATGACTGCCGCGTCTGTTACTTAGTTTTCTTTTTAAAGTATACTAAGTTCCAGATTTTCTGATTCTCTTATTTGTTCTTTGCAGGTTCGCTGGTCTCCTGGAAGAGTGCTTCAACCGGCGAGCTTGCTCAATGTTCGTTTGTAAGAGAGTAAATTATGGTCCTCGTCGTTTGTAAGAGAGTAAATTATATCTCTGACGAGGACCCAAATCTCGCCAAGGTCTCTTCAGATCTCCTGCACCACTCTTGCCTGATGGCAAGAGATGGTCAGGTCAAGTATGACGGCGAGGAGGTTCCGGCGGTTGCGGTGGCGGAGAGGATCCTCTTCCTCTCCCATCCCAGAAGTAACATCAAGGACAGTCCATGTCCTTTGGATGGCCTGCGGGGGAAAGATCAACTCTTGAACGAAGGGTTGCAGGCTCTTCTGTTGCCACCGGACCTCAAGAACACCATTGCTCCTGGCTTAGTCAGCTAGGGCGCTTTCGAAGTTGGCGTCGTGCATCAAAGTGCAATCGGTTCCAACAGTCGCCACAATTTGGCACTTCTTCAGACATCATGCACTTAGGATCAGAGGCGGCTTCAAGGAGTGAGTACGGCCTCAGAGAGAGAGAGGGACTTCTTTGTACTCCTTAATTGTAACACTCAATCTTATTGTATAAGAGAGCGTTTTGTATCACTTTCATGTGTTTGGATATGAATAAAAGTGACACTTTTCTTTTTGCCTCTTTCTGTTGTCTTGAATGTTTTGTTTTAGAAGCAAAAGAATGATTTTGGTGGACCCGCCACTTTATAAAAGAAAGTGACAGGGGGAATGCGTATCCCAGAGAAGGTGAACTTTTGTCAAGTGTCTAGGATTGACTTGATTCAAGGTCAGCTGGGGAATTTGATAAAACATTGTCAGTGGTGTAATGTTAACCTAACAATGTCTTTAGGTGGACCTGTTATTCTGTTGAAGAGAATAACAAGTGAAACTAGACCCGCGAGGAATCTAGTAAAGCTTTTACCGTTAGAGGTGTGATATTAACTTAACGGGTTGGAGATAGTCTTGTCAGAAGTGTGGTGTTAACTTGACAAGGATGTGAGTCAGAGGTGTGATATTAACTTAACTCAGAATGTCACTGTCATAGGTGTAATGTTTAACTTAACAGTGAGGTAATGCTAGAGGTGTGATGTTGAACTTAGCATTGGTCATCTCGACTTAGACGAAGAAGTCGAGGAAAGGTCATGGCCATAGGTGTATTGTTGAACTTAGCGATGACTCGGATGCTAGAAGTGTAGTGTTAACTTGGCATCGTCCATTTCAGCTTCGATACGGAAGTCTGAAGAAAGGTGACTATCAGAGGTGTGATATTAACTTGACAGGCACTCGATGTACTGCTTAGAGGTGTAATGTTAACTTAACAGTAGTTTGTCAGAGGTGTAATGTTAACTTGACAAGAATTGGCTCGTGATAAGAGCAATTTGAGGACCTGTCATTCTATTGATGAGAATTGACAAGTGGAATTTGAAATGCCAGAGGTATAGTGTTAACTTGGCAAATTTGAGAGTTTGTTACTCTATGCAGAGTTAACAAGCAAAGTTTATACCCGACAAAGGGTATTCATTACCAGAGGTATAGTGTTAACGTAGTAATGATTGCACTTTGTGGTCCTACCATTCTATGGATGAGAATTGGTAAGGGACTTTGGAGGAAAGAGTGGACTCGAGTCCACTTAGGATTTTTAGCAAACCCTCAGCTATCAACGGATTTGACATGCCTTTACCAACTACCGTTTGAGTTGGGCTAGCCATGCTATTCCCCTCAGCATGATGAGTTGTCGAGGACTTATGTTGGGCTTAAAGGCCAACATTTTCCTCTATCCTTAGCCTTCGAGGGCGTCGGATGTTTGATCAGAGGTGTACTTTTAACTTGATCGGAAGAAGGGTACTATTAAGGATAGTACTTCTTCAAGAATTTGCCATTGATCGGCATCATGAGTGTATCGCCATTTGAAGTTATGAGGCGATATGATCCATTTGAGTAGACTGACTCTACTACAAATGGTCCCTCCCATTTGGGCTGAAATTTTCCTTTTGTCTTGTGCGTCATGACCATGGGTCTTCGGACAGCTAAGACAAGGTCGCCTTTCTTGAAAGTTCGCGCTTTGACTTTCTTGTTGAAGGCTCTGGTGATACGAGCTTGGTAAAGCTCGATTTGTTGTTGGGCCTGCAAACGCTTGTCGTCTAAGGCTTCCAACTCCTGGAGTCGCTGCTGATGCTTCTCCTCAGTTGTCATTTCCGCTGTCAAGGCGACGCGTAGAGAGGGAATTTGTATTTCCAATGGAAGGACGGCTTCGCATCCGTATACCAAGGAAAATGGCGTGGCTTTAGTTGGGGTTCGCACCGTTGTGCGGTAGGCCCATAAGCATTCACCCAGCTTGTCGTCCCAGTCTCGTTGACTTTTCGAGACGAACTTTTTGAGAAGCTTGCCAATAGTCTTGTTGAAGGCTTCTGCAAGACCGTTAGCAGCAGGATAGTATGCCGTTGAGGACACACTCTGGATTCTGAACTTCGCGCAGAATCTCTGGAAAGCCTGGCTGATGAACTGGGGTCCATTGTCATGGATGATACGCCGAGGCACACCGAAGCGGTAAATAACGTGATGTTTCACGAACTTGATCACGTTAGAAGATTTCACCTCTTTCAAAGGGATAGCTTCGGCCCACTTTGAGAAGTAATCGGTTATCGCTAGAATGAACCGATGTCCTTTCGATGATGGTGGGCTGATAGGGCCAACCACGTCCATCCCCCACATTTCAAACGGCCAAGTAGAGGTCGTTGAGTGGAGGTACCCTGGTGCTTGATGGATGAAATCGCCGTGTATTTGGCAGGCGTGACATCTCTTAGCATAAGCGACAGCATCGGCAATCATCTTGGGCCAATAGTAACCCATCCTTTGGAGTCGATGTGCCAATTTCGGGCCAGGTTGATGAGCTCCACAAGTACCATCGTGGGCTTCTTTCAATACTCCTTGGGCTTCTTTTGATGAGAGGCATCGGAGCAGGATCCCGTCATGCGATCGACGATACAATGTTCGCGAAATCGCATTATAGTAGAATTTGGGGGCTTTTCTCCGAATGGCGGCCGCCTCCTTGGTGTCTTCGGGCAGAATGCCGTATAAGACAAAATCAATGTAGGGGAATCGCCAGTCTTTAAGCCCTGAAGCGGCCGACACTTCAAGTGTTTCTTTACCGCGACGATCTTCCGCTGACCCCGGGTAGTCTCCGAGGGGAATTTTTGGACAGTATAGGTCGTGGCTATAGACGAATACTTTCTCCATTGCTCCAGCTGGAAGAGCTAAGGAAGCAGCGAGGGATGCGAGTGCATCCGCATGTGCATTTTGCCTGCGCGGTACATGGTCGATGTAGAAGTTTGAAAACCTTTCGGCCATGTGAATTGTCGCGTTGTAGTAGGGTACTAGATCTTCATGTCTGGCCTCGTACTCTCCGCGAACTTGGCTGACGATGAGTTTAGAGTCACCGTAAGCCTCGAGATTTTTAACGCCAATCTCATCGGCGAGCTGCATCCCGATCAATAGAGCGTTGTATTCCGCCACATTGTTGGAACAAGGCTCCGTTAGTGAGACAGCTCGGGGGATCACATAATTTTGTGGGGAGACAAGTACTACTCCTACCCCCGCCACTACGTGTCCCTTTGGGCTTGTCCTTGATGCACCGTCGAAGAAAAGTTGCCATACTTGACTTTCGAACAACGTCTGAGTCAGGCAGACTTCGGCCACTTCGTCTGGGAGATCCTCGTAGAGTTTGGCTGCCCTTGGATCTGGGTGTTCAGCTAGGAAGTCTGCCACCGCTTGTCCTTTAATGGCTTTTGCGGCAGAAATGCATATCATACTGTGATAGCAATATGGCCCATTTTGCCAGCCGGCCATTTAGTGAAGAAGGCTTTGTCATAAGTAACCTCAGAGGGTTGACTTTTGATATGACATTTATAGTCTGGCCTACCAGATAGTGTCGCATTTTCTGAATGGTGAACACTAGTGCCAAACATTCCTTCTCGATCGGGTTGTACCGATGTTCGGCTCCGATCATTGTTCTACTCAGATAGTAGATTGCCTGTTCTCGTCCTTGTTCATCATTCTGAGCTAGTAGAGCTCCCAGGGAATGATCCATTGCTCGGACGTACACCAGGAAAGGCTTTCCGGACACCGGAGCTGCAAGGACTGGTGGTTGGGTGAGGTAGTGTTTGATCTCCTCAAACGCTTTTTGACAAGCGTCGTCCCAAATGAATGAAACACCCTTTTTCATCAGCTTGGCGAAGGGTTGGCATCTCCCGGAAAGGTTTGATATGAACCTGCGGATGTACGCCAATCGTCCTTGTAATCCCCTGAGCTCCTTGAGGCTTCTAGGGGGTTGCATCTCTTGGATAGCGCGGACTTTCTCTGGATCCAAATAGATTCCTGTGGAAGTCACAACAAATCCTAGGAATTTGCCACTGGCTACCCCCAGGAAGGATTTGGTGGGGTTCATCTTCAATTGATGAGCCCGCATGATGTCGAAGACCACCTTCAGGTCTGCTATGTGATCACCTTTAGTGCGACTCTTCACCGCGATGTCATCGACATAGCATTCCACCGTTTTCCGCATTTGCTGATGGAAAATGGCGTTCATGGCCCTTTGGTATGTTGCCCCTGCATTTTTCAGTCCGAAGGGCATGACGGTGTAACAATATACCCCTAGAGGAGTCCTGAAGGAGGTATGCTTTTCGTCATCGGGATACATCTTGATTTGATTGTATCCTGAGAACCCGTCCATAAAGGACATTCGTTCGAATCCACAAGTATTGTCAATCATGACATCTGTGATTGGCAATGGGAATTCGTCTTTGGGGCAGGCCTCGTTTAGATCACGGAAGTCGATGCAGATCCGGATCTTCCCATTCTTCTTGGCAACGGGGACGATGTTGGCTACCCAGTCGGGATGTTGTTCTTCCCGGATGAAGCCAGAATCGATGAGCTTTCTGACTTCTGATTGAATTGCCTCCATTATCTCTGGACGGAACCGTCGCTGCTGTTGTTTAACAGGCTTCATGTCCGGATTGATGTTGAGGCGATGCATAGCCACTTGAGGATCAAGTCCAGGCATGTCCTCATAATTCCAGGCGAAGACATCTATATACTCTTGTACAAGAGATATTAGATCCTTCTTCTCTGGAGGCGACAGGCCGTCACTTATGAAGATGGGCTTGGGGTTGGTCTCATCTCCTAGGTTGATCTGAACAACCTTGTCATCTGTGGGTGGCTCACGCTGTTCAAAGCGGATATCCCAAAGAGCATTCAAATGTTTGATCCAAGGATCTGTATCAGGTTGGATCATTTCTTCAACTTCATCTTCCAGATGGCCTGTTGAAACCATGTTTACTGAAAGCCCTTTGAAGATGTTGCCGACACTGACATCTGACTCCCATGATGACGTGTCTGAAGAGCAATCATTGCTCGACGATTCTTGAGAATCAGAGGCTGATGGGACCGGAGTTGATACATAGCCCAACCCCCTGCGCGTCCGATGATAATAATCGGGGGCCTTCCCTTTTGGCACAAAGGATCAAAGTAGCGTCCTCCTTCCTTTGCCGAAGTTCAACCCGGGCTTGTTGGTTATATCGTACCCCATTTGCTTCATCATTCTGAGTGCTTTCGATTCATAATGGTCGAGCTGAGGGGATTCCTCCTCGCTTTCTGATTCTTCGCGGGGCATTGGTTCAGACGAGATTCGTCCAAAAAGTATTGGTCTTTGGCCTTTTCGTCTTGCCGGAACCAAGAATATAGATTCCTGCGCATCGCCATTATCCTGGTATGTCCCGAAAGATGATTTTACTGGTACATGCAATGATGTCAAAGCATCCATTGCCGACCAGATGTCATCGTCTATGTCGGTAGTAGTATCCGACGGTATTGAATCGGATGCACACGCAGAAAAATATTCAAAGTCTAGATTCTCATTAATATACCAACCGCCTGCATCGTCGGTGGTATTATCAACATCGAGCTTATTAGTGCTCTTTACAAGTGGTTTTAACTCCCACAGGCACTTTTCTTGCTCGGGCTCAGTGTCAGCCTCATTACCAGAGTCTGGCGCCTCCAGTTGCGGGGTTTCATCCACCGGATCCTGATATAAAAGGAAATCCGTGAAATAATTCTCGACTCCCTTGAACGGATACCTTTCGGCAACCAACGTTTGCACCTTCCCACTCGCGTCAATGTATTTCATGACTTGGTGAAGAGTGGAGGGAACGATGGAGTTGCGGTGGATCCATGGTCGTCCTAGCAGCAGATTGTAGGAAGTGTCAGCATCGATGACGTAACACGTTACCTCCGACTTGAGGCTCCCAATCTGGCACTTGAGCTTGATCTTCCCCATTGGACGGGTGCCGTTGGCATTGAACCCGTAGATAGTCGTCTGTGTAGGGCTCAGACGGTGGGTAGGGATGCCGAGGTGTTGCATGACTCGGCGGGGCATAATGCTCAATGCGGACCCTGGATCTACCTGAATGCGGTTCACCTCAGATGATCCGATGTAACCTGTGAAGTACAGGGGTCGATCATGTTTCCCTTTCACCTGCATATCATCTGCCGTGAAGGTGATGCAGGGGGCATTCTGGGAAGTGTGGAGGCAGTCCTCTGCATCTTCCTCCTTCGGCACCTGGGTCACGAAGGCCTCAGCATTCGCCAGAGCTTCTTGCAGAGCCTCTCTGGTTGACTTTGATAGCCTCAGGAGTTCATACAAGGTGATGTGTGCCGGGATGTTGGCTAGTTGAGCCAAGACATCGAAGTGGTAAGGTGTCGAGGATCCTTCCGCTGCACCTTTTGGAAGGGCTCGAGAGAATCGAGTCTCCTTCTGCTTCGCCACAGGTGGCTTTGCGGAGGGCTTGGCTGATTCTACGGCTGGTTGCGGAGAAGCCGCTGCCATCTCGCCGTACTGCTTCAAGTATGCCTGTCCTGAACGGGTCCCTGCCATCGGTTGGCTGGGCTCTGCGGCCAGGACTATTGTTTCCTCTTCTGAATCAGTCAGCGAGGGAACATCATCCTCTGCTTCTCGGGAGGAAGCACATACCACATGACAGGACGAAGCTTTTGCCTTGCCTTTGGACTTCCTGTTGGTTACAGTAGTCCATTGTTGTTCATCGACGAGGTCAGGGTGGACCCACATGGTTCCCCCTGAGGTGTAGGGACGGCTACTAAGCCCTTCTCCTGCTGCTGGTGAGGGTCTGTGTTGACCACTCTTAATTCTCCCCTTGGAATAGGAGTTACCCCGCAGGCGTTGGAGGTTGTCTCCCGAACTGGAGAACCGACGTTACATTGGCCGTGACCTTCTTCTGCTCTGGTCGGAGCTTGAGCACCTCCGCGTCAATCAGAGCCTGAAGAATGTCCTTGAAGACGTAGTAGCTTTTGGTAGGATGTCCCAACATCCTGTGGTACATGCAGTAGTTGGGATTGTCGGTCTTGCCGACTTCCTCCGGGCGTCTAATTTCAGGGAGCTTCAGTCGATTGCTCTTGTTGAGTAGCTTGAAGAGCGAATTGACGTGTTCCTCCTTGAAGGAATACTGCTTGTTGGGGCGTGGCTGGCTTGAAGAGCCACTTGCCCTGCCTGTTTGAGGTTTGGTGGGAGATTTGGTCTCCGTCGCCAAATTATCCTTCCGCTTCGTCTGGAGGGAGGTGTCTGGTGCCGGTGCACGCCTTGTCGACCTTTCCGGCCGCAGCTTGCCTTCCTCTGCCTTGACACGGGCAACAATCTCCTCAGCCTGTTCACCCTGTTGGACTAACTGCTTCCAGGTGCGGCTTTCAGCAACTCCTATTTGAGCAAGGAGTGAGGTTTGGAGATTGTGGCGGCATGTTTCCACCAGGGTGGCCTGGGTCATGCCGCTTGGGCACCGGAGTGCTGTGTTCCGAAATCTTTCCACGAAAGATTTAACGGACTCCCCTCTCCGCTGTTTGGTAGCTAAAAGGGTGGGCGTGACTTCGGAGTCATCTTCGAAGAAGCGTGTCAAGAACAGCTTCTCTAGATCCCCCCAGTTCTTGATAGAACCCTCCGGGAGCTTCATAAACCACTCGAAAGCCAACCCTTTCAGGGTGCCGATGAACAGTCGCGCCAGGATGGCGTCATTATCTACCACATTCCCGGTCTGAGATTTGAAGTAGTAGATGTGTTGGTTGGGTGACCCCTTCCCGTCGAATGCTTGGAGGGTTGGAGCCTTGAACTTAGGAGGGTATGGAACTAAGTCCCACTCAGCCGGATAGGGCCGGACCACTCCAGCTTCTTGGAGGTCCTTGCGATTGGCAAGGGCCTCGAGGCGTCGTTCCAATTGACTCATCCTCTTAGCATGAGTCTTCTCCTGGTCTTGGTCGCTTCTTGCCTGCGACAAGGGCTTGGACACATCCGAGGTAGATCGTCGTGTCTCGTCAGAAGATTCGGAGGGTGGGCTTCCTCCCTTTCTCCCTTTCCCCTTCGGCCGTCTAGGAGGAGATCTCGCTCTTTCTTCAAGCAATTTCTCAAGCATATGCTTGAGGGAGTCAATGGATCTCTGTTGAGAGGCGATTATATCCATCTGGTGCTTCTGCGTCTGTTCTAAGCGCCTGGCCGTCTCCTCAGGAGTGTCTGCCATGTAGGCGGAAGCCTCCTTCTCGACGGAAGAGTTTGAAGCCTGCGACTCCACTATAGCGGAGTGAGAATCACCCATTCTAATGCCGCGGGCTAAGGCATTATAGTCAATTGGGGGAATGGCCCCTGTCCGGGTGCGAGTGTGTTGATACACCCCTTCCGGCTCAGAGTCAGATTCCTCTGAGTTGACCATTGGTTGTTTTCCCTTGCTCTGCTAGTCATGTTTGCAGTAAGCTCCGGGTATTCAACATCTGAGAAGATTCTCCTCCTGTGGGAGCGTCTTCTTTGGCTGACGGGGGAATCAGGGTCAGCTGTCTGATTAAGGACTGCTGGTGCACGCCTGATCCATAATGGCATCCAGAGAGCATATGGATGAGTTGCTGACAGCAGCATGACGAAGTGGCTTGATTGGCACTTCTTTTCCTTGTCAAATAATCCCTCAAATCCGTGGGAGGGGGATTAAAGAGACTGGTCTCGCAACGTCGAAGACGGGAGACAGTCATGTGCTGTTCAGCCTGGACGCAGACTTCAGGGACGCGGCTCTCATGACGCGGCTGTATGACGCGCGCGCGAGTCTCGCGTTGCTGCCTGATGCGTTTAGGCAGAGTTGCTTGAGAGAGAGTGGGCTGCTGGGCCCCACGCCTATGAGTGCGTACTTCCTGCGTTTGAAAAGACGCGGAGGTTTCACCCTGGCGTTTGATGAGTTGGTCCTCAGAGGACTCAACTTGAGGGATCTCGCGTTTGGGTCGCCAAACGCGGATCTCACGTACTGGACGAGGTGCGGGCAAGGCATCAGATTGTACGCCGCGTCCACCCCCAGTCAGACAACCAACGGTTCCGACTTGGAGTTGACGCGCGCGTCTCCTCTGTCGACGCTCAGCATTCCGGTTGCGTCGAGGAGGTGGAGAGAAACCAACAACATCTTGGTTTATAGAACCAAGAGTGTTCACCACGCGGGTCTCCGGAGAGACGTTGACGCGGGTATTCTGCGCGACGCAGTTGATCGCAGCAGCAGTGGTGCCTGGGACCACGCGGGCCTTCTGGGAGGCGTTGGCGCGTGTGTTCTGTGCGACGCGGTTGGTCACAACAGCAGTGCCGGAGGTCACGCGGGCCTTCTGGGAGGCGTTGGCGCGTGGTCTTGTCTCGGCACAGTGGGCATCGGCACCCGGCAGAGCCTCAGATTGGGCTTCGGGTAGCTTCTCAGTTGAGACCCTGCGGCAGACGCGGGTCTTTGGGCTCTTGGAGCCAGAAGAGAGGAACTCTTCATACTTCGCCTGGTCGAACTCGACAACGAGTGTTTCGACCATCTTCCCCTTACGGAGAACATCATCCTGCGCCACGATCTGTTCGTCAGTGATGAAAGTAGTCCCCAGCGGAGTCGCCATCTCTTGTTTGACACGGAGAGGGGTTGGCTGGCGTAACGTTTCCTGGAATCAGATGGAAAAGATTACAGCCGGCTTAATCTTCCGGTTACAAGGGAGGGGGAATATTGAATCTTGAATTCCCCTTTGTTTAGTGCTGGGTTCTTCGTGTGGCGGTGCAGAGTGAATCTTGTTCTCCGTTGACCGGATGACTGTTCGGACCGTCGGGGATCTTCTCTTGGTCGGTAGAGGGAGTAACTCAGCTCCGTCTACCAAAACTCTAGAAGAGGAGGTAGGCGAAGAGCGGCTAGTACTCAGTAAGCTCGCTGAAGGGTTTTCTCTCTCTCTGTCGATGATCTCTCTTTTGCCCGATAATCGTCGACGTCCTCTCTTGTTGTTGTTGTTAATTCTCCCCTCAATAGTGACGGGACTATTTATAGGGTTTTTAAGGGGTGATCGTGCCCCCTAAAAGTGCTCCACGATGAGGGCCAACTTCCCCGCTACATGGGCGGCGGATGGCGCCATAATCGGGGTAGTTGCAACCGAGACGTGGGTGTCGAGCCAACGCGTCTTGATGCTGAGACGCGGGCTTCGGGCCGACGCGTCTTGATGCTGAGACGCGGGCTTCGGGCCGACGCGCCTTGATGCTGAGACGCGGGCTTCGGGCCGACGCGCCTTGATGCTGAGACGCGGGCTTCGGGCTGACGCGCCTTGATGCTGAGACGCGGGCTTCGGGCTGACGCGCCTTGATGCTGAGACGCGGGCTATCTCTCGCGTCTTGATTGTCACATTTAGCCTTGCGCCTGGATCTTGGATCCCTGTGTTTTGGTGGCTTGTCTTGGTGATTTTTAGACAGCCTACAATTAATATAGTATTTTTTATAAGATGTGATATACGCGAACTGATCTCAGGGTCGCATGGCAAATCTACTTTTTAAAAATATAAAAAAATCTTTTACATAAGGCATGCGAAAATAGATTGCGACTTTGGTCGCATTACTGAAAGAGGTCGCACTGCTGTACGATAGGAATGCGACTAGGGTCGCTGACCTTACGAAAAAGAAATGCGACTAGGGTCGCAGACGTGATATAAAAAAGTTTTGTTATAGTTTTGTTATACTATAACTGCGACTAGTGACTGCGACTTGTGTCGCAGTCGTCATATAAATTGAAAGTTATATTGTATTAAGTCTGCGACCATGGCATGTTTTTTTACTTTTCAATGCTTTTGCTTATTTTACATTATTATATTTTTCGATGTAGTATAATTACGAATTTTATAACTGTAGATATATTCAACTGAAATTTTTTTAGGTAAATTTTGTTTGTTGATGACTTTATTCCAGTTTAGAAGTAAAAAAGGGGTATTTTTGTCAATTTGTTTCACGATTGTTTAGGCGGGATTTTTTTGTTTTTTTTTTTGCGCCTACACTCTGCGGCCGATCTGTGGCATATATTCAGCCACGTCACCGCGGGCTGAGAAACTCTCTCAGCCGTCGGCTGAGGTACAGTAACCCCTATATATAGGCGCCAAAAAAAATAAAAAAAATCTCGCCTAAACATTCGTGAATCAAAATGACAAAAATACCCCATAAATCCCGCCTAAACATTCGTGAATTAAAATGACAAAAATATCCCATTTTTACTTCTAAACTGCCATAAACTCATCCACAAACAAAAATTACCTAAAATAATTTTCAGTTGAATATATCTACAGTTATAAAATTCGTAATTCTACTACGGGCCTATTTGGTTACCGGTGGAAGTGAGGAAGTGAGGAATTGAGGAAGTAGTAATAATTCCCTTTGGAACTTGAGAATTGGTTAGTAAGTTTTCCGGTGTTTGGATATTGTTAGGAAGTGTGGTTTGGAAAATATTTTGTCTTTTCTGATGTTTGGATGGTAATGTGAAAGTGGAAGTGGAAAATTTGACCACAAAGTTGACCGTAAAATAACATTAAAATAAAAATTAATTAAGAAAAATAAAAAATAGACTGTAATTAGAATGCAAGTGAGATTTACATGGTCAAAAAATTAACTGTTTTGTGTTATAATTTATTACAAATGAGATTTACATGACCACAAAATTAACTGTATCACTCTAGAAGTGAGGAAATGGTTGTGTAAAAGGGAAAAGATAAAAAGAAAAGAGGTTTTCTTATTTCTTTTTTCGGTGTTTGGATAGATAGGGAAGTGAGCAATTATACTTCCCTATTTCCTTACTTCCGCCCACTTCCTTACAACCAAACAGCCCCTACATCGAAAATATAATAGAAAAAAATTGGATGAATATAATGTGAAATAAACAGAACCATACCTTTTGTAACAGAATTCTCACCGTTTTACAAATTCCGCGATCATAGTCGCAGTCATAATATAATAAAATTTTCAATCATTGCGACCATGGTTGCAGACTTAATACAAAATAACTTTCAATTTTAAATGACGACAGCGACACTAGTCGCAGTCATAGTATAACAAAAACTTTTTTATATCACGCATGACCATAGTCGCATTCCTTATAACATAAAAAATAACAGACGAAAACATGTTATCGTACAACACTGCGACCTCCTTCAGTACTGCGACCAAAGTCGCAATCTTTTTTCGCATGCCTTATGTAAAAGACTTTTTATAATTTTACAAGGTAGTTTAGCCATGCGACCCTAAGATCAGTTTGCGTATATCACATCTTATAAAAATACTATACTAATTACACTGAATTTAATGAAGTAATTAATAATCTATCTACCGTGATACAACAACAGTTTAGAAAAAAGAGATGCACTAATGTTAATCACGATAAAGGAAAGATGTGCACCATACGTAATCTAAAGATATAGGCAAAACATTCTATAACAAGTTTATTTGTACTTCACGTAGTAAACCTCTGAAAAAAAGGAACTCTTCGGATTCTCCAGTCATAACTCTTCAATTAAATATTTAATTTTTTTTACCACTTCTAACCATACTCAACCATCGCCTATAATAATTATTATTACTATTCATGTTCTTTCACATTATTGACCTTTATATAGTGCTTGTAACTAATATATTATCTCATATCTAAAAACTATATTTTTGCTCCTTTTCAATTTGGTTTCAAAAACTTTCAGAAAAATAATTCATTCTTGAATCATGTCTTCCCCATCTTCTTCCTTTGAACACTCAGAATTCAACTTCAATCAATCCCCCACTGGTCCTCTTTCTTCAGGGTATTCAGGTGAATCTGACACCAGTCTGGACTTCACTCCTTTTGACTATCTCACTACATCAAATAATATTTAACTGATCCTCCTATTCATGATGATGATGAAGTTTTCATGTGGTTAGTGAGGAGGACATTATTCCTCTGCCACTTGATGGAGGCATGCTTGATGAAAGCATGTCCTCTGATGCTATAGGCTCGCTTTCTCGCAACGGATCGGACGAAGAGCTTGATAGAGACGATCCATTTTGAAAGTTTATCGATGAACCAAAAAAACCTCAAAAATAGGAAGATGATGAGGAAATAAGTGATGAACAGGAAGACCAGGAGAATGAAGAAGACGAATCTGCTTATGATGGTGATGATGACGAGAATTAGGATTTCCTGATCTTCTGATATTCAACGTTATTTTGTCTTCTCTTAATAACTTTTAATGCTCTTTTCTTTTTTTGTAAGGTCTCTTTCTCACCATATTATGTTATAAATAAAATTTACTTCTATCTGTAAAATAATCTTTCACATTTTTAAAAAATACATATAAAGTATACCATATAGGTATTAATTCTGCCTCTTATCTAAGATAATGGTCGCAGTACTCATATTATAATTACATATGAAACTGCGACCACGGTCGCTGTCCAGTCATAAACAGTTTGATCGTTTTGCATTCAATAAAGTTATAAACAGCTACCATGGTCCCAGTCCAAAAATAAATTATATGAACAGATAATACTGCGAACATCATCGCAATCCTCTCAAATCAGTATATTTCACTGTATATTTCACTGCATATCACAAATTATAAAATTGCGACTGTTGTTCTTAAACACTGCGACCATAGTCGCAGTCCTACTTCGCATGCAATGAGTTACAGTGAAGATCAAACATATAAAACCATACGTAAACTGCGACTATAGTATCAGTCCTTAGACACCGTTATTACATATAACTTAGCAAAAAACTCACCCAAAAAAATGTTGTCCTGAGTACTGCGACCATAGTCGCAGTACCACGACTTGCTCTCGTTAAGCACTGTGATCATAGTTGCAGTCCTTATCCGAATTCAATATGTAAAAAATAATAATTGCGAAAAAAAAGTAAACTGCGACTATATTAAAAAATCATTAAATTTCAAATCAGATAACAAAAAAATAATAAAGAAGCATTCAAATTAGTTTTGTGATTTGATAAAAAAATGTTTGCAGTTTGGCCGCAGTTATAAAAGATAATTGTGACAAAATTGAGTAACGTCAGAAAATATAAAAATATAATAAACTATACAGATCTACTGTCTTTTACAGCAGGGCTATTTAGTAATTTTAACTATTTCGATAGGCGGGCCGTCCTTTCTAGTGTGGCTAATAATGTGCCACGTCATCGCCGGCTGAGAGGGTCTCTCAGCCGTCGGCTGATATACATTTTTCTCATATATATATGTGTGTGTGTGTAGTGAAAAATATACCTCAGTCGGCAGCTGAGAGAGACTCTCTCAGCTGTCACTTTAAAATGGTCACAAACTTACTGCAACATGGTCTTAGTCCACTGTAAGATGGTCGCAGTCCTAAAAAATCATATATTTTCAGTGTAATTAGGACTGCGACCATAGTAGCAGTCCTCAGAAAGAGACTGCGACCTTGGTCGCAATCTTCAGAGAAAGATTGCGACCTTGATCGCAGTCCTTAGAAAAGACTGCGACCATACCTGCAGTTCTTATAAAAATACTGCGACTTAATCACAGTCATCATATAAAACTGCAACCATGGTACCAGCACCGAAAATTGTGGTTAAAATTAAGCAACGAAGCGCCAGCTGAGAGAGTCTCTCTCAGCTGTTGGCTAAGGTACAGATCCCTCATATATATATATATATATATATATATATATATATATATATATATATATATATATATATATATATATATATATATATATATATATATATATATATGAGAAAAATGGATACCAGCCGGCGGGCTGAGAGTACTCTCTCAGGCTGCGGTGACGTGGCTCAATTTGTGACGTCACTGGCGTGCGGCCCGCTTTTAGGAAGAAGTTAAATTACCAAATACCCCTTTCGATAACTTTTCCTTATTGTTTATTATAATTTTTGCCCGGATGCCTCACCCTCACTGGCCTGCTATAAAATATTACTTTATAGTTTAATTTTTTTTTGTATATAATATAGTCAGAGTCTTTGGTTGCAGTGTACATTTAAATTGCGACCTATGTCAGATTCTTTTTTTTGGTGTACATTTAAACTGCGACCTTAGTCAGATTCTTTGGTCGCAGTCGCCGTGGTGTTATTGATAAAGATGGCCAGCAATTGCAATTTAGGGTCGCATTACATGGACTGCGACGTAGGTCGCAGTACGTTAGGTAGATGTTTGCTTTATATTAACATGCATAGTGTCCAAGGTGGCACGCATTACATGTACTGCGACGTAGGTCGCAGTACGTTAGGTAGATGTTTCCTTTTATATTTACATGCATAGCGACCAAGGTGGAAGTGTTATTTTTTGCTATATCAGCCGCCAGCAACTGCGACCAAGGTCGCAGTTGATAAGCGCAGTCTTAAAAAAATAATGCGTCCACGGTGGCACGCATTACAGAAACTGCGACCAACGTCGCAGTGTTGTTTTGGATTAAGTCATTTTTTTTTAAATCTAAATGAAAAATGAAAAGTTTTTGCTGAGGGTCGCGACCTGGAGTCACTTCGTGAGACGCGGCCTGTCATAAAAGATTTTATGAGATCTTTTAACGTCAACTCTACATCGACGAACCCGCACCATTCGTTGTTTCCCGAAGCTGCTGTCCACTCGTCTGTTCTTCATTGGGTTATGCGTTAATGTCTTTTAATGCCAAACCGGCGCTGGTGGTTGGACACCACCAGCGCCGGTTTGGCATTAAAAGACCACCAGCGCCGGTTTTGAATTAATGAACTATTAATTAGGGTTATTATGGCCTGCCTATAAATAGGGCTCACCCTCTCCTTTTTTTAAACGGCCCATACTTAGTTTTCTTTCGAGAGCAATTGCTCTGAGAATTCCAGCTTTCTTGAGAGACTCTAACAGGCTCCTGCCTCCATGGATGAAGATGACCCCATGGACGAAGATGACCCAGAGCTTGATTGTCCTTTTTTTTCAGGTTCGCTGGGCCACTGGGAGAATATTTTTGGCCGGCGAACTTGATCGATGTTCGTGTACAAGGGATTTAGTCGTGGTCCTCGTCATGTACAAGAGATTTAGTCGTGTCATGACGAGGACCTAACCCTCACCGAGATCTGCTCTCCCATCTGGGTTGTGGATGGTCAGAGTGGGTATGGCGGCGGGGGTTGTGGTGGATATAGTGGTGGGTAGCATACCCTGTGCGGTCTCAACTCCTCCTCTCTCACCCCAGAAGTGTCATCGAGGCTTCTGACGAAGAGATGTTCATCACCGAAGGGTTCTGCTGCCACCAGACCTGTATACCACCACTGTTCGTGGTCCTCGCAATCCACAGTTTTTTAATACACGAGGACCTCAATAACACCACTGCTCTTAGTCAACAAGGGCTCTTTTTTTTATGTTTAGTCTTCTTGATGTCGTTTTTTTGTAACACTCAATCTTATTGTATAAGTAAGAGATCGATTTTTGTATCATTTTCATATTCATGGAGATAAATGCCTGGACATAAATAAAAATACGTCAATAACACCACTGCTCTTTAGTCAACAAGTACTCTTTTTTTGTAGTCTTTCTTTGTACTCCTGTATTGTAACACTCAATCTTATTGTATAAGAGAGCGTTTTGTATCATTTTTACATGCGTGGATATAAATGACTGGACATAAATAAAAAACATATTTATTTTTTTAATAAACTTCGATCTTTTTTGGTCGCAGTCATGCATTTTCAAACAAAACAACTTGGACCAGAGACGACACTGCGACCAACGTCGCGTAAGCCTATAGTGCAAACAGAAACAACTGCCAGCAAAGACTGCGACTAAGCAACTGCTGCGTTTGACGTGTCACCTCGTCGTAGTGTTGTTGTTGATTAATAATAAAAACCAGCAACTGTGACCAAGTTTGCAGATTATTTTTTTTTAAGACTGCGCCCATCAACTGCGACCAAGGTCGCAGTGTATTTTATTAAGACTACGGTCAGAAACTGCGACCAAGGTCGCAGTGTTGTTGATTTACAGTAAAAACCAACAACTGCGACCAAGGTAGCAGTGTTCTTGTTGATTTAAGCTACGGTCATCAACTGCGAGCAAGGTCGCCGTGTTTTTTGTTGATTAAGCTACGGTCACCAACTGCGACCAAGGTCGCAGTATTTTTTTTGTTGATTAAGAATAAAGACCAGCAACTGCGATCAAGGTCGCAGTGTTGTTGATTTAGAGTAAAGACCAACAACTGCGACCAAGGTCGCTGTGTATTTTATTAAGACTACGATCATCAACTGCGACCAAGGTCGTCGTGTTTTTTTGTTGATTAAGAATAAAGACGAGGAACTGCGACCAAGGTCGCTGTGTTGTTGATTAAGTCTAAAGACCAGTAACTGCGACCAATGTCGCAGTGTATTTTAATAAAACTACGGTCATCAACTGCGACTAAGGTGTACCAAAATATATTTAAAAAAGAGATTTAAAAACAGATTTCGTCACATTTAACTTTGGAAAACATATTTATATATATTTAAAAAAGTAACAAAATACATTTTTTTAAACTTCTATTTCTCGTCATCACCATCGTAATCAGATTCGTCGTCAAGAGTCATGTTTTCGTCTTCCTTATTGGAAAAAATAACTTAGTATGTTTTTAATCCTTTGCTCATGACCCTTTATATATTTTTAATCCCGGAATTCCAAAAGGTTTAAGCTCTCGGACCACGTGAATATCTCTCAAATATATTTTCTACCTTTTCAAAAAATTGTATACTTCCTAGGTGACTGTTCAGTTATCCAAAACAGTTAAAATGTTAATACACTATAATTTGAAATTATAATGAACTTCAAAACAGTTCATTATTGCGACCATAGTCGCATTGGGAACTGATAAATGTTTAAGTAAATGTGTTTTTTTTTACTTTTTCAAGGGTAGTAGTCGCAGTCGTCATATAAAAGGGGTATTTTTGTCAATTTGTTTCACGATTGTTTAGGCGGGATTTTTTTATTTTTTTGGCGCCAACACTCTGCGACCGATGTGCGGCGGTGATGTAGCCACGTCCCGCAGGCTGAGAAACTCTCTCAGCCTGCAGGCTGAGGTACAGTAACCCCTATATATATATATATATATATATATATATATATATATATATATATATATATATATATATATATATATATATATATATATATATATATATATATATATATATATATATATAGGGGTATCTATACCTCAGCCGCCAGCTGAGAGAGTTCCTCAGCCGACGGTGACGTGGCCAAATCTATGCCACATATCGGTGACAGAGTGTAGGCCCTAAAAAAAATTAAAAAAATTCTTGCCTAAAGAATCGTCAATCAAATTGACCAAAATACCCTTTTTTTACATCTAAACTAGTAAAAACTAATCCACACCAAAATTTTATCGAAAATATTTGTAATTTACAAAGAAATTTCAGTTGAATTTATCTGCAGTTATAAAATTCCTAATCTCCTACATCGAAATTATAAAGGGAAAAAAGATTGGATCAAGATGATGAGAAAAAACAACAGTAGTAAAAAAGTAAAAAATATGCATGAAACCTAAAAAAATTGTTGTAATATATAGTTTTTAATATTTAATTTCATGTTATTTTCAATTCATATAGGTTTAATAAAAGAAACTGAAATGAATAGAAAAATGAAATTTTATTTGGGTATATTATTTTTTGTATTACAAATATACAATATAAAAAATAATGAAATACAATGATTAATTTATTTTGCAGAAATTTTATAAATCAAATATTCTCGTAACTGCCGCAATATTTGCATCTTAGTTAGATAATATTTCATGCAATTTTTAATGAATTGCGACTATGGTCGGTCTAGGTACCAAAAAATCCTTTATTCTCAATGTATATTATAAATGGGATCCAGGTCGCAGTACACATACATTCAAAAATATAATCAAAAAAATATATTGGCATAGCGATTATAGTCGCAGTCATAATATAACAAAACTTTCAATTTTATATCACGAGTGCGTCCCTTACCACAGACCTTTTAGCACTACGAACATGGTCGTAAACTTAACAGCGACCCTAGTCGCATTCCTTATTCGCATAGAAATAATAGACAAAACATGATATTGTTCAGCACTGCGATCACAGTCGATGTCCTTATTCACATGCCATATGTAACAGAATTTTGATTGTTTATAAAATGCAACAAAAGTCGCAGTCCTAACAACAATCAGAGTTAACAAAGTAGATTAGCCCTGCGACGTGAGATCAGTCCGCGTATATCACATATTATAAATACTATATTAATTACTCTGACCTAATTGAAGTAATTAAAATCCTATCTACTGTGATACAACAACAGTCTCAAAAAAAGAGGTGCATAAAAATTAATTTTGATAAAGGAAAGATGTGCACCATATGAAATCTAAATATATAGGAAAAACATTCTATAAAAAGTTAAGTTGTAGTTCACATAATAAACCACTAAAAAAAAAAAAGAAACTCTTCGAATTCTCCCACCATAACTGCTTCAATTAAATATTTAATTTTTTATTACTTCTTCGAATACTCAAACGTCACCTATAACACTTATTATTACTGTTCATGTTATTTTACATTATTAACCTTTTTATAGTGCTTGTAACTAATATATTATCTCATATCTAAAAAGATATTTGTGCTCTTCGTTTTCAATTTGATTTTAAAACTTCCTGAAATGATTCATTCTTGAATCATGTCTTCCCTATCTTCTTTCTCTGAACACTCAGATTTCAACTTCAATCATTCTCCCACCGGTCCTCTTTCTTCAGGGGATTCTAGTGAATCTGATAGCAGTCTGGACTTCACTTCTTTTGACTATCTCATTACATCATATAATGTTTTATCTAATCCTCCTCTTCATGCGGATGATGAAGTTTTCATGGGGCTTAGTGAGGAGGAACTTATTCCTCTGTCACTTTAAAAGACATGCTTAATGAAAGCATATCCTCTGATGTTGAAAGCTCGCTTTCTTTGAGCATATCCTTTGCAGGTTCTTCTCGACACGGATCAGAAGAAGAGCTTGATACAGACGATCCATTCGACGAGTTTATCAATGAACCAAAGTACTCTCAAAAAGAGGAAGAAACCGAAGAGGACAGCGAGCCGATTGACGAAGGAGAAGATGATAAAATAAATAATGAACGTGAAGACGAGGAGAATGAAGACGACGAATCTGCTTATGATAGTGATGACGACGAGAATTAGGATTTTCTGCTCTTCTGATATTCATCTTTATCTTATCTTCTTTTAAGAGCTTTTAATGCTTTTTTTGTAAGATCTCTTTCTGATTATATTATGTTATAAATAAGATTCATTTCTACCTGAAAAATGATCTTTCATATTTTTAAAATACATGTAAAGAATGTTTTTCATGCATCGCAGTAACCACAGGATTTCTGAGTGGTCTTCTTAATACTGCTACAATGGTCGAGTACCAATATATTGCACGTAAATATTGTTATCATACGATAAGAAATATAATGATTTACTAAATATAAATGTAAGTTGTTTATTAAGAAGTTAATTATAATTGCACTCTGTGATTATAAATAAATAGTTTTTACTTTGCATCTCAACTGCGATAATGGTCGCAGTACTCAGATAATAATTATTCTAAACTAATAGAACTGTGATTATGGTTACAGTCCATGATTAACTATATTTATATATGAAACTGACATCACGATCGCTGTTCTGACAAAAATAGATTGATCGTTGTGCATTCAATAAGTTAAAAATAGTGATCATGGTCGCAGTCTAAAATTTAACTTTATAAACAGATGATACTGCGAACATGATCGCAATCCTCTCAAATCAGTATATTTCACTGTATATCACAAATTAAAAAACTGCGACTACGGACGCAGTGTGTAATACAATACAAAGTTCTTCTCATGCATAAAAAAGAGACAGCAGTCACAATGAAGAATAAATATATAAAATCATAAGTAAACTGCGACTATAGTCGCAGTTCTTAGTCACCGTTACTACATTTAACCTAGCAAAAAAATCATCAACAATATGCTGTCGTTAAACACTGCGACCATAGTCGCAGTTCTTATTCACATGCAATATGTAAAATAATTTTTATAATTTACACGTGGCATGCAACAACAGTCACAGTGAAGAACAAATATATAAAATCATAAATAAACTGCGACTATAGTCGCAGTCTTTAGACACCGTTATTATATTTAACCTAGCAAAAAAATCATCCATAACATGTTATCGTTAAATACTGCGACCATAGTCCCTGTCCTTATTCGCATGCAGTGTGTAAAAAAAAAATTCTTAGTTTATATGTGACATGCGAATAAGTAAACTGCAAGTATGTTCACAATCAGTAAAATTCTTACAGGTCATATCATAAAAATTTACAAAATTAATTTGTTTATATATAAATTAAGCACAAAAAAATGACATGTTTATGAGATTCACATGATATAATCTTATATATAATTGTAGACTGCGACAAAGGTCTTTTTAAAACTATTGAGAAATTATTTTATTGACTACTACGAGCTTAGTCGCATTCTTGAAATATATAATATCTGCGTATAAAAAAATTTAATAAAGAAGCATTCAAATTTGTTTCATGATTTGAGAAAGTTGCACTTGAAGAGACCTGATTCATATTCAATTGGTCGTACTTATAAAGATAATTGTGACAATATTGACTAAAGTCAGAAATAAAAAAATAATAAATTATACAGATCCACTATCTCTTACCGTAAGGGAATTTAGTAATTTCAGCTGTTTCAACAGGCGGGCCATCCTTTCTAGTGTGGTTAATAATGTGTCACGTCACCTCAGGCTGAGAGGGACTCTCAACTGTCGGCTGATATACATAGTTTTCATATATATATATATATATATATATATATATATATATATATATATATATATATATATATATATATATATATATATATTTATATATATTTATATATATATATTATCAATTTTTATTTGACCCCCTAAAGCAAAAAAAAAAAACAATAAGTAACCCCTTGAACTATACAAAACTGAATTTATCTGTTAAAGAAACAGCTGTTTTAAAAATTTTATAACTATATGAAAAATGATAAGTGTCAAAAAATAAATATTATGTTAAATAACCATCAAAAGAATACTAAAGAATACTTGACGATAATAGTTTAGGGGATTATTTGCTCAGTTTTGTAAATGAGAGGGTTAATTAAAAACAAAGAATAGATAAAAGAGGTCTTTTGTAATATACCCTTTTCTTTGTTAATAATTATTTTTTTTCACTAGTTAAATTTCAAAAATTTTATTATAGTTTTTTAGGATTTAATTTTACTAGCTAAATTTCAAAAAAAAATCAAAAATTTTATCAATTTAGTTCCGCCTATACTGACAAACTTTTCTGAGTTCGCCAATAATTATATAAAAAACATTTCACTGTATATATCTAGTTAGTGAATATATCTAGTGAAGTAATTAGATTAAAACACACACATTTCTCTATAAAAACTAAACTTGAAAACAGTTAGTGTTCTCAATTGCACTCTCTCTCTAAATTACAGTAACGGCATGCATTGATGCATGCATTTTTCTTTTTAATATCAAGAAGCTACTTTTCTAAATGGATGACAAATTAACAATGATTCATTTATTACTCCTAATGGCCATGATTCATAAGTTTGGTTGTCATAATTGGCCGTAATTCGTAAGTCGTAATTGGTAAAGTCTTTTCCAGTTATAAATGAGTTACATGCATGCAAGTTTTACGATGTTTGGTTGGTAATATAAAATTGTAAGTGGAAAAATATATTGTGTTTTACGGTGTTTGATTGTCGTAATGTGTAAGTCGTAAGTGAAAAAGTTGACCACAAAATTAACTATTTGGTGATTTTAAAAGTTTTAATATTGCAAATAAATATTAAAAATGCTAAATATTAAAAAATTTTAATATTAACATAAAAAAATAATACAAATTTGTATGACCACAAAATTAACTGTACCTGGGTTGTATGTGAGTGGTAATTGAGTTGCAAGTGAGTGGTAGTTGAGTTGCATAAGTCTTTTACGAATTACGGTCCAAACAAACGTCGTAATTGTAATTAAGTAATAAGTCATTTACGAATTACGGATTTTTACGACTTTTACGACGAAACAAACGGCCCCTTATCCTCCGTGACTCAATCATACTCTAATAATAGATGTTCAAGCAACAAGTCCCAACCCCCAAGAAGTTGGTTGTCTCTGTACCTGGACGAGTAATTAGCAATCTTCTGCTTCGGCAAAATGAGATAGATTCCCTTTTTTCATTAGAATTGGAGAAGCAATTCCCACAAAACTCTGCCCTGGCTCTCCCCCACATCCTTTCTGATCACATCCCAATATTGTTGGACATCAGAGAAATCCCTCTGCATCTCTTCATTTTCAGATTTCAGAATATGTGGCTCTCAAATTATTAGGTTAACTATGATGTAAAGCAATTCTAGAACTCTCTGACGGTAACTTCGGCTGACTCTGGGCGAGTGGTCTTAAAACTCTGAACTTTTCTTAAATCCTGGAGCAGACAAAATTTTTACCATGTGGTTTCTAATAAGAGGTAGTTATACTCATCGATTCGATTAGTCCAAGCTGTTAGTGATACTTGGCCTATGACAACAATGAAAAGGAAACATCTCTCTCATCTCTACACACAATTAGAACAAATGCAAAACACAGAGAAAATCATGTAGGCACAGAGAACCAGAATTAAATGGCTAAAAGAAGGAGATAGAAATACCAAATTCTTCCACCACACAGCAAATAGAAGAGGTAGGAATTACATCTCCCTGCTGGAGGTAGATGGTTAGGAAATTTCTAATCAGGTTGCAATATCCGATGCTTTTTCCAATATCATTTGTGCTGGGAACGTCGACCCCCCAAAATAACATTGAAGTACATTCGAAGCACTATTATCCTTTAGACTCTCGGCCAGCTCTCCTTGATCTCGAAGAACCTTTTATATTAAAAGTGTTAGCCCAAAGGCCCATCGCTCTAGTTTTGATGATGATTAACTCATGTAGTTATAGTACTAATGATCTTGTGTTTAAATAGTCTCAAATATTTGATCAAGATCTTAGTAGGTGTTTAGCTTCAACAAAGAATTAAAAGTCAAGTTTTGGAGCTAGCACGTGTTGGTTGAAGAGCTTGCGCATCAAGATCGCATCAAGTACTCAAGAGGAGTCTAGCTCATTGGATCAAGGTTTGGTCCAAGTCAAGAAGGAGAAGAAGATTTTCAGAAGACTTGTATCGGGTTTTTTAGATTTTGTTTTTAGTTAAAATATAAAGGATAGATTAGTTAGTGGATTGGTCAAGTACTTATACACACATACACAAAATTTATATGTGTTTTAGAAAATACCGTTTTGATTTTTAAGCTTCAAAGTATACACGTGTTTTATCAAAACTATTTTAGAGCTTAATGTCAAAAACATAGATATTTCATCTCATATGTGTAGTGGATCATATCCAAACAAACTAAGCTTCAAAAGTGTTTACAATATCTTATTTTTGTATTTGGAGAAGTTTTGAAAAAATCATTTTTTAATTTGGAGATTGTTTTTGAAAAAAACAGATTTTTGTTTAAGCCAAAATTTCTATATCACAAAAATAGTTTAAAATGTTTTTAATATGTTTTAATTTTTAATCAAACATGTTTGTATATCAAAGTATGTTAATGAACTTATTTTTGTAGAATTTATGAAAATTTATGAAATTTTATTGAAGATAAAAAGACTAAGTTTTAATCCCTAAAAATTTGTGACCTGGCCTTCTGCCGGTCGATCGGATGGTCGACGGATACAGAAGTCGGTCGACCGGTCCGATCGACCGATGTGCACAGACGTTCACAGGTCCTTTGGCTTGTGGGCCGGTCGACCGACCCGGTCGACCGCCAGAGAGCTTTGCTCTCGGATCTGGCCCCGGTCAACCGGGCGGTCGACCGTTAGGTCAATGCCCAGTTTTCGGTCGACCGTCCGGTCGACCGTATTTCCCAATGGTCAAGAATCTTACCATTGGCGGTCGACCGACAACATGATTTCCTACTGAGTTGGCTCCAACGGCTATATTTTTTAGGCCTATAAATTAGGGCTATTTTGGTTTGTTTTATATAAGATTTTTGGAGAGTTTTCAAGCTGGTTTTTCTTATCTCTCTAAGAGATTTTCTCCACTTATTTAAGAGCTAATTCTTCCATATCAAAAGGAGAGTTTATCAAGAGTGTTTTCAAAAGTGATTTCTTGAGTTTTTCACCATAAATCCATCCTAGTTTTTCTCACACATACTTGAGGTTTCCATTGCTATATCAATCCTATAAGAGAGTTGTTGTGAGAGTGTTTTTAGGTGATCAAAGTGTTGAGATCACCAAAGTGTTCAATCTTGTATTTGAGGAGGCGAACTTCGGGTTCGTGTTGTTTCGAGTTCTTTTGGGAGCTCGGTGTAGAGGTGCGGCCTCGATAAGCTAGTGTTATTACGTGTGTTGTTCTTGCGGGAACAAGAGGGAGAGTCCAAGGAGTTCTAGTGTGAACTCGTTGTATGTGTTGCGGCACCAAGTAATCCGGTGGGATCGATTTTAGTGAAAATCCTTCATAGTGTTGAAGGCGGGGATGTAGAGTAAGGGTGCTCGAAGCTCGAAACGAATCTCCCATGTTTGCGATTACTCTCTCTATCTCTCACTTGTATTTATATCTTGCATGCTTACATTGTTTATCTCTTTATATGCTTGATATATCTTGTGCTTAATTGTTATATGCTTAGGATTGTTTGCTCACACTTGTATTCAACCAAGAGAGTCATAGTGGCACCTCAACTCTTATCTAGAGGAATCTTGAGGAGATAGTCCAGAGCTCTTCACCAGGAATTCAGCTACACTCTTGTATTATACTTGGTGTGTTTAGCTTAATAGTTTTTAATTTACATAAATAGTTTTAATTCCGTATTAATTCATTATTAGATTAGCTTATCACCTATTCACCCCCTCTAGGTGAACTTCAATTGGTATCAGAGCTTGGTACTCTTGATTTGTGTTTAACAACCTAGACTTAAAGATCCTCACTTTTAGCTAATCACAATATTTGTTTACACACACACATGGAATTCATGACACCTCCCATGTTTGATATTCTTAACATCCAAACTTAGAAAGTTAAGATGTCCATGTACCTCAAAGCCCTAGAGATTCATGTTTATCTTACACAATAAGGATTCATATTATTTAAATAGAAAACATCTAGAAGTTAACTCAAAGGCCATCCATGCTTTAAAGTCAACTCTAAATGAAGATTATTTATGTAGGGTTTCTAACTTTAATTCAGCTTTTGTAATATGAAACACTATAGTCTCGCTTGGCAAATAAAAGCAATACTATGCGGGAAGCGACTCGGATGATGGAAGTGATGCTTCCAACATATGCTACATGGTCAAGGGGATAAACCCCTTGAGGTAAACTTTGAATCCGAGCTAAAAGAAGATATTGACATGTCTTATGATGAACTTGCATCTTTTTGTCAAAAACTTCTTGAAAAGTATGATTCATTAAAAATTGAAAACAATAAATTGAAAAGGGAAAACACTTCTTTGTTAAAAGAAAATGACTCTTTTAAAAATAAATTTGCATGCATTTCAAAAGAAAATGATATTTTAAAAAAGGAGAATATTTCCTTGTCTTCTAAATTAAATGATCTTTGTGAAAGGAATAATTCTTTGAAAAATAAAATTAATTTGGTAGAAAAAGAAAAGAAATTGCTTTAGAAGAAAACAACTCTTTGAGAAGAAAAATTGTTTCAAAAGAAAAGGAAAATACTTCTAAAAAGAAAAAGATTGTTGATCTCATTCTTGCCATGCTACTTCTAAAAAGAAAAGGATTGTTGATTCTCATTCTTGCCATGCTCTTCATGCTACTATCAATAAAAATGAGATTCAAGTCTTGAAAATAGAATAAATTGTTTGAGCTCAACTTTGAGCAATTGTGCATTTAATCATTCTAGGTTGGAAACCTTATTTCAAAAGAAATAAGCTTCACATGTTCATGCACAAAACTCACGGCATACATATGCACACTATGCACATCATAATCACACTCATTCTCATATGCATGCTAAAGTATACAAATATACACATTGTGGCCGCAAAGGCCATTTAACAAAGTTTTATTTTGATAAGGTATATTCTATAAATTTTGTTAATAAAAATGGTTGGGTTCCTTATGATGCTAACCCCAAAGAAAATGGGTACCAAAATCTCCACCTCTTATTTTTGATATAGGTGTGGCTCTCATATGACGTGAGAGGATTGGTGCCTTGATGGTGGATGCATGGGCTAGATGGACATATAAAATTGATGCATCACTATCAAGAAAGTTTGGTAGGAGGACCACCATGTTTTGGAGACTTAGAGAATAGTTCATATGGTTTGGTAACTATCTCTAAACTCCCTTTTAGTTTATGTACTTTTACATTTAGTAATTTTGGTCATGTTTTGGTTTTGTACTTCATGTGACGAATACTTGTTTAGATAAATTTTCATTAAAACTTGAGTATATACTTGTACAAGTAGTGAGTTACACTTGATTATTACATGTTTGTGCCTCATTGCTCATTCGTACTCATTACATGTACATGTATAACCTAATTTTGATGATTCTCTCATCTATACTTGTCTTCCATATTTTTGTATATGTTTTGCTTCATGTATATGTTATTCCTGTCTAAAACTAATAAATATATATGTATACCCTTGAGTCACTTGCCTTCATGCAAATTACATTATGCACTCGTTTGTGTTTGGGATATGTATGTATATTGTTAGTTTTGATAGGACATACATATACCTTGAAGTTTATTTTTTTAATGAAAAATAAAATTTTATGATTTTCATATGTTTTGATATTTTGAGCTTTATTGATTATTTTCATGAATATGCTAATCACATGATTCTTGTGCACTCATATTATTTTTGTTTATTCATGACTTTGTTTCATGAGCACATTTTGAGCTTTACAGATTTCGAGTGTCAAATTTTTGTGTTCTTAGCAATGATTCATGAGATATATGATTTGCTTTCATATTTGAAGGATCTTTAACTAGTTTTTCAAAAAATACTTTAAACTAGTTATTTATTTTTCAATTGGTAGAGTTTTCAAACTATGCTAAAATATTTTCAAACTCTTATTTTGAAAACCCCTACCAACCTAAGGGCGGATGGTTGGGAGACCATGCCTTGTATGCTTTAATGAATATCTTTTAAACATGTGCATGAATATGATGGATAATCATGAGTTATACACATATTCTTCATGAAATTTTATCCTTATATACTCATATGCGTTTCATATATGTATGCTTCAAACTATCAAATAATATCAATTTCAATTGGTATTTTTTTCATACATATATATGTTTTGATTGTGCTTGTTTTACAATAACTTTACATGTTTAAAGCACAAATTATGTTTATGCTAAGCTTGACTAATTTTTAAATGTTAGTTGGTATCTTAATGAGCTTATGCATTATTTTCCATTGGTATTTCAATTGATATCAAAATATACTTCATATTTTACCTTTTAATTGTATCAAGAATTTACAAATGTTTCATCTTCAATTGGTATCAAAAACTATTATTGGTATCTTAAAAATTTGTTTTGTTTTAAAGTGATTTCAAAATTTTTGATATGTATTGCCTATATGCAAGGGGAGCTTAACATCTCTTCTATATATAAATTCATATTGAATGTATCTTATATGGAGGAGCTTGCCATCTCTTCTTTATGTGATACAAGTATGTAGGGGGAGCTTAACATCCCCACTTATACATTGTATATTATGCTTTATGTGAGTTAGGGTCTTATCATCCCTTCTTCATGTAATCCATGTGTGCACGGGGAGCTAATTTCACGTCTCTCTTCTTCATGAATGTATATCGCATATATATCTTTATTGTTTGATTTGTTTTCGCCCCTTTGTTGATGAATTGACAAAAGGGGGAGAAGAATTTTGAGAGTTTATATGTGCATGCATGTTTTCTTGTTTATGCATAAATGTATGCATGTTTCCTTATTTATGAATATATGTTTGTTTAGTTTTATGCACTTCATTGGATATATTTGTGTTTATTGTCATGCATGAGTTAAGGGGAGCTTCTATGAAGTTTATCTTTAATCCATGCATATATAACTCCAAGAGTTTTGTCATCATCAAAAGGGGAGATTGTTGGCCCAAAGGCCCATCGCTCTAGTTTTGATGATGATTAACTCATGTAGTTATAGTACTAATGATCTTGTATTTAATTAGTCTCAGATATTTAATCAAGATCTTAGTAGGTGATTAGTTTCAACAAAGGATTCAAAGTCAAGTTTTGGAGCTAGCACGTGTCGGTTCAAGAGCTTGCGCATCAAGATCCCATCAAGTACTCAAGAGGAGTCTAACTCATTGGATGAAGGTTTGGACCAAGTCAAGAAGGAGAAGAAGATTTTCAGAAGACTTGTATCGGGTTTTGTAAGTGTTAAGATTTTATTTTTAAATAAAATGCAAAGGATAGATTAGTTGCTGGATTGCTTAAGTACTTATGCACACACACAAAATTTATATGTGTTTTAGAAAATACTGTTTTGATTTTTAAACTTCAAAGTATACATGTGTTTATCAAAACTATTTTAGAGCTTAATAATGTCAAAAACATAGATATTTCATCTCAAATATGTAGTGGATCATATCCATACACACTAAGCTTCAAAAGTGTTTATAATATCTTATTTTTGTATTTGGAGAAGTTTTAGAAAATCGTTTTTTTAATTTGGAGATTGTTTTTGAAAAATATAGATTTTTGTTTAAGCTAAAATTTCTATATCACAAAAATAGTTCAAAATGTTTGTAATATGTTTTATTTTTTAATCAAACATGTTTGTATATCAAAGTATATTAATAAATTTATTTTTATAGAAATTATGAGAATTTATGAGAATTTATTGAAGGTAAAAAGACCAAGTTTTAATCCCTAAAAATTTGTGACCTGGCCTTCTGCCGGTGGACCGGACGGTCGATCGAGACAGAAGTCGATCGACCGGTCCGGTCGACCGATATGCACAGACGTGTACAGGTCCTTTGGCTTGTGGGCTGGTCGACCGACCCGGTCGACCGACCTGGTCGACCGCCAGAGAGCTTTGTTCTCTGGATCTGGCCCTGGTCGATCGGGCGGTCGACCGTTAGGTCAATGCCCAGTTTTCGGTCGATTGCTTGTCACAACGGTCAAAAATCCGACCGTTAGCAGTCGATCGGCCGGTCGACTGACAGCGGGGTTTCCTGCTGAGTTGGCTCCAACGACTATATTTTTGAGGCCTATAAATTGGGGCTGTTTTGGGCTGCTTTATATAAGATTTTTGGAGAGTTTTCAAGCTAGTTTTTCTTATCTCTGTAAGAGATTTTCTCCACTTGTTTAAGAGCTAATTCTTCCGTATCAAAAGGAGAGTTAATCAAGAGTGTTTTCAAAAGTGATTATTTGAGTTTTTCACCACAAATCCATCCTAGTTTTTCTAACACATACTTAAGCTTTCCATTACTATTTCAATCCTATAGGAGAGTTGTTGTGAGAGTGTTGTTAGGTGATCAAAGTATTGAGATCACCAAAGTGTTCAATCTTGTATTTGAGGAGGCGAACTTGCGGGTTCGTGTTGTTTCGAGTTCTTGTGGGAGCTCAGTGTAGAGGTGCGGCCTCTGCAAGCTAGTGTGCTTGTGTGTGTTATTCTTGCGGAAACAAGAGAGTCCAAGGAGTTCTAGTGCGAACTCGTTGTAGGTGTTGCGATACCAAGTGATCCGGTGGGATCGATTTTAGTGAAAATCCTTTATAGTGTTGAAGGCAGAGACGTAGAGCAAGGGTGCTTGAACCTCGAAATAAATCTCATGTGTTTGTGATTGCTCTCTATCTCTCACTTGTGTTTAATCTTGAATGCTTACATTGCTTATCTCTTTATATGCTTGATATATCTTGTGCTTAATTATTATATGGTTGGGATTGTTTGCTCACACTTGTATTCAACCAAGAGAGCCATAGTGGCACCTCAACTCTTATTAAGAGGAATCTTGAGGAGATAATGCAAAGCCCTTCACCGGGAATTGGCTACACTCTTGTGTTTATACTTGGTGTGTTTAACTTAATAGTTTTAAATTTACATAAATAGTTTTAATTCTGCATTAATTCATCATTAGATTAGCTTATCACCTACCCCTCCTCCAGGTGAACTAAAAAAATTTCGTGAAGTGGTATTTTCACTAGGAGTAGACAAAACTCCTGGACCTGATGGATTTAATATAAGTTTCTACCAACATGTAACGCCCCGATCCCGTGGGTACGGAGACATTACTGTGACGTATATACGTATATCGAAAATACCTCACATATATACGCTAAACATTAGTGCAGGTAAGAATCATAGTACGAAAGTACGTGGTGCATTATACATTCCAACATATGAGTATAATTACAAAGTTATCACAGGATGTGACACAATATTACAATAATATTACAACACTAATATGCGCAAATGCAAGATTTCAAAGAGATGTATAAGTATGAACAGTACAAAAGGCGCTTACGAGTTACAGGAGAAAAAACTCGAGAGCTGAACAAGGGGCCTGAAAGGATAGTACTTCAGACGGTCTGTCGATGATCCATACTTTCGCTGCACATCTCTGATCAACAATTAGGAGAATTCACAAGCTCCAAGCTCCAATATCTGGACAAGAGGATCCAGGGGAGTCCGAACTCCCCAGCGAGTGGTGTTGCGGATGCAAAGTAGCGTGCAAAGATAAGCACACGTGTATCGATAAATTCGAATCATAAACATGCATTGAAACCTGTGTCGAGAGCACATGCATACAGGAGCAAGTTGATAGATAGCAAGTGACATCAAGCAGGGAACATACATAACAAAATATAATAAGAATAGGACACCAGTGGAATAGAACACAGATGGCATGCCAGTATGTAACAACTATAATATAATAATAATAATAGTAACAAAATCAGAAATCCAAAGTAAAACTCGATGAAAGAAAATACGACAATACCAGCGGTACAAACCCAATTTATGGCTTCACGAGATAAGTACGTCAAAGGATTAATCCAAATAAGGAAACAGTCATCTATATACCTTTATCCCATGTCGCCATAATCCAAGTATATACAACCCGAATTGTAAAGCAATACAATGAATTAGTGATTAGCACTTTATTATTATTACTTGTCTGACCCATATATCTAAGTATGTGTATAGGCGTACGTTCCATCCTGCATACATCCACATATGAGTTAGTCAAGGTTGTTATTGGAAACTGATGATGAAACTAATGTGTTTTATTTAGTCCCATACATATCCGGGACCACGACCCAGGATGTTCCGGTGCTGACCCGGAACCTGCCCCTAGGCAAATAGGAAGGTGGGTCTTATATTATGCCCATTCAAGAATATAACAAGAGGTAGGAAGTCAGCGCTTCCCTCAGATACCTAAAGGCCCTCAGGTAGATCCGAAAATTAGAGTGGCACAACATACCTAATACCACCGTAAACGTATTCACTACTTGAAGTCCATCAGTTTCACGGTTACCCGGTATAAGTTATCCTTTTTATATTTTATTATTAAGTAATTTATCGTATATAAATCCAGATCACTGTATATAATACAGGACAAGTTCAGGAGTTGCAGGAGTACATAGTACTATAAATCCAGATCACTGTATATAATACAGGACAACAGGTATAGGATTCTCATAAATGTGATAATCACGGTCAAGCAGTACTATGTCAGATGGCAGGTGATAAGTGATATCAAACAGGTGTCAGGTGATAACAAGGAGGGTCAGGTGATAGCACGCAGGAGTCAGGTGGCAAGTAATAGCATGTCAAGTAGTAAACATAAAAGATATCACTATACAGAAAAACGGTACCGATACAAGAGATCGGTATACAAACCAGTGCCGATACAAGAGATCGGTATGAATACAAGAAAATAGTGCCGATACAGGGGTTTGATACGAATACAGAAAAATGATACCATTTTGAAAAATAGAATAAATACCGATTTCAAACTCTACATACCCATCAAGGAAAAATAATAGTTGAATTAACAAATAGACAAGCGGGCATGCAAGCAAGCGTACACTCAAGCGAAGTTAAACAAACTGGAGCGAAGCTAAACAAGCTGGAGCGTAGCTAACGTACAGTGCTAGAGCCATCACGTTCGGCATGGTTACCGTTCGCGGCACGGCTATACGCATACGACGGAGCGAGCGTATGAACGCTGTTTTACTGCGTGTGGTGAAGTCGCACTCACGGCTTAACTACGCTCGAACGGAGTTAGCGGTGAAGCGCTGAGCGTTAGGTCCACCTACCAGGAGAAGCTAGTAGACCTAATGGTCTGAACGCACTCCTCTTTCGAAGAAGTGGGTGAAAAGCCCATAAGAGTTGAAGGGTCGGATGAGCAAGTAGATAACTGCAGAAGTGTTAGTACCAAACACACGCAAGCACACATATAAATGTGATAATGGTAGACTACATGGAGTAGTGAAGCCCGGAGGCTGATAGGGTGCGGAGGCCGAGTAGAGAGCCCAAAGGCTAAACGACCACGAAGGGCGACCACGCATGGTAAAAAAGCGGAATAAAACACATCACAGGTATGGTATATGTATAGGAAATAAACTACCATAGTACAAACATTCATCACAGATATATACATGTATAATCATGGGCACTCGGCCACATACAAATACAAGGGTACAACCTAATATAAAATACAGATACAAACTCAAAATACAAAAATAAAATACAGTTGACTCGACAAAGCAGGGAAACCCAAAACGAGGTAAGGACAATCGCCTAAATCTTCAAAAAAAATCGTGAAGTCCAGAATCCCAGAAACTCGTGCACGCACCATAATATATTAAAAATATATATATTTTTAAAGAGAGAAAATTAGAGAGAGGAGAGAGAAAACAAGAGAAAGAGGGAGAGCTAGAGAGAGAAAGAGAGCTGAGTGAGAAAATCTAGAGAGAAAGAGAGAGCTAGAGAGGGAAAATCTAGAGAGAGAAATAGAATTTAGAGAGAGAATGAGAAAGGATTAAGAGAGAGAGAGGAAGGAAACAGAGAGAGGGACAGTAGAGAGAAATAGGAAGAGAAAAAACAGGGAGAAAGAGGGGGCTGGCCGGCCTTTGATGACCACCCAGGTGGCTGCCGGCAGCGGCCCTGACTGCTGACAGTCCATCAGATAGAAGAGAGGGAGAGGGAGAGGGAGAGAGAGGGTGGAGAGAAAGAGAGAGAGAGAGGAAAGGGGGGAGAAAGAGAGAGGGAAAGAGGGGGTTGCTGCCCCCTTCTTTGTCCAAGCGCAGGTCAGGCTCTGGCCTGGCTCTACCCTCCCCGGCCATGGCCAGGGAGGCGCTGGGGAGGCCGCGCTGATCGTCGTGGCCGGCGCAGGCAGGGGTGGCCCACCCCAAGGAGAAAAAGAGAGGGGGTGGTTGGGGTTTTTTTGTTGGTGGTGTTGTTGTATAATATTGGGGATGGAGTTATTGGGGAAGATGGGAAGAGTAAGAGGTGGTGGGAGTTGAGATTGAGATAGAGGAGGAATTTTGGTGGTGGTGATGGTTAATTTGAAGAAGAAGAAGAAGAAGAAGTTGGAGATGGTGGTGGTTTGGGAAAATAAAAGGAGATGGAGATAGCGGTGAGAAAGTTGGAGTTTGTGGGGGTTAAGTGGGGCCCGCTATCGGTCATGATAGCCAGTCAACTCGCCGATGATGGTGCTTGGGTAAATTTGATTGAAGTTTAACCTACACACAAAATACAGAATTTCAGAACTTAGAATAAAGAGTGTAAGTACTCAATATTGCCGCAATAGCAAGTGGCTTTGCGAGTCGTGATCCCCAAGGAGGGACTAGCGATGGAAGCTTTTTTAGCAAGTTCTCTTTTTTGTTACATTCAATGGGTTAAAGATCTTCTTTTAGTTCTTTAAAAGAAAAGGAAAATAAGTTAAAGTTAAGTTAAAAAGAAAGTTGTAGATTGGGAAGGTGGAGAAAAGAGAAAGTGGATACATACAAAGAAATTGAAAAGAGTGATGAAAGAGTTGGGAGATTGTGGTGTAAGTGATTAAACTAAAAGTTAAACAAAAAGAAAGAAAAACCTTATAGAAATACTTACCCCCTCTCGCCAAATCCTTACCTTAAGTCTGTGGCGATGATATTACCTTGAAGTGGAGGCAATTAGTGCATAGCCCATAAGAGTTGATTTTCGTCTCTTTCACATTACATCATCAAGACGATACAAGTATGAAATGATATAGATTGACACTAAAATCCATCGTCATGAGCTATCAGTAGCACTTGCAAAGGCAAAGCTCTTTCGATGCTATAAGACTCACTTGGATAGCAATTGGTACCAAAAGAAGAGAAGTAGAAAGAAGAAGAAGAATACAAAGAAAACAAAGAAGAATATAAAAATGTAACTATAGATTCAATGTTGTAACAATAAGAGAAAAGAAGAACAACTTACACCGGTATCACTCTCAGTACAAACTTCACTCTCATTCTCGTATGAAACTCTGATCTCCTCTGACTTACATAAATGAAAACTAAAAATTACATAAAAAGAAAAATAAAACCTACACTAAAAAGAATAAAAAATTGGCCTAGAATCTATCTGCATGGTCGCTCCCCTAGTTTCTTAAAAACCCTAGTATTTATAAGCAAAACCCAACGGGGAGGAGTGTATGAAGATAGGGGAGCAAACGCTCCCCAACAGAATCAAAACAGCCGCGGAAAAGCGGCTTTGGCCGTATTTTCGTGGCCTGGTTGTGACCAGGTGGCGACACCCGGGGGATACATACAGCTCCTGGTTTTGATGATTTCCCTTTATCTAGTTCTAGATTTCCCGTTTCAGCTCCTGGATTTGACGAAACGGCATTTGATCTTTGGCTTTAACCAATTGATTTGTAGAAATTTATTTTAACTAGTTTTTAACCAATCTAATTTGCCCTCATCTGCCCTGATTTTCTGATTTCGAATTAATTCTGAATTAAATCAGAATTTTGATAGGCTTTTGAGCTCGTTTCTCTCCCCTCTCCTTTAGTAATGGGCATGCATATAAATTAGACAATAATTAGGATTAAAAGCAGAGTTTATTATATAATAAGTATGATAATGTGACAATGAATGTACAATATCAGTAACCGATCAGCCGTCGCCCAAATAGAGAAGAAGAAGAAGAGAAGAGAAAAAGGAAAAAAGAAAAAAGAAAAAGAAAGGGGGGAGAGAGAGAGGAGAAAGAGAGAGAGAGAGAGATTGATAGGGAATGATGGAGGGGAGGTATAATAAATGAAGGGGAGTGGGCCAGTTGGGGGAAAAGGAAAGGAAAAGAAAGAAAGAAAGAAATGAAAGATATCTTAAAATAATAATATTAAATAATATCGGAAAATATCGACTGTTCCAGAAAAATCCCAAAAAAATACCCAGACATAGAAAACAACATCCTGAGACATAATATGAAATAAGTTTTTTAAAAATAAAATTTTATTTTCAAAATACAAATTCTGGAATCTACCAGCGATACTGGCCGACACCAAATTCGGCCGAGTTTTGATAATTTCAGAAAATTCGCCAAAAATATATTAAGGCAGAAAAAATGATTCTAAGATATAATATGAAAGCAGATTTTAAAATTTTGACTCCATTTGTAAATTAAAATTCTTGAAATCGGCCAGCTATACGAGTCGACACCAAAACAGGTCGAATTTTGATAAATTCAGAAAAATCTCAGAAAATGTGATTCTACGAAGCAATATGAAAGCAAAATTCAGAAATTCAACTCTGATTGTAATTTTAAAATCCTAGAGTCGACCAGTGACACGGTCGGCATCGGTTCTGAAGATTTTACAAAATAATTCTGAAAAATTTCAGAAAATCATGAAAATTTAAAATATTAAAAAATGATGTTTGAAACTAAACAGATCAAATCTGACTACCGAAAAATCAAATCGAGCAATACACTAGGATCGGGTCCTTGGTTCAGAGGAGGGATGACTCCGAGTCCACGAATCCGGATCCAATAAAAAATAATTGCATAAATAATCACAAAACAAAAACAATTCCGGGAAGTAAATTGAAAAATACGATCGAAAAATATGAATACGTATCTACGTATATATTCCGGGAATTGGGTGTTACATTCTATCTACCTAACAAAAATTTTATCCTCGAAATTTCTATAAGGGAAAAATGAACACAAGAAAGATAGGGACGAGGTTTATACCAATTAAGATATGCATAACTAAGGGTAACACTAATAAATGACGGATCGACAATCTCAGGACCTAGATGTTTTCTGCACTTTCTGCCGTATATAACTTCTAACTGTGCCATAATAACACTGATATGACATCTGCTGATAAAGGAATACTGCCTGAGCTTCAGTAGGCTGACCCATCTGAATAATTAAAGCGAGCTGAATTGGTGAGATGATCAATAATTTTCGGACTGTGAGATATAACTGATGAAGTCTATTGAAATCCATAAAAAATCTATAGTGATGAAACTCATAATATAAAATCTCTGCTTGGCATGAAGTTGTTCTTGACTAAGAGTCTATAATAGGATTCTCGAATGAGCTACATATTTCCCATTTCTCCGGGAGGAGATCAAAATATCGAAAATAAAGGAAACTCTGATAAAAGAGATCATGGATAAAGAAAACTGATAATAATAACGAATTCTGGATGTGGGACGTCAATTATTCTAAAAAATATAACTAAGAACACATAACAACTGCCCTCTGAATGATAGCCTATCTGTAGATTAAATATCTAAAGAATACCCAAGTCCTACAAAGTTATTTGAATGAAGCGTCAATAAAGATATAACAAGTTGGTTCAGATGCAGCGAGAAAACTCAGTTCACTAAGTCCATGCAACACGTTAGTTGGGAGAAATCTGGGAACGAGACTAGGATAGTAAACTCTCGGAACTAGGCACGAACGAAGTCAGAACCAGGGGGCCAATGCATAACACAATGTCAGGCGCTAAGCACTAGGGTGCGGCAGAGCTAACGCTCTGCAAGGCTCGCACTAGGTGGAGCTTATGTGGCGAACTCGACGCGTTACACAACGCTAAATGTTAAGCACCTGGGTGCAGCAAGGCCCACGTCCGGTTGAGCTTGTGTGGCTAGTACATGACTCTTACTTGGCGAGGTTAACGAGGTCCGTGGCTTATCAATTCATAAAGACAGTTGGGCGTCGTGGCTGAACTCAGTGAAGTCGATAGAAGAGACGAAGATCGTTACTGGAATAATATAGAAAATATCACAACTCTGACTGACAGAAGTTCTGAATCTGGAAAATCATTCAAACTCATACTCCTTGTGTAGTGATATAGTCTAACGATTAAATAAGTAATGACTGCCAAACTTCCTGTACTGACCTCACTTCTTGTGCTAATTGCTATAAACTACCCATATACATAGAATGTGAAGCCGAAGAATTGTCCGGTATAAGATAACATGATGCACCAGAATTAAGGAATACCAGAATAAAGTGTGAACGAACTGCATCTATCCTGCCATTATCACACTAGTCTACCCATATCTTAAGTTGATGTAGAGGTTGTGAAAACTAGAATAGTGAAAAATGGGGAGGTACAGGAATCAAAGGAAAGATGATCAAGAAGAAATAGATAACCCTGCTCTTGTAGTTGATTGTATAACCAGGACTCATGCATTTCAGTTGCAAATTTCTTTACCATTAATTTGTCGACTGGTAGTACTGAGGATGTGAGAGCCTAAGATCTGATACCACCCTGTAACACCCCGGTCTCGCGGGTACGGAGACGTTACTATGATGAATATGCGTAGGTTGAAAATACCCTCACATATATACGTTAAGCATCAGTACAGGCAAGAATCAGATTATGAAAGTACATGATGCATAATACATTCCAACATATGAGTATAATTACAAAGTTATCACATGATGGGACACAATATTACAAGAATATTATAACACTAATAGGTGCAAATGCGAGATTTTAAAGAGATGTATAAGTATGAACAGTACAAAAGGCGCTCACGAGTTACAGGAGGAAAAACTCGAGAGATGAACAGGGGGCCAGGAAGGATAGGGCTTCGGACGGTCTCCGATGATCCATGCTTTCGCTGCGCATCTCTAATTAGCAACTGGGAGAATCCACAAGCTCCAAGTTCCAAGATCTAAACACGAGGATCTAGGGGAGTCAGAACTCCCCAGTAAGTGGTGTTGCGAATGCCAAGTGGCATGCTAAGATAAACACATGTGTATCGATAAATCCAAAAAGACCAAATCTAGCAATACACTAGAATCGGGTCTCCGGTTCAGACTAGGGCTCACTCTGAGTCCACGAATTCGGATCCAATGACGCATAAATAATCACAAATCAAAAATAATTACAGGAAGTAAATCAAAAAATATGATCGAAAAATCTAAATATATATCTAAGTACGTATTCTGGGAACGGGGGGTTACACAACACTTCTGGCAGATACTTAGACAAGACTTTATGGATATCTTCCAGTCTTTCTATGAGGGAAACATCGATCTCACCCGATTGCACTTGTGCCAAAGACTGTGGGTGCTAGACGAGTCAGGGAGTTTAGACATATCAGTCTGATCAATGGTATATACAAAATAATATCAAAGGTCCTCTCTTGTAGACTCAAGGCAAAAATTAATGCTCTTATTGATCAGTCCCAATCTGCTTTCACTCAGGGTCGCTCTATTCTGGATAGTGTGGTCACATCCAGGTGATCATGATGGCTTGTGTCAAGCATAATTGGTCTGCTTTTTTCTCAAATTAGATTTTGCAAAAGCCTTTGATACTTTAGACTGGAATTTCCTCATCAAAGGTACTACATGCTCGTGGTTTTGGTTTGTAGTGGTCAAAAATTGACCCTCACAAGATGATACCACGTATCCAACTAATCAGGAGACTCTATCACTCTATGTCTTCCCGGAGCCAATTCGGTCCATACTGAAGTTACTCTTCGCCTTAAGGATACTTCCGTCCCAAGTTGACTAATATGTAGCATTGCATTGTAAATTTGACATATCAATCATGTGCACATTATTTTCACGAAAATCGGAAAGTACACATGCATTAGTTTGTCTATCTAAAACATTGCAAGGTAAATCGTCAAAAACACTTTGAAACCTCTATCACAAAGTTGACTAATACTCAAGAGGTTATGCTTGAGACTATCAGCTAAAACAATATTTTCAAACACGGGAGATGAACCAATTTTAGTGTTACCTATACTGATAATTTTTCCTTTAGAATCATCTCTGAAGGTGACGGTGCCACCTTTATGGTACCTTGATAGGGTTAAGAAATTGTTGATATCCCACGTCATATGCCTTGAGCAACCACTATCAAGATACCACCGCTTCCTACGTCTTGAAGCCTTGGTGTGTACCTATATCATGCAACAAATTGGTTGATTTTGGTACCCAAATTTTCTTGAGTCCTTTAATGTTAGCATTTTGAATCCAAATATGATCATTAGAAGCATTTATTCTATCAAAACAAAATTTGGCTAAGTGACATTTTCAGCCACAATAAGTTCATGAATGAACTCTACCATAAATAAAAGCATGATGAGCGTGTGGGGTGTGATCATGCTTGGTGTGTGTAGTGTGTCTAGCATGATGTGTATGTATATATTGTGATTTAGGAGTGTGGGTATGTGTGGAATGATAAGCATGTGTAGTATGAACATATTTCTTTGGAGTGTCTTTCTTAGGAAACATTGCCTCCAACCTAGCTTTAGCAAACTCACATTTCTTTAACACATCTCCTAAAGAGTTAATTTTATCTTTTAAGATAGAAAACTCATTTTTATCAATTAATGAAAATTTTGTTTTCCATGAAATTTTATATGCATCAAAATCTTTTTGTGTGGACATGAGTGTGGAAGATAAATCATCTTTTTCTTTTGAGAGTATAAAAATTTTATTATGAAGAGTTTTATTTTTCTTTTTCACTTTTAAATACTTCTTTTTAAGAAAATCATAGTTGTTAGACAACTCTTCAAAAACCTCACCCAATTCATCCATAGATAATTCACAATCGCCATGAAACAGACATGTGCCGTATTAACTTCTTTATCAGTTTCACTCTCCGAGTCTCATGTAGCCTTGAGAGCCTTCTTTTTGTAAGGCTTCTTAAAGGTTGAAGGTTTACTTTTGATCTCCGGACAATCCGCAACCATGTGGCCTGACTTCCAGCAATTGAAGCATTATCTTCTTTCCCTTGTCACCTTCTTCTATTGTTAAATTTAGCCTTGTTATACATCCTCCTTACATTTTTCACTAGGAGGGAGAATTCTTCATCATCCTCGTCTTCATCATCATCGTCGGAGATGGTGGGAGTGTATTTGAAAGCGATTACTTTCTTCTTTTGAGATGCCATCTCTTCCCTTGCCTTCTTCTCCATTTCATGGGTCTTATGGTTCCTATAAGACCGATGAGCTCCATCTCTTCTTTGTCATTTAGCTCCTTCAATGTAATAGCCTTAACTTCTCATGAGGGTGGAACTGCCCGAATGACCTTCCTTACCTTTTGATCGTTGTCAATGGCATCACCTAAAGAAGTAAGATCATTAGTTATTTTGGTAAATTTTGTTACTATATTATCAATGGTGTCATTTTCATGCATGGTGAAATTTTCATATTGAGAACGTAAGAGATCAATTTTTGCTTTCTTAACTTGTGATGTTCCTTCGTGTGTGACTACTAGGCGTGTCCAACTCTCGTAGGCAGATTTGCAATGAATGACCCTAGCAATATCATCATCGTTCAAAGATTGAAGTAAGGCATAGTGTGTCTTAGCATTTGCATCAAACTCCTTAGTAGTAATATCGGACCAAGTGTCCTCATTACCAATGGGTACACTAAAGGGTTTAGTCACCGCTTTTGTAACCCGACTTCTTAAGGATTGCAAAAATACGGTCATCTTAACCTTTCATATAGGAAAGGTAAGGCCATCAAACTTAGGAGGGGACTTAATACCTTCGACCATTTTTATTAACGTGGATGAAGATGAAATTTTGAAAGAAATGATTAACAATTAGGATCTCTCTAAGGTTGTTAAGCCAAAAACTAGAGATCAAGGCTCTGATACCAATTGAAATACACCTAGAGGGGGGTGAATAGGTGTTTTGCTAATCAAATACAATTTTAAAACTAATTATGATGAGTTATGCTAACGGTGACTCAAAATAAGAATTGAAGCCGAAATCTCCGTGAAGGGCTCTAGAACTTCTCCGCTTTGATTCCTCTAGATAATGAGCTGAGGTGCTCAATTGTCTCCTTGTTGAGATGAGTATAGACCGGCAATGAAAATGATGGAATGAAAGCAATTATAGAATGCAAGAAAAACAATTTCATAAATATGAAAAATGAAAAGCAATAGAGAGCAAGACACAATCAAATGCAAACACAAGGGAATTTGTTCTGAGATTCGAGGCACCGCTCCACATCACCGCCTTCACCAATTTCACTATCCTCTAAGTCTTCCACAAAGGGACCTTACACAAAGGAATTACAGCTTAGTCTACACAAGACCGGAGTAAACAACTCCACCAACTCAACCCTCTACACAAGAGTAGCTCAAACCCAGTTGAGGTTACAAAGCACTTGGTGATCTACCAAGATCACAAACACTCTCTCTTACAACTTCCTATAGAGTGGAATATGAAGTGATGCTCAAGAAGCTAAGTGAGAGAAGAATTTCAATTTGGAAGAATAGAGGAGTTTTAAAACCAACTGAAAATAGCTTTGGAAAGAAGGAACTTGGAGATTGAAAGCTAGAAAAACTATTCTCTTTAGAAACAAACTTGAAAACTTATGTATTTTTCTTATCTAAAATCAAACCCATGACCCATATATATAGGAAATGAATAAATATCATTTATAAATCATACCAGGTCATTTGGGGTGTGTGTTTAGACACTTAGAAACCAAAAATGCCTGTTGGAATCTATTAAAAACAAAACAGATTTAAAAACTAGCCATTATGACCATCTGGCAGCCTGTCGGTCGACCGGTCGGTCGACCCACATGTCATCCAGAATAGTCATTGGCTCCGGTCGATCGGACGGTCGACTGCTCGTTATATAAGAAAGAAAATTTTAAACTGTCAGTCGACCGGGTCGGTTGACTGACCCTAACCGAGAGTTAGGGTCTCTCAGTCGATCAACCAGTCGGTCAACCACAAGGGTTAGCGGTCGACCGGTTCATCAAATGAAAATGTGCACAAATATGCACGCCCCTGGCCAAAGGCCCAGTCAACCCTTCTGGCCTACAATGGGCACCGGTCGACCAGGCGGTCGATCGTTTTGGCCTGAAACAGTTTTAAGACTAAAATTTGAACTTCAAATCATTTTCAAAATATTTTGTATTCGTTTAAGGGTGATGTAGCAATGTATAGGTGATGAATACATGTTTTAAACTTGTCATAAAATTTTGGAAAAATTATGAGACATGTATCAATACCAAGCATGCAAGAATGCCAATACTACCAAAACGTGTATTTTTCAAAATCGTGTATTTTGTTTCTGTAACTTCTTGAGCATTACTATCATATTCTACACTTTAATAAAGTAATATCTTATAAGGCTCTAGGTGACTAAAAGATCTTCAACCGGGCTTCTCCATTAGCGACATTTGAGTGCTTTGAGTTTTAATCCCGTATTTGAGTCTTCTTGAGTCTCCATCACCTTTCTCTAGAGGAAGAAAACTTCTTGAATCCTTAGAACTCTGAAATAAACTTAACCACTTGAATTTGATTAGTACAAATAATCACATATATTTTGTTATCATCAAAATCATAAAACTGGGTGATTGTATTCTTGAGCCTGCAGTAGAGTGGATAGAAAGTGCACTAGTGAAACTTGTCAATTTCTAGAAAATTACCTTATTTTATGGTCTCTCAAGAAATAAAATTTCGTCACCCTCTTAACTGCCGAGGCAGAGTATGTTGTAGCCAGGTCTTGTTGTGCACAAGTCTTTTGGATGAAACATACTCTCCTTGATTATGATTTGTATTTTGATCATGTTAAAATATTTTGTGATAATACTAGTATCAATCATATAACCAAGAATGTAAATCAACATAGCAAAACTAAACACATAGAGATTAGATATCACTTTCTTAGAGATCATTATGAGAAAGGAGATATTGAGATTGACTTTGTTTCTACCGGTTTTCAATTAGCGGATATTTTTACCAAACCACTTGATTTTAATAGATTTTTTTTATTTGTGATGAAACGAATTTTTGCATTGTGGAACCATAAATTTTTCAAATTATTTTTTATATATGTTGATTACTTTAAATTGGTATGATTTAGCTCATTTTCAAATAAATTTATATCAACAATGGTAGACTTTCAATTTATTGGTATATACTAGTTTTAGTTGGTTTCTAAGTCCCTTTTTGATTTATATAAAAAGGGGGAGAAGATTTTATAAGTTATTTCATTTGGTATTTCTTTTGGTAATTGGGATTTATTGATTAATTGGTAATTGTAGAGATTTATGAGTTAGAGATTTATGATTTAGCTAGTACATGTTATTACCTCTATTTCATGTTTATATGCCTTGTTGCATGCCCATTTGGTGGTTGGAGGCATGGGCGGAAGTTGGTATGTTTATGTATGATTTTTCATATTTCATATATATACCTATATGTATATAATGACTTATTTTGAAATTATCACATTCTTTGGTCATAAATGATTGAAGTTGATAGATAAGCACAATTTTAGGGGGGCTTTACTAAGCTCATCATTTATTCTTTTAAATAACTCATATGTTTTCTCATCATAAAAAAGGGGGAGATTATTGGCCCAAGGTTGCAATCACCAGTTTCTTGTTTTGATGATAATAAAATATTGGCCCAAAGGCCCTTCACCTTAGTTTTGATGATAATTAACTTATGAAGATTAGTTTGCTAATGTTCTTGTATTCATATAGTTTCAGTTATACATAAGATCTTAGTAAGTGTTTAGCTTCAACAAAGAATTCAAAGCCAGTTTTAGAGCTAACATGTGTGGATTCAAGAGCTCGCGCGTCGAGGTCGCATCTAGCACTCAGTTGGAGTCGAGCTCTTTGAATCAAGTTTGGATCGAGTCAGCTTGGAGATAGAGATCGACAAGAAGACTTCAGTTTGTTTAGTTTAGTTTATCATTTTAGATCTTGTGTAAGGTAGACCAATTTTGATATGCTCAATTACACACACACAAAAGTTTAATAGTTTAGATTTTTGGTTTAACCGTTTTTAGATTTTCAAGAGCATATCTTTCGTTTTTATGAATTGATAGAATCAAAACAAGTTTACATGGTTTATATGTATGTTGGATTTTATCAGTATATATTAATGTTTTCATATTATTTGGAAAACTTATTTTGATGATTCTACTTCATAGTTTTCAAGTTTTATTTTTAACAAAAGTTAATTTTGAAAAAATATAGATATATCTTTTATATGTGTATTAGATTCTATCCATACATACTATGCTTAAAAAGTGTTTAAATATTATATTTTTGTATCTATACAAGTTTTAGAGAAAACGGATTTTCATTTCAAAATCTAAGTTTCAAAAAATACCGTTTTTGGTTTCAGGCTAAATTTTCAAGCCTAAAAACAGTTCAAATAGTTGTAAGATATTGATACCAATTATCAGACATTAGTGTACAATTGTGTTAGTGACTCTGTCTCTCCAGTATTCTCCATCTGATGTCAGTTAATAGTTATTCAGTTGTTAGATAGTAGTTCTCAGTAATTAGTTATTCAGTTGTCAGATATCAGTTAGTATTGACATCAACAGTTGTTGGAGATATCGTTACTATTGATAATAAATTATATTGTTACTTGTTAATAAAAGATACAATAACCGGGGGAACAGGGGTAATTGTCTGATGATGCATGTCATGTATTTTGGAAGGACTGGGTATGGTATATCAAGTTTAGACTCCACCATGGGGAACTAAGGTAGTACTGGCTATCTAGTTATTTAGTTCTCAGTTATTAGGGCTATGCCCGGACAACGGCGTCATACCGGTTATTATTTTTTGTGGGGCATGATCTTCAGTTATTAGGGCTTTCCCGGATTACGGTGCCACACCAGTTACTTTTTGTGTCGGGCTGTGGTCTTCAGTTATTTGGCCTTACGGTTTGTCCTGATTCAGTGCCAGAGGTGTTAGACCGTGGTACCAGGCATGCATGGTACTCTTCAAAATACATCTACTAAATTGACTGGCAGTTACAATAACGATAACTTTGTTTGATATGTGAAAAACGGCTGGGTATGAGACATAACTAAGTACTATATTAGTTAGGTTAATAGTAACCAACCAGACTAGTGATATGCTAGGTTACACACTTTGGCACCAGTTGTTTGTTCTATCGTGGTATTCTTTTACTTATGGACTTGTCCATGTTATTATTCAGCTATCTTTTAATTATAGTTTATCATGTTATTATTATGTACACACTATTTATATGCACGAGCACCTCTCCCTTTTCTTGCACACTCACTGGGTCGCTTCTTAACGACCTTGATTTTGCATGTCCAGATTAAATGTTTTATTTAATTGATCAGGTGTTCATTGAAATTGTACATTTCGCGAGGAGCCCAGAGTTTCTCTTCTTGATCATCGGTATTCTTGTTCACTTTCATTTATGTTATTTTCTGATTCTCTCTATATCATTATCAATTGGCATTCCATCTTTTATTTATTTATTATTATGTGTGGATACTTATATATGATACTGTAGTGATCATGATTTATTACTGTACATTTTTATAGCTTGTTTTGTGTTACTTAAGGCTTAGCGCATATATGTGCGGTATTCTCCTTACGTATATGCGTCGCCGACTCGCGTCGCTTCTCTGCTTCAGCATTTTTTTGGGAAGCAGGGCGTGACAAGCACTCTTTAACAGTAATGTAAAGGTAACAAAAATTAGACAAAATGCCCTAAATGCAAAGTCTAACTATTTTTTGGCAATTACAAATAACGTTTTACTGTTGAGCTAAAATAGTGTGCACAGTAGATTAAACAGGAAAACTAAACATTGCAAAATCTATATTTTTCCAATCTAAGCACCTTGCAAGAAAGAACATTAGTAGTCCTTCCTCTTCTGTCACGCAAATGCGGCATTTGCCGTGTTTTCGCAGCAAGGAAGAGGTTCCCTAAGCTCTGCTTTTCTAGAACAGAGGTTTAGGTATGCTACATGACCATTGCAGCTACTTGTTTCCGAAAATCTGGCCCTGTACACAAAACAGAGAAAAAAAGGTTAAGCATTAAGTAAATTTAAAAATAAATATCGTCCCACTCCGGCAACGACGCCAAAATTTGATCGAGGCAAAACTTGCACAGAAAAATAGAGTTTAAAACTGTAGATAAATAGTGTTAAGCTTCCTCAATACTACCGCTATAGCAAGCGGCAATGCGGTTCGTGCTCCACAAGGAGGGACTGTGATGAAAGCATTTCAGTAATCTTTTTTACTAAAACCAGTTAAAACATTTCTTCATAGTTTTTTTTAAAAAAAAAGAGTTAAGTTAGAAGAGGAGAAGATAAAAGAAGAAGATGGTGTTAGTGTTTTAGTTGAAAGGACTATGTTAAAAAGAAAGAGTTGTTTTTAAAGTGTTTTTAAACTAAGAAATGAAAAGAAAGAAAGACACTTTACTTACCTTTTTAGTTGAATACTTACCTTTGATCATCGACGAAGGTTTACCTTGGATTGGAGGCGACCAGTGCATAGCCCATAAGATCAGATCATGTTCTCGTCCATAATATATCATCAAAAACTTCGGAGAGAAAGCATGAAATGATACGGACATAAAGGAGAAATCCATCGTCATGAGCTATTAGTGGCACTCGCAATGGCAAGGCAATTCTGATGCTATAGATTCATATAGATAGCATTTCAAGCAAAAAAGAAAGTAAAAAAGAAGAATAAAACAAAAAGTAAACTTTGATTATGAAAGATGATGAAAGAAAAGAAGAAGTTTACACTGGTGTTACTCTCAATACAATTTTTTTCCTTTTCTCATGAACCTCTTTTTTAAAAGTTTACAATGAAAGCAAAAATTACATAAGAATAAAGAAAAACCTAAGTTAAAACTAGAAATAACAAGCTTAATCCTAACTCTCTGCTAGAGTGGTTTCCGTTTGGCTTTTGAGATTACAGTATTTATAGGAGTAATAAACAGGGGGAGAGAGTATCAGATAAGGGGAGCAAACTCTTCCAACCATCTTAACCAAGTCGCGTTTCGGTGGCCAGGATCTGGCCGTTGTGCTAGATCTGGAGTGTGTGGATCTCTCTCGTTTAGTTGCGCCTTTGCATGCTGATAGAATTCCCTCTGGACTTATGGATTCAATCATATCTTCGTTGAATCTTCAGCTAACCGAATAAATCCTCAAAAATTCATTTAAAGAATTAGATCTGGGATTATCCTCTCATTCTCCATTAAATTTCACCTATACAAATTAGTCATTAAGACAAGTTAATTAACAGAATTTATTACAAGATGATGTATGAATATATAATAATACGAGTACAATCAGCTCGCACCACTCACCACGACGGTCCCCAAGAAGCCCTCCAAGAGCGAGACAGCGAGTCCAACCAGATGACCTGCGAAAAAATACCCAAGAAGGAGATAGCAACACTTTATCACTTTGGTATTTTGAGGAAAAAGTCTAGGCTTCGGGGTGAGAAGCAATTCACTAGCATACCCGACTGAAGAGCTCCCTCTTTTCCTTCCTCGTGCACTCGATATGGTGGGAGGGTAAGATCCCAAAAGTTAATCCTCACCCCTTAAAATCGGGTGACTCAAAACTAGATCGTCGGCTCTAATTGAAGCGCGTCAGCAAGCAATCAACCCCGGCGGTGGAGCCTTGTCACAACGACTGATGCATTGTGACAGGCTCATCATAATGACTAATATATTGCCTAACCAGACTCCCGAACTGCGGAAGCTCAACCGCCACCTTCTTTCTTTCCCTTTCCTTTCTTCATTTGATGAAGGAGAAAATTATATTTGGTGACCCAATAAAGCAACAATGGAGCAATACATAGGTTTCTCAAAGGAGATGACAAAGTTTACTTCCACCCAAAGGACCCAGCCTATTTATAGATGGAAGGGGAGGAGCCGGACCATCTCTAATTCCAATTTACAATCCTCAAAAAGTCGGTTCACGTCTCGAGATCTTCGGTCAACTGAGGAGGCATAATATCAATCGCAGCAACCACACGATCTCAGTTATCACGGCGCTAAGACCCGAAGAGGCGTCGATTACAAATTTCAAGAAAATTAACCGATCGGCATGCCAACTATCAGCCAACAGTGTGATCCCTAAGTCAATTCAGACGATCAAGATTTAATTTCAAAATCCTTATCTACCCATAAGCATTAAGACGAAATGATCTCCTACAACTCTGGTCTTTCAACTTCTCTTCTGCATGCTCGGACAAGTGAACGAGCGAGGAGTATCTGTAGTGATCAAAAATTAACCCTCATAGGATGACTCCATATCAAGCAGGACACTTTGTCACTCTATATCAGCCTGAAGCCAGTTCTGTCAACATTGAAGTCACTAAAAGACACCTAGAGGGGGGTGAATATGTGTACTAGCTAATCTAGGCCAAATGATGTAAAATTTAAAACTTAATTGCTAACACACTAGGTGTAACCAAGGGTGAGTCTGAATTTCCCGTGAAGGGCTCTAGAGCTACTCCTCTAGATTCCTCTAAATTAAGAGTTGAGGTGTTATTAGAAGCTCTCTTAATTCAACACAAGTGTGAGCACACAACTAATACCAAGCATGTATATGATATGAACAATATAAAGCAATGCTAAATATAAGAGAAATAGAGTTGAGAGATAGTGGATCAAATGCAAATATCAAGATATGTTTCTGTAAAACACCTAGAGGGGGGGTGAATAGGCGTTAATGCTAATCTAGAAACTAAATGTGCTAAATGCGGAAGCTTAAACAAATTTTGCAATCACACTTAGTACAACACACAAGTGTAGCCGAATTCTCCGTGAAGGGCTCTGGACTAACTCCTCTTGATTCGCCTAGATATGGGTTAAGGTACTATATGAAGCTCTTGTGGTTAAGTACAAGTGAGGCACGCACAAACAAGCAAGCCAAGCATATAAAGATGAACAATATGAAACAATGCAAGGCACAACACAAGTATGAATGATATGGCAATATGAATAATGCAATGCACAAAGTAAGAGAGAGAGTTAGAGAGACAATGGATCAAACGCAAACACAAAGATATGTTCCGAGGTTCGAGCCCCTAGCTCTACGTCCCCGCCTTCACCGAGAAGGATTTCTAATCCACTATCTTGTCCACCGAGGACTCCCACCGAGGGAACCTTCACCGAGAAGGATTTTTACAACAAGGGAGTACCGAACTCCTCTCTCAAACACCGCCTCACAACCGAGGGGTAGGCCCGTAGCCAAACAACAACCAACACCTCTACCGAAGAGGGTTTACAAACCAAACTCCACCTCTCACTAGAGGGAGCAAACCAACCAACTCAACCTCTACCAAAGAGGGAGCAAACCAATCACCCGATCAACCTCTACCAAAGAGGGATACAACAAAAGCAAGGGTGTTTATAACTTGGAGGCTCAATCAACCTCAAACTCTTTTCCACAAAACAAGATTCTAATAGAATAGGATAGATGATAAGCTCAAGTGTGAAAAACAAGTGTTTTGATCAAAGAAAATCTCTTGGGAAAAATACCAAATGAATGTAGAATTTTAGATCAAGAAACAATTCCCAAAAAAACTATTTTCTTTAAATAAACAAAACACTTTAAAACAAATAGAATGAATCTTTTTGCTCTAAAACTCTTTTGAAAACTCTTTTAAAACAGTAGAGAAGGTCTGAAAATTTTGGCTCTAAAAATCTTATGTAAAACCCCCAAGAAATGGGGTATTTATAGCCCAAACAGAAAACTAGCCGTTAGGCTGATCTGGCAGCCTGACAGGCTTGCGGTCGGCCGGCCCGGTCGACCGTCAACGGTCAGAAATATGACCGTTAGGGCATCCGGTCGACCGCTCGGCCGACCGCCCAGATACAGAGAGCAAAGCTCTCTGGTCCGGTCGACCGGTCGGTCGGCCGGCCCACTGTGCTGCCAGACGTGCACAGCTCTGTGCACGTCGTCGACCGGCCCTAAGTACGGTCGATCGTGCGGTCGGCCGTCCTGGCCTGTCAGCCACTGTTCTGGGTCAGAAAAACATGTTAAAATTATTTCTAAAACTTCTTTTATCTCTTGTAAAAATACCCAAAATAGTTTTATCATTTTGCATTGATATATAAACTTGTGATAAACATTTCAACTCAAATATCAAACATATGAAACCATTTTGTGTCTTAACATTTTTACCTAAAACCAAAACTTGTATTTTATCAAACTTGTATTTTTCAACACATGAATAGGAAAGTCAAAATAAGTTTGTATAAGATATGAAGCATGTATGTATATTGAACACATCTAATATACATAAAAACCATGTAAACTTGTTTTGATCAATCTATTCATGAAAATCAAATCCAAAACATAAAACTTGTGTGTGTTGTGCACTTGAGCATATCAACTATACTAAGCTTTACAAATGGATCTAAAACACACTAAACTAAACTAGGATACCTAAGTCTTCTTGTTGATCTTCCATCTTCAAGCCGACTCGATCCCAAACGTGATCCACCGAGTGCAAAGATATGATCTTGATGCTCGGGCACCGGAATCACTATGAAAAGCTCCAAAAACTCCTTTGTTGAAGCTAATCACCAACTAATATCTTGATTAATGATCTGAGACTAAGAACACAAGAATATTAGTAAACATAACTACATGAGTTAATCATCATCAAAACTAGAGAGGAAGGCCTCCGGGCCAACAATCTCCCCCTTTTTAATGATGACAAAACTCATGGAGTTATATATGCATGGATTAAAGTTAAGCTTCAAAGAAGCTCCCCCTTAACTCATGCATAAACAAATAAATATAATGTATATGCAATGAATGATAATGCATAATCATGCATAAACAATAAAAAGGCTCTAGATACCAATGAAATGTTCAAAAACAAAACATGCTCTAGATACCAATTAAAATTAAACTGAATTAAACTTAATATATGCAAACATAAATATGCATATATAAAACTTGATCAAACTCAAAATCTTTCTCCCCCTTTTTATCAATCATCAACAAAAGGGTAAAACCAAAACAAAACAAAATCTTCTCCCCCTTTTTAATACAAAGAAACAATCATCAATAAAGGGGTAAAAGCAAAAACAAATCAATAATTTTTTCTCCCCTTTTTGTTCGAACCAATGAATCAATAAAGGGTTAAAAAACAATATTCTCCCCCTTTTTGTCTAAAACAAAAACAAAAACCAAATAGGGGTAACAATCAATTAAGGTACCAATTGAAAATATGTCAAGTAGCATTTTGATATCAATTGAAAGTAAACATAAATTAACAAATAAATGGTATATGCTATATACATTCATGAAGAGGAAGACGGTAAAGTAACTTCCCTACATATATACATTATATGAAAGAGGGATGACAAGTCCGAATTCACATAACGCATATTATGTAATGCATAAGAGGAGATATGAAGCTCCCCCTACACACGTGTACCACATAAAGAAGAGATGTCAAGCTCTTCAATATAAGATACACTCATCATGAATTTATATGTAGGAGAGATGTTAAGCTCTCCTTCCATATATGCAATATAAATCAAAACTTTTATATTTATTTTCTAAAACAAAATTTTGAGATACCAATTTTAAAAAAATTCAAATAAATAGCTTGATATCAAAAGAGAGTATTTTTCTTTTTAAGTATATGATATCAAATGAAATGACTATTTTCTATCATAAGCAAGGGAGTGTAAAGGTAAACCAAATACCAATTAAAATATAAAAACAAATTTCTCCTCCTTTATGAAATACCAACTAAAACAATGCGTAGGCTTGAAATGAGATACCAATTGAAAAATTGAATCAATTGAAACAACAATGAAGCTCAAGCTTAGCATAACAAAATATATATATGTATGAAAAATAGATACCAATTGAAATTGATATTCTTGGAATTGAAAGCATACATACATACAAACATATATGAGTATACAAGAAAGGTCAAAATTGATACCAATTGAAAGAATTTCAATGATACCAATTGAAACAATAGTAATGATCAAGTGTATACATCATATAACTACCATCCAACCATGTTCATGTTTAAAAGATTTTCAATGTAAATCATACACAAGGCATGGTCTCTCAACCAACCGCCCGTGGATGGTAGGGGTTTTCAAAATTAGGTTTGAAAAATATAGTTTATTTGAAAACTCTACCAAAATGAAGAATATCGCAACTAGTTATATGAAAAATTTGTAAACTAGTACGAAATCCTTCAAGCAAGGAATAAAACAAAATTAATTTTCATAAACATGAAATTCACAAAATAGTCAACACTCATAATCAATTAGGCATAAAATGACTCATGAAAACAAACACATGAGTAAACAATAAATGTGAGTGTAATAAATACAATGTGAAGATCATAATCATGAAAGACAAGCACTTAAGCACGATATTCCTTGAACCATGAAAACATGAAATTCATCAAAACTTATTTAATCTTCAAGGTATATGTATGTCCTATACAAGCTAAAGTATACATACATATCCAAACACAACGAGTACACAAAGATATATGCATGAAGGCATGTGGCTCAAAAGGATGTATATGTATAAATAATAATTTGGATAAAATGGACATATACATGAAGTTAAACATATAAACATAAAACAAATTCAAGAATGGGAATACAAGTTTAAAATGTATGAATCATCAAAACTAGACTATACTAGCACATCTAATGGGTTCAAATAAGCATTCAAGCTCAAACATATATAGATTTATTTGTGGCCCACTATATGCACAAATATATACCTAGTCTTAATGAAAACTAACATTTAAACATATATTCAATCATGAAGCATAAAACGGGATATAAATCAACATGAAAATCATAAACATGATTATTATGTAAATCCATATGTTATTAAACCTATGATGAACATGATAGCTAAACAATGGTGAGAACACAAAAATAATGGTCCATATTAAACATGGGTGTCTCAAAAGGGCTATACATGCATGTCAAGGGTCTAATAATCATGGCATTTTCATAATAATCAATAAACAATAAAACATGCTATAAATGATAAACATGGAAAGCATGTAAGTAAACGGGAGTAAAGGATTGTCACCAAAACCGAAGAAGCAACTCTCCTTGTCTCTAAAACATGGTGGTCATCTCCACCAAACTTTCCTTAAAAGTGATGCATCCAAATAATTTCCATGAAGCTCGGAACGCATCCACTCCAAGGTGCCGCTACTCTCACATCATGTGAGAGCCCACACCTACATCAAACATAAGAGGGGTGGTCTTTGGTACCCACTACTTTTTGGGTCCATGGGGGTTAGTATCATTCCTAACCCAAACAAACTTATTTGCTAAATTACAATCATGTATACGATCAAAACAAAATTTAGCAAGGTGGCCTTACGTCCACAATGTGTACAAGTGTACACATGAGCATACAAAGTGTGATGGTGTCCGTGTGGAGCATGTGTATGCCGTGGGGGTGTGCATGCATAATAGATGGAACTTGTTTCTTTCGAAACAAAGATTCCAATCGTGTATGGTTCATGGCACATTGGCTCATAGTGGAGCCCAAACAATCTACCTTCTTCTTAAGCATGGATATATCATTATCAATTAAAGAAGAGGTGGCACATGCAATAGGTGATCTAGATGGAACTACCCTAGCATGGCAACATGAGAATCAATCTTATTTTGCAAAAACTCATTTTTCTTTAAACAAAAATTTAAATCATTTGAAATAGAAATTATTTTATTTTTCAAAGCGACATTCTCCTTTAAAACAAAATCAATTTTTGAAGACAAGTTTTCATTTTTCTTTAAGATAACATGGCAATCATTTTTAGATTTTAAAAATTCATTTTCTTTTAGTGCAAGGTCTAATTGAAATCTCAATGAATCCCTTTCATTATAGACCTCAATCTTCTCTTGCAAAACATTGTTAAGTCTAGAATGCAAACTTTTATTTTCTTTTTCAAGGCCTAGACTTTTCTTCTTCAAAACTTTATATTTTTCAATCAATTTTTCACACACATTAGATAGTTATTCATTTAAAGCATGGGCATCAACATAATCATTTGAAGAACTAACATCATCATCATCATCTAAGTGGGTTTCCGAGTGTACCTCAAGGGAGTCATTCCCTTGGATCATATGACATTGTTGTGGCTCGGATTCTCCACTAGACTCCTCTTCTTGTTGAATTGGCACTTGAAGCTTGGAGGTGGTGGTTGTAGTCAACTTGTCCCACACTGCAAAGGCGGAATCAAGATTAGAAACATGCAAAAGATAATCTTTAGGTAGCGTGCTTCTAATGGCCTCAAGGGCTTGTGCATTAGCCCCTATATGCTTGCTATCACTAAGGTAGGATTCCTTGGTAATGGCAAGGTAAACCTTATGTCCTAGGATTTGTAAATAAACGGGCATCCTAATCTTCCAAACAATGATGTTGGAAGGGTCAAACATAGGTGGGGTCATGAAGTCCATGGGTCCAAACTATATGTGTGCAAACAAGCAAAATGCAAATGTAGATTAGCTAAACCAAGATCTCACTCCTAGGATGTTAAGCCTAAAGTATCAGGAGCGTAGGCTCTGATACAAATTGTAAAACACGTAGAGGGGGGTGAATAGGTGTTAATGCTAATTTAGAAACTAAATGTGCTAAATGCGGAAGCTTAAACAAATTTTGCAATCACACTTAGTACAACACACAAGTGTAGCCGAATTCCCCGTGAATGGCTCTGGACTAACTCCTCTTGATTCCCCTAGATATGGGTTGAGGTGCTAGGCACGCACAAACAAGCAAGCCAAGCATATAAAGATGAACAATATGAAACAATGCAAGGCACAACACAAGTATGAATGATATTGCAATATGAATAATGCAATGCACAAAGTAAAGAGAGAGAGTTAGAGAGACAATGGATCAAACGCAAACACAAAGATATGTTCCGAGGTTCAAGCCCCTAGCTCTACGTCCCCGCCTTCACCGAGAAGGATTTCTAATCCACTATCTTGTCCACCGAGGACTCCCACCGAGGGAACCTTCACCGAGAAGGATTTTTACAACAAGGGAGTACCGAACTTCTCTCTCAAAACACCGCCTCACAACCAAGGGGTAGGCCAGTAGCTAAACAACAACCAACACCTCTACCGAAGAGGGTTTACAAACCAAACTCTACCTCTCACTAGAGGGAGCAAACCAACTCAACCTCTACCAAAGAGGGAGCAAACCAATCACCCGATCAACCTCTACCAAAGAGGGATATAACAAAAGCAAGGGTGTTTACAACTTGGAGGCTCAATCAACCTCAAACTCTTTTCCACAAAACAAGATCCTAATAGAATAGGATAGATGATAAGCTCAAGTGTGGAAAACAAGTGTTTTGATCAAAGAAAATCTCTTGAGAAAAATACCAAATGAATGTAGAATTTTAGATCAAGAAACAATTCCCAAAAAACTATTTTCTTTGAAATAAACAAAACACTTTAAAACAAATAGAATGAATCTTTTTGCTCTAAAACTCTTTTGAAAACTCTTTTAAAACAGTAGAGAAGGTCTGGAAATTTTGGCTCTAAAAATCTTATGTAAAACCCCCAAGAAATGGGGTATTTATAGCCCAAACAGAAAACTAGCCGTTAGGCTGATCTGGCAGCCTGACAGGCTTGCGGTCGGCCGGCCCGGTCGACCGCCAACGGTCAGAAATATGACCGTTGGGGCATCCGGTCGACCGCTCGGCCGACCGCCCAGATACAGAGAGCAAAGCTCTCTGGTCCGGTCGACCGGTCGGTCGGCCGGCCCACTGTGCTGCCAGACGTGCACAACTCTGTGCACGTCGGTCGACCGCAAGGTCGACTGGCCCTAGGTACGGTCGATCGTGCGGTCAGCCGTCCTGGCCTGTCAGCCACTGTTCTGGGTCAGAAAAACATGTTAAAATATTTCTAAAACTTCTTTTATCTCTTGTAAAAATACCCAAAATAGTTTTATCATTTTGCATTGATATATAAACTTGTGATAAACATTTCAACTCAAATATCAAGCATATGAAACCATTTTTGTGTCTTAACATTTTTACCTAAAATCAAAACTTGTATTTTATCAAACTTGTATTTTTCAACACATGAATAGGAAAGTCAAAATAAGTTTGTATAAGATATGAAGCATGTGTGTATATTGAACACATCTAATATACATAAAAACCATGTAAACTTGTTTTGATCAATCTATTCATGAAAACTAAATCCAAAACATAAAACTTGTGTGTGTTGTGCACTTGAGCATATCAACTATACTAAACTTTACAAATGGATCTAAAACACACTAAAGTAAACTAGGATACCTAAGTCTTCTTGATGATCTTCCATCTTCAAGCCGACTCGATCCCAAACGTGATCCACCGAGTGCAAAGGTATGATCTTGATGCTCGGGCACCGGAATCACTATGAAAAGCTCCAAAAACTCCTTTATTGAAGCTAATCACCAACTAATATCTTGATTAATGATCTGAGACTAAGAACACAAGAATATTAGTAAACATAACTATATGAGTTAATCATCATCAAAACTGGAGAGGAAGGCCTCTGGGCCAACAGTTTCGTGGTTCGAGCCATTGCTCTACGTCCCCACTTTCACACAAAAGGATTTTTACTACATCCACACAGGACCTTCCACAAAGGGATCTCCACGAGGAATTACAACTCTACACCGGGAGTACAAACTTCTCTCTAAATACACAAACCTCTACACAAGAGGTGGGCACAAAGCCAAAGCAAAGAAAAAATTACAACTTGGTAATCTAATGATCGCAAACTCTCTCTTGGTGATCTTGAAAGATCACAAACAATTTTTTTCAGAAAAAACAAGATCCTATAGATAGGTATTGAATTGATAGCTCAAGTGTGAGAAAAACAAAGTGCTTTGGAAAAGAAAAACTCCTGGAAAAAACTTCTTGATAGATATAGAAATGAAGACCAAACTAAAATTCCCATATATTGATTTTCTTTGATTTTCCAAAACTTTGAAACAAATAAAGATAAGAGAATTTTGGCACAAAAAACTTATTTTGAAAACTTTGTTAAAACACTTGAGAATGTGAATAATTTGCTCTAAAAAATCTTGGTTAAATTGGCCAAAGGAACCCATATTTATAGGGGATCCAAATATAGTCGTTGGGGTCCAGGTCAGTTCTAAATTGACCTGACGGTCGACCGGCCAACAGATAGATTTCTGACAGTCCGGTCAACCGCCCCAAGGCAATTTGCCGGTCGGTCGACCGGGCGCTCGACTGAGGCCAGAACCAGAGAGTGAACTCTTTGGTCGGTCGACCGGGGCCATTTTCAGAGAGCAGACTCTCTGGAACGGTCGACCGCCCGGTCGACCGCTAAAGCCTGTGCACATCGGTCGACCGGTCGGTCCACCGAGCCAGGCTTGGTCGACCAGTCGGTCGACCATTAGCAGCCCTCAGCCCGGGTTTATAGGGTTTGAAAACTTGGTCTTTTAATACCTATAAAACCCATAAAATCACATAAAATCCACAAAAATAAGTTCTTTTTTATATCAAAAATACCAATTGAAATTACTACATAAGCTTGTAGATATACCAATAAATATTTAGAATTAAATCAAGTTTAGCATAAACCTTTTGTGATTTAAATATTGTTGGCCCAAGGTTACAATCACCCATGATTAGTGTATTTTGATGATTACAAAACATATTAGTTATTTGTACTAATAACATTTGTTGTTAAGTGTGTTTCAGATTTCTATTCATTCTAGAAGTCTTGTCTCACAAATACAAGGATTTGGACTCAAGTCAACTCCAATTGGGCTCAAGGAACAGTGTTGAAGATTATATGAAGAAGCCTATTGAAGATCTTGAAGTCCTTAGAAACATTGTAAGAAATAGAATGTTAAAGTTTGAGTATATGAAATTTGGCTCTAGGATTTGCACACACACTTGTTTCATATATTTCCTATGTTTTGAAAATGGTTATTTCTAAGTTTTATGCCTTATTTTATATATACATGTACCAAAAGCTTTATATCTTGAAAATCTTGTATAAAACATGTGTATAAACTATTTTCTGCATAATACTTAGCTATATGTATTTTTAAAATATTTCTCAAATTTTTCTAACTCAAAACTAGCCCAGTTTTCTGTTTCAGGCAACTCCGGCCGACCGGCCCGGTCGACCGGCGATGTGTCTGGACATGCACTGTTTGTGCATGTCTGTCGGTCGACCGGACCGGTCGACCGACGGAGAGCAAATTGCTCACAGGTTTTTTCGGTTGACCGGACCGTCGACCGGAAGAAGGAAACTGTGTTTCCTCTTTTGGGACGGTCGACCGGACCGGTCGACCGAGAGCCAACGGCTCTTTGCAGCTGGCCTTGCGGTCGACCGGACCGGTCGACCGCCAGCCTGCATAGCCTAACGGCTCTTTCCTCTTTGGGCTATTCTGAAAAACTGTTTTTGTTTTCAGCTTTAACAGATTTTTGGTGAGTTGTTGGGGAGCTTTTGCAGGTCAAATTAGGTGTAAAGAAATTGTTTTTAACCTATTTTCTAACCCTATAAATAGAGGAGAAGTCTCTCTTGCATATCACTTAGAAAAATCCTCAAGTTTGTGTTGTTTTCAAAAGAGAAAAGAAAAGAGTTTAAAGCTTTCATTCCAATTCTTTTTGAGCTTGTTTTTCAGTTGTGTTTGATTACTAATATCACTCTACAACTGAAAGTTTTCTCACCACACTTCATAGAGCCAAAAATCCTATACTCATTCTATAGTGAAGTTGTAATAGAAGTGAGAGTGTTTGTAAAAGAGTTTGAGAAAAGTGTAGTGATCTTGTTGTGATCATTTTGTTCTTGTAATCCTTTCCTTGTGGAGCAACCTCTTCGGTAGAGGTCCTTTGTACTCGGTGGAGCTCGGTGCTCGGTCTTCGGTAGACCAAATTGTAAAGGCGTCCTCGGTGGATAGTGGAAACCCTTCACGGAGGTGAAGGCGGGGAGTAGAGCGGTGGCTTGAACCTCGAAACAAATCACTTTGTTTGCGATTGCCTTTGCGTCCAATTCTTGCTTTACTTTTCAATAGCTCCTTATTGCTTTCTATTGCATACTTGTGATATTGTTTAAATCTCTTGTGCTACTATTTGCTTGCTTGTAATTCTTGCCATATATCATTGTGTTTGCATCATTCTTCATATCATCCATTTCATACTTGTGTGTGCCAATCCCGTACTCATCCAACAAGAGCTTCACATAGCGCCTCAACCCATATCAAGGGGAATCAAGAGGAGTTTAGTCCAGAGCCTCGCAAGAGGAATTCGGCTACACTTGTTGAATTGTACTAAGTTGAGCCTCACTTGTTTTAGGTTCCACATTTAGAGAGTTAAAATTTTTAAGATTAGCAATCACACCTATTCACCCCCCCTCTAGGTGTTTTTCAATTGGTATCAGAGCTTGGACTCTAGGATTTGGTTTAACAACCTTAGAGAAGATCCTAATTTGCTAATCATTTCATTCATATTCATATAGTAAAAATGGCCGATGGTATTAAAACCCCTCCTAAGTTTGATGGACTTAACTTTCCCATATGGAAGGTTAAGATGACCGTGTTTTTGCAATCTCTAGGTAGCCGAGTTGCAAAAGCCGTGACTAAGTCCTTTAGTGTACCCCCCGGTGACGAATCCACTTGGTCCGAAATAGAGACTAAGGAATTCGATGCCAATGCCAAAGCTCACTATGCACTTCTACAAGCCCTTAATGATGATGACATTTCTAGGGTTATCCATTGCAAATCCGCATATGAGATTTGGTCACACTTGATAGTCACACATGAGGGGACCTCACAAGTAAAGAAGGCTAAGATTGACCTTCTTCGGTCCCAATATGAAACATTTAGCATGCAAGAAAATGAAACCATAGATGATATGGTTACAAGATTTACCAAGATTACTAATGGACTCTCTTCTTTAGGTAAAGATATCAACAATGATCAAAGAGTAAGGAAGATCATCCGTGCACTTCCTCCTTCATGGGAAGTTAAAGCAACAACCTTGAAGGAACTCAACGATAATGAAGAGATGGAGCTTATAGGTCTCATTGGGAACCTCAAAACCCATGAGATGGAAAGGAAAGCTAGGGAGGATATGGCTCCTTCCAAAAAGAAGACTATCGCCTTCAAGAGTCAAGCTACACACTCCGATGAAGACGATGAAAAAGAAGATGATGAGGAGCTCTCACTCCTTGTTAAGAATGTCCGGAGGATGTACAACAAGGCGAAGTACCAAGGTAGAAGAAGATGGCAAGGAGGCAAAGAAGAAAGAAGGATCACTTGTTTCAATTGCAAAAGCCCGGACACATTGTTGCGGAGTGTCCGGACAAAGCTAAGCCCTCCACATCAAAGAAGCCCTACAAGAAGAAGGCTATGAAGGCAACTTGGGATTCGGAGACCGAATCCGAGGAAGAAATAGACACCGCCAACATGTGCTTCATGGCTAATGAAGGCACAAGCAAGGTAACCTCTTCCCCTTCTCATGATAATGAACTTTCTATGGATGTGTTAGAAGAGGCTTTTATTGAGTTGTCACAAACTATGATTTCTTAAAGAAAAAGTATCTTAAAATGAAAAAGGATAATGAATCTTTAAGTCTTCAAGTTTTTACTCTTACAAAGGAAAAGATGATTTGGTTTCCACTTTGGCCACTACCAAAAATGATTTTGAAAAATATAAGATTTCTTGCAAAGGTAAGGCCCCACTAATTGATTCAAATGAAGTTACTATGCTTAAGGAAAGATTAGACTCATTAAGTGTTGTTTTGAAAGATTGTGAGTTTAACAAGAAGAAAATTGAGGCTATGTTTCCTAAGAAACAAGCCCCAAAGAAAAATGCTCATGCTCATGTTCATGTTCATGCTACACAACCTAAACAACATGGCAAAACCCCAAACATGCTCACACTACACATACACATCATGCATTCATGTATGGTAGAGTGTTCTCATGTTCACATTGTGGACGGAAAGGGCACTTAGCCAATTTTGCTATGATAGATTACGTTTCACGTCATAATGTTTGGGTTCGAGGCACTAACTTTAAAGGACCCAAGAAAGTTTGGGTACCAAATCAACAATTATGTTAAATGATGTAGGTACTTTCCAAATCCCAACGACGTAGAGGATTGTGGTATCTTGATAGCGGTTGCTCAAGGCACATGACTTGGACATCAACAACTTTGCAACCCTATCAAGATATCATGAAGGTGGCACCGTCACCTTCGGAGATGACGCCAAGGGTAAAATCATCGGTATTGGTAATGTAAAACTTGGCACCTCTCCTTTAATTGAAAATGTAGTTTTAGTTGATGGCCTCAAGCATAATCTCTTGAGTGTTAGTCAACTTTATGATAAAGGTTTTGATGTTGTTTTGATAATGTTGCTTGTAAAGTAATTGATAGAACTTCTAATGTTTGTGTATTTTTCCGTTTTCGTGAAAGTAATGTTTATATGATTGATATGTTAAATATGTCTTGTAATATTACTTGTTTGAAAGCCCTCGATGATGACTCTTGGTTGTGGCATAGGAGATTAGGGCATATTTCTTTTGATCACATTTCTAGGTTAAACACAAAGGAAATGGTGAAAGGTATTCCTTACTTGAATTTTGAAAAGGACCGAGTTTGTGACGCATGTCAATTTGGGAAACAAACTAAGTCTTCTTTCAAGTCAATTAAGGATATCATGACATCACGTCCTTTGGAGTTAATCCATATGGATCTTTTGGCCCTACACAAACCAAAAGTCTAAGTGGGAATAGATTTGCTTATGTTTTGGTTGATGACTTTTCAAGATTTACTTGGGTTTTCTTTCTTGAACATAAAAGCCAAGCATTCTCTTATTTCAAACTTTAAGAAAAGAGTTGAAAAGGAAAAAGATGTTTCGATTTTGAGAATAAGAAGTGATAGAGGAGGTGAATTCATTAACCAACCCTTTACCACTTTTTGTGATGAACATGGAATAAAGCATGAACTTTCTTGTCCTAGAACTCCACAATAAAATGGAGTAGTTTGAACGGAAAAATAGAACATTACAAGAGATGGCTAGGACAATGCTAAGTGAATATGGTCTACCACATTATTTGTGGCCGAGGCGTTAATACATCATGCTATATATCAAATCGTGTTTTCTTGTGTAAAAATACTACTAAAACTTCTTTTGAAATGTACTTTTCTAGAAAACCAAATGTTTCTTATTTCAAAGTTTTTGGATGCAAATGTTTTGTTTTAAATACAAAAGATAATTTAGGAAAGTTTGATGCTAGATCTTATGAGGCTATTTTTGTAGGTTACTCAAACACTAGTAAGGCTTATAGAGTTTTCATTAGATCATCATTGACTATTGAAGAGTCTATTCATGTTAAGTTTGAGGAATCTAACAAGTTTGTTAAGAATGTTGTAGAAATAGATGCATTGGATGAAGGTTTGGAGAAAGTGACCTTGGAGGATGCTTCTACTATGGGAGACAAACCAAAGGATGATGAAGGAAGCGAAGCTAAGGTGGAAGAGGCACAAGGAAATGAAAATCAAACACATGAGGTGGAGCCTACTCAACCACTACCAAAGGATTGGAGATACAATCCACATCATCCCAAGGACCTCGTCATAGGTGAAGTATCAAAAGGGTAACTACTCGCTCTAGACTTCATGACTATTGTGGTAACTATGCATCATTTCTCATATTGAACCCAAAAATGTCCTCGAAGCCGAGGCCGATTCATATTGGTTGCTAGCCATGCAAGAGTAGCTCAATCAATTTGAGCGCAACCAAGTTTGGCACCTTGTTCCTAGGCCCCACGATAGACCAACAATTGGTACTAAGTGGATCTTTAAGAACAAGTTGGATGAATCGGGTAATGTAGTTAGAAACAAGGCTAGGTTAGTTGCCCAAGGTTACACTCAAATCGAAGGGATCGATTTTGAAGAAACCTTTGCACCCGTAGTACGGCTTGAAGCCATACGGATGACACTAGCATTTGCCTCATATAAAGATTTCAAATTATTTCAAATGGATGTTAAAAGTGCTTTTCTAAATGGATTTATTGAAGAGGAGGTGTATGTTGAACAACCCCCCGGTTTGTTGATCCTACACATTCGGATTTTGTTTTTAAATTAGATAAAGCTCTTTATGGTTTAAAACAAGCCCCTAGGGCTTGGTATGAAAGACTTTCTTCATTTTTGATTTCAAATGGTTTTAAGAAAGGTAAAATTGACACAACTTTGTTTACAAAACATGTGAAAAGGATATTCTTATTGTGCAAATTTATGTAGATGATATTATTTTTGGTTCTACTAATGAATCTCTTTGCAAAGCTTTTGAGTCATGCATGAAGGATGATTTGAAATGTCTATGATGGGGGAGCTCAACTATTTCCTTGGACTCCAAATCAAGCAAAAGAAGGATGGAATCTTCATCAATCAAGCCAAGTATACAAAGGAACTAATCAAAAGGTTTGGGCTTGAAGGATCGAAAGTAAGCAAAACTCCCATGGCAACAACTACAAAGCTTGACAAGGATGAACAAGGTAAAAGTATAGACATTAAATTATATCATAGCATGATTGGTAGTTTGCTTTATTTGACGGCTAGTAGGCCGGATTTATGTTTTTCGTTTGTCTTTGTGCACGTTTTCAATCTTGTCCTAAAGAATCTCACATAATTGCGGTTAAACGCATAATTAGATACCTTAAGGGCACTATTGAAATGGGTTTGTGGTATCCTAAAACCGGATTATTTGAAATGAAGAGTTTTTCGGATGCCGACTATGCGGGTTGTAGGGTAGATAGGAAGAGCACAAGTGGAACATGTCAATTCTTGGGTAATTGTCTTGTATCTTGGTCTTCCAAAATGCAAAATTCGGTAGCCCTATCAACCGCCGAGGCGGAGTATGTTGCAGCCGGAGCTTGTTGTGCACAAGTTCTTTGGATGAAACATACTCTCCTTGACTATGATTTACACTTTGATCATGTTAAAATATTTTGTGATAATACTAGTACTATTCACATGACAAAGAATGCAAATCAACATAGTAAAACCAAACACATTGACATTAGGTATCACTTTCTTAGAGATCACTATGAGAAAGGTGATATTGTTATTGAATATGTTTCTACCGATTTTCAACTTGCCGATATTTTTACTAAACCATTAGACTATGCTAGATTTTCATTTATTTGTGGTGAGTTGAATGTTTGCATTATGGATTCTTAAAAATAAAATTTTTCAATTGGTATTTTAACCTTTTTGATGTATGACAAAAAGGGGGAGAATAAGTTTAAGAGTTTGATATTTTGAATTTGTTTGAGTTTGTTAAGTTTTGTTTATTTAAGTTTTTGACAAAACTATTTTTGCCTTGAATGCTTTATGTATTGTGCTTCCATAGTCAAATTTTTATACATAGCATTATTTGAGGGGGAGTTTTCCAAACTCCTCTTCCATGTTTATTTAAATAACCTATATGTTTTGTCATCATCAAAAAGGGGGAGATTGTTGGCCCAAGGTTACAATCACCCATGATTAGTGTATTTTGATGATTACAAAACATATTAGTTATTTGTACTAATAACATTGTTGTTTTAAGTGTGTTTCAGATTTCTATTCATTCTAGAAGTCTTCTCTCACAAATACAAGGATTTGGACTCAAGTCAACTCCAATTAGGCTCAAGGAACAGTGTTGAAGATTATATGAAGAAGCCTATTGAAGATCTTGAAGTCCTTAGAAACATTGTAAGAAATAGAATGTTAAAGTTTGAGTATATGAAATTTGGCTCTAGGATTTGCACACACACTTGTTTCATATATTTCCTATGTTTTGAAAATGGTTATTTCTAAGTTTTATGCCTTAGTTTATATATACATGTACCAAAAGCTTTATATCTTGAAAATCTTGTATAAAACATGTGTATAAACTATTTTCTGCATAATACTTAGCTATATGTATTTTTAAAATATTTCTCAAAATTTTTCTAACTCAAAACCAGCCCAGTTTTCTGTTTCAGGCAACTCCGACCGACCGGCCCGGTCGACCGGCGATGTGTCTGGACATGCACTGTTTGTGCATGTCTGTTGGTAGACGACCGGTCGACCGACGGAGAGCAAATTGCTCACAGGTTTTTTCGGTCGACCGGACCGGTCGACCGGAAGAAGGAAACTGTGTTTCCTCTTTTGGGACGGTCGACCGGACCGGTCGACCGAGAGCCAACGGCTCTTTGCAGCTGGCCTTGCGGTCGACCGGACCGGTCGACCGCCAAGCCTGCAATAGCCTAACGGCTCTTTCCTCTTTGGGCTATTCTGAAAAACTGTTTTTGTTTTCAGCTTTAACAGATTTTTGGTGAGTTGTTGGGGAGCTTTTGCAGGTCAAATTAGGTGTAAAGAAATTGTTTTTAACCTATTTTCTAACCCTATAAATAGAGGAGAAGTCTCTCTTGCATATCACTTAGAAAAATCCTCAAGTTTGTGTTGTTTTCAAAAGAGAAAAGAAAAGAGTTTAAAGCTTTCATTCCAATTCTTTTTGAGCTTGTTTTTCAGTTGTGTTTGATTACTAATATCACTCTACAACTGAAAGTTTTTCTCACCACACTTCATAGAGCCAAAAATCCTATACTCATTCTATAGTGAAGTTGTAATAGAAGTGAGAGTGTTTGTAAAAGAGTTTGAGAAAAAGTGTAGTGATCTTGTTGTGATCATTTTGTTCTTGTAATCCTTTCCTTGTGGAGCAACCTCTTCGGTAGAGGTCCTTTGTACTCGGTGGAGCTCGGTGCTCGGTCTTCGGTAGACCAAATTGTAAAGGCGTCCTCGGTGGATAGTGGAACCCTTCACGGAGGTGAAGGCGGGGAGTAGAGCGGTGGCTCGAACCTCGAAACAAATCACTTTGTTTGCGATTGCCTTTGCGTCCAATTCTTGCTTTACTTTTCAATAGCTCCTTATTGCTTTCTATTGCATACTTGTGATATTGTTTAAATCTCTTGTGCTACTATTTGCTTGCTTGTAATTCTTGTCATATATCATTGTGTTTGCATCATTCTTCATATCATCCATTTCATACTTGTGTGTGCCAATCCCGTACTCATCCAACAAGAGCTTCACATAGCGCCTCAACCCATATCAAGGGGAATCAAGAGGAGTTTAGTCCAGAGCCTCGCAAGAGGAATTCGGCTACACTTGTTGAATTGTACTAAGTTGAGCCTCACTTGTTTTAGGTTCCGCATTTAGAGAGTTAAAATTTTTAAGATTAGCAATCACACCTATTCACACCCCCCCTCTAGGTGTTTTTTCAAATATGCGTAAAGACATTGTAAAGCAAACATAATAAAATCATGTATATGTATGTATGAAAATATCACTTGAAATTTGGTCCATACATATATAGAAAATAAAATATGAGTACAGAAGGAATTTTTCATTGAAATCAAGTATATCTCATACCTACCACCCTATTCATGCCATGCTTGAAAGATATTCAATAAGGTACACAAGGCATGGTCACCCAACCTTCCGCCCTTTGCATGGTAGGGGTTTTCAAAATAAGATTTGAAAATATTTTAATATATTTTAAAACTCTACCAAAATGAAGAAAAACGAAACTAGTTTTATGATAATTTTGAAAACTAGTACGAAGTCCTTTAAGTAAGGAATAAAATATAAATGTATCCATGAATTTGAAAAGTACACGAGAATCGACACTCAAAAAGCAATAAAGCATATATATAGACTTATGAAACAAAATCATGAGTAATAAAAAGATATATAGAGTGTAAAAAATCATGTAATCAACAAAATCATGAAAATAAGGCATTGAAGCTCATTAAAAAAAATCATCAAAACTCATAAAATTTACTTTTTATCAAAAACTAAACAAGCTTCAAGGTATATGTATGTTTTGTTGAAACTAAAAGTATGCATACATATCCCAAATATAAACGAGTCCATAAAAGAATATTGCATGAAAAGTAAATAACTCTAGGATAGACATGTATATCTATTAGGTTTAGACAAAATTAATATAACATGAAGCTAATACATTTTTATGAGACATGTACAAAAATAGGAAAACCAAGTAAGATGCGAGAATCATCAAAATAAGGTTATCAAGTACATCCATGGGTACAAATGAGCAATAAAGCACAAAACATGATAACAAATGTGGCTCATTAGTTGTACAAGTATAAACACAAGTTTTAATAAAAGTTCCATCTAAACATGTAATCAAAATATGAAGTGCAAAAATATACAAACATGATCATTAGGTTAAATGCACGTGTTTTAGAACTAGGATATACACAATAGCTAAACTATAGTGAGAACACAAAAGATGTGAATCCAATGAATATGGTATATCTCAAGACTATCTATATATATCACAAGTTTGATAGGCATTGCATTTAAACATAATGAGCATGAAAACTAATAATGCTAAAATAGCAACATTAATGCATAAACAAAATAAAGAGTTAGAGATAGTTATCAACACAGAATGAACTAATCTCTATGTCTCCAAAGCATGATGGTCCTTCCACCAAGCATCCCTTGAAAGTGATACATCCATAAATATGATATTTAGGCTCGGATCGTATTTACCATCAAGGCACCAATACCCTCATGTCAAGTGAGAGCTCACACCTATATCAATAAAGTAGAGGTGGATTTTGATACCCATATCTTTTTGGTCCAAGGGGTTAACACCTTTCCTACCCAAACAAACTTATTTGCAAAATTTCAAATATTTATTTTATCATAACAAAATTTTGCAAGGTGGCCCGTACGTTCACAATGTGTACAAGTGTGCAAATGAGCATACATAGAATCATGTGTGTGAGCATGAATATGTCGTGCATGTTTCTTGCGAAACATGAATTCCAACCGCGTGTGGTTCATGGCACAATGGCTCAAGGTGGAGCCCAAACAATCTACACTCTTCTTCCAAAATACAAATATCAATTTCAATAATTGAAGAAGAAGTGGAGCATGCAAAATGTTTATCACTAGTAGATGGAGCACTAGAAATATAACAAACATGAGAAGAAAAATCATTTTTCAAAAAAAATATTTTCCTATGAAACTAAATCCAATTCTTTTAAAATTAAAACAATTTTGTTTTTTAAACATCATTTTCTTTTAAAACAAAATCTAATCTTGAAGACAAAATCTCATTTTTCTTCAAAATATAATTAAAATCATTTTTATTTTTTAAAATTCATTTTCTTTCAAGGCAAGGTCAAGTTAGGATTTCAATGAGTCCCTTTCATCAAAACCTCAACCTTCTCTTGCAAAACCATATCAAGTTTAGAAAATAAATTTTTATTTTCTTCTTTCAATTCAAAACTTTTCTTTTCAAAAGTTTATATTTATTTAACAAGTTTCACAAAATAGGGAAAGCTCTTCATTTAAGGCATGGGTATCCATACTATCATGATCATTATTAGAAGAGCTAGCACTATCATCCGAATGTACCTCAAGGAGTCAATCTCTTGGACCATCAAGTAAGCTTCGTCGGACTCATTTCTACTAGATTCCTTCTCCAAAATATGTGTCGTTTGCACCGGGAGAGTCAATGTGTTCAACACTGCAAAAGAGGAATCACAATGAAAAATAATAGAAAGATCATCTTTACTTAGTGTGTGCCTAAGTGCCTCTAAGGCTTGTGTATTAGCCTCAATGTACTTGTCATTACCAAGATAGTATTCTTGGTAGTGGCAAGATAAACATGCAATCTTAGGGTTTTAAGATATGCACTGATCTTAAACTTTCATACATCAATGTTGCAAACATCATACATGGGAGGGACAGGAAATTCATTAGTGTGTATAAACAATATGTGTGCAAATGCAAATCTAGATTAGCTATCTGAGGATCTCACTCCTAGGTGGTTAAACCGAATATCAGGCGCGTAGGCTCTGATACCAATTGAAATACACCTAGAGGGGGTGAATAGGCGTACTAGCTAATCTAGGGCAAATGATATAGAATAATAAAATTTAATTGCTAACACACTAGGTGTAACTAAGGGTGAGTTCGAATTCCCCGTGAAGGGCTCTGGAGCTACTCCTCGAGATTCCTCTAAACTAAGAGTTGAGGTGCTATTAGAAGCTCTCTTGGTTCAACACAAGTATGGGCACACAACAATACCAAGCATGTATATGATACGAATAATATAAAGTAATGCTAGATATAAGAGAGATAGAGTTGAGAGATAATGGATCAAACGCAAACACTAAGAATATTTCGACATTCGAGCCACTACTCTACTCCCCGCCTTCACACAAAAGATTTTTCACTATGTCCACACAGGACCTTTGACAAAGGGACCTCCATCGAGGAATTACAATTCTACACCAGGAGTACATAACTCTTCTCTCAATACACAAACCTCTACTCAAGAGGTGGGCACAAAGTCAAGCAAAAAAAAAAGTTTACAACTTGGTAATCCAATGATCACAAACACTCTCTTGGTGATCTTGAAAGGTCACAAATAATCTTTCTCATAAAAATAAGATCCTATAAATAGGTATTGAATTGATAGCTCAAGTGTGAGAAAATAAAGTGTTTTAGAAAAGAAAACACAGAGAAAAAACTCTTGCGAAAAACTTTTTGATAGATAAAGAATGAACAACAAAATTAGAATTCTCAAATATTGGTTTTCTTTGATTTTCCAAAAACTTTGAAACAATAAAAAGTAAGAGAATTTTGGCACAAAATTGGTTTTGAAAACTTTATTAAAAACACTAGAGAAGGTGGGAAAATTGCTCTAAAAAATCTTGATTAAAACTGGTCAAAGGAACCCATATTTCTAGGGATCAAAAATATAGCCGTTGGGGTCCAGGTCAGGTCAAAACTGACCTGTCGCTCGATCGCCCAGTCGACCGCAAATGGTCAAATTTCTAACCAAGGCAATTTGCCGGTCAGAACCAGAGAGTGAACTCTCTAGTTGGTCGACTGGTCGGTCGACCAGGGCCATTTCCAAATAGCAGATTCTCTAGAACGATCGACTGTCCGGTCAATCACTTCTGTGCATGTCGATCGAACCGGTCGGTCGACCGTTGCAAGCCTTCAGCCAGGGTTATAGGGTTTGAAAACTTGGTCTTTTAATACCTATAAAATCCCATAAAATCACATAAAATCTACAAAAATAAGTTCTTATAAATATTTGAAGAACAAATATGTGTGACTAAAATTCAACACATATTTCAAACAATTTGAACTATTTTTGTGATATGAAAGTTTAGATTTAAACCAAAAACAGTATTTTTCAAAACTTGAATTTTGAAATGAAAATCCGTTTTCTCCAAAACTTATATAAATACAAAATATGATATAGAAACACTTTTGAAGCATATGTGTATGGATAAAATCCAATACATATAAAAGATATATCTATTTTTTGACATTAAATCTAAAACTAAGTTTTGTTAAAAGCAAAACTTAAAACCATGAATTAAATATATATCACAATAAGTTTCTAAACATTATGAATAGAATAATGTATATGGATGAATCCACTATACATATAACCATGTAAAATACTTTAGATGAAATCTATTCATGAAAACTAAAGATATGTTCTTTGAAAATCTAAAACCGGTTAAACCGAAACAAAAAACTATTGAACTTGTGTGTGGTGTGAACTTGAGCATATCAAGACTAAGCTTTCTTTACACAAGATCTAAAAATAACACAAAACAAACAAACTGAAGTCTTCTTTTAGAACTCCTTCTCCAAGCCGACTCGATCCAAATGAGTTTGACTCCAACCGAGTGCTAAATGCGATCTTGATGCGCGAGCTCTTGAATCATCATGTGTTAGCTCTATAACTTGACTTTGAATCCTTTGTTGAAGTAAATCACCTGCTAAGATCTTAATCAATATCTGAAACTTATTAAATACAAGATCATTAGTAAACCAACCTTCATAAGTTGTCATCATCAAAACTAAGGTGAAAAGGCCTTTGGGCCAACAGTCACTCTTCGCTCCGAGGATACTTCGTCCCAATAGCTCTGATGCTTTAAGTCATCCCGGATCTTTTTTCGTACCGAAGACTTTAATTTCATGCAAGATAATCACGACAATAGATCATCCCTGATCTCCGCCGATAGTTACGCAACCTAATCTTCCCCCACGTTCATAACATGTAACGCCCTTCTGTGTGGATAGTTATGAACAAAGGCGGATTTCCTTGCATGTGATCCCTACAACCAAGTGCCAATAATCATACCTATTACAATAAATCAACATGTGCAGATTATGCGATTACGAGGATCATGCCCGTATCATCCCCTTTCAGGCACATAGATCAGTCAAGCATAAAGAGACCTCCTCTGACTAGAGGGATCTTTTCTTCTTTCAGTTAAGCCCAACATTGAGACTCTGGCAAATAATTTCTTTAATTCATGTAATCTGCGAATTATAGTGATTCTCCTCCTCCTTCTTATGATTTTTCCCCGATTAAGGTTTTCACGTGAAAACTTGTGTCTCTTTTTGTTATTGTGCATTATCTTATCTCTCACACACATACACACACCTCACTCTCTATTCTCACTTATAGTGTGGATCGACCGTCCGATCGCTCATGACGAAAAATCTCTTCCACATGGTGCAAAATGGTGTGAATGGATATCGTCACTACTCAGATAAGGTTTTTTTCTGTCTTAATTAATGGCCAACCAGGACTACCTTTCAGATGCAAGCGAGGGCCAAGGCAAGAGATCCCCTTTCACCGTATCTTTTTATCCTAGGGGTAGATGTTTTATCTCGAATTCTCTCACTTGCTTATGAAGGAGGTCTAATTCAGCGAGTCGGGCCTTGAAACCCTGGAATCTCATGCCTGCAATATGGGGATGAAACTATTATTCCCTTACTGCTAAACCTTCAAATGGATAAAGATACTCATCTACATTTTTGAAATTCTTTTAGGGCTCTCAACAAACTTTGACAAATCATCCTTTACCAACTTGGGCCTCCTACCATGGTTATGTCCCAAGTTTCTACACTGCTTCACTGCAAAACGGGTAGCTTCCCCTTTAATTACCTCGGACTTTCACTCAAATCGACCATTTTTTATAAAGCAGACTGGCAACCCTACTGAATAGAATAGATAAAAGACTAGCCGCTTGGAAGGGACATATGTTATCTCTAGAAGGTAGATCAATCCTAGTCAATTCGGTTCTTACATATCTTCCTCTCTACTTTATGTCATTCTTTTTTAACCTCAATCAGCGATAGATCATATTGATTGTTTGATGCGTGCATTCTTTCTGGAAGGGAGATAATACTATATCTAGAGGGCAATGCCTGATGAGTTGGGAAGTGCTCTGTTTTCCACATGATAAGGGAGGCCTCGTGATTCGTAACTTAAGGGATTTCAACATCACCTTTTTATCTAAATAGTGGTGGAAACATCTATCCAATCTGTAAGTTCACCTAGAGGGGGGGTGAATGGTGAAGGCTAATCTAAAGGTCACTTAATGATGAATTATGCGGAAGCTAAAAACAATTATGACCTAATTAAAAACTTTTACACTAAACACCACGTATAACACAAGAGTGTTGTCGAATTCCCCGTGAAGGGCTCTGGACAAACTCCTCTAGATTCCCCTTGAATGGGTTGAGGTGCCGCGTTGGCTCTCTTGGTTGAATACAAGTGTTAGCAACAATCCCACGCAAGTATATCAATTAAGCACAAATGAATATATCAAGCATATAAAAATAGACAATAATTGAATGCAAGATATAAACAAGGGAGAGAGAGAGATGGTAATCGCAAACACAAAGGTATGTTTCGAGTTCGAGCACACTTGCTCTACATCCCCGCCTTCGACACACGAAGGATTTCCACTATGCAAGATCCCAATGGATCTCTCCTCGGTGCCGCCACACCTACAAGCCCTCGGACTCCCTAGTCCCGTACACACGCAAGCCCACAAGCTTACCGAGGCCGCACCTCAAACAAAGAGTTCGCACCCAACCCTAAACAACCGCGAACACCCTTGTCCGCCTCCTCAAAGAACAAATGAAGTCTTTGGTGATCACAACACTTTGATCACCTAAAAACAATCTCACTACAACACTCCTATAGGATGAATAGATCAATGGATGCTCAAGTGTTTGTGTGAGAAAACAAGGAAAGAATCTTTGGTGAAAACTCAAGAAATCTCTTTATCACTCTTGATAAACTCTCCTTTTAATTGGAAGTATTGGCTCTAACTTTGTGGAGAAAAACATCTGGAATGAATGGGAAAAACTGGCTCTAAGAGTCTCCAAAATCTTGGCTCAAAACAATGACCAAACCCCCAAATTTATAGGCTGTCAAAAACTAGCCGTTGGGGTCTGTCAGGCCTGCCGGTCGACCCGTCCGGTCGACCGCCAACGGTTAGAAATCCGACCGTTGGAGCCACGGTCGACCGCCCCGGGTCGACCGAGCCACTGGAGCAGAGAGTAGAACTCTCTGTCGGTCGACCCGTACGGTCGGCCGAAATTTCCAGAGAGCAGAGCTCTCTGGATCGGTCGACCGGCACGGTCGGCCGTCCTCCAGTGCACAAAGGCGTGCACGTCTGTGCACGTCGGTCGACTCTACCGGTCGACCGACTTCAGAGTTAGTCGACTATAAAAGAAGCAAGTCGACTTATCTGAAGCCTGAAACAGTTTTTCAGGGATTAAAAAGTTAGTCTTTTTGGCTCAAATAAAATCCCATAAATACTTAAAAATCTAAAAAATAGTTTAACCAATATACTTTGATATACAAACATGCTTGCACAAAATCAAGGCATGTTATAAAAGATTGGACTATTTTGTAAGTTGGAAATATTGGCTCAAAAGAAAACTTGTATTTTTCTAAAACTTGTTTTCCAAACTTCTTCATGATACAAAAACAAGATATTTTGAATTCATTAGCATAGTGTATATGGATATGATCCACTACACAATTAAGATGAAATATCTATGTTTTTGGCATTAAGCTCTAAATATGGTTTTGGATAAAAGATATGCATATAAGAAATTCCAAAAACCAAAAAAGTATTTTTCTAAAATGAAAGTCTTTTCTAAAACGAAAATTCTTTTATGAAACAATTCTATCAAGAGTGTGTGTGTATATGTACTTGAGCAATCCACCACTATTCTATCCTTTACATTTTTAACTAAAACAAAAACAAAATCTTATACCTAGACACAAGTCTTCATCTTCTTGAAGTCTTCACTTGAAGGCTTCTCATCTTCTTGACTTGGTCCAAGCTTGATCCAAAAGCTCCTTGGATCACACCGTGCTAGCTCCAAATCTTGACATTTTATCCTTTGTTGAGCTATGCACCTACGAAGATCTTGATAATGAATCTGTCACTAATTAAACACAAGATCATTAGTAAACATAACTTCATGAGTTGATCATCATCAAAACTAGGGTGATGGCCTTTGGGCCAACAATCTCCCCCTATTTGATGATGACAAAACTCATGAAGTTATATATGCATGGATTAAAGTAAAGCTTCAAAGAAGCTCCCCCTTAACTCATGCATAAAAAATAAACAATAATATATGCAATGAAAGCACATAAATATGTATGCAATGTATGGAGATAAACATGAAATCCTTTTTCTCCTAGTTGCAATACAAAACATATATGCATAATTAACAAGGAAGACAAATACTTCTCCCCCTTAAGCAATGAAACATAACATGCATATAAACTCAAATACTTCTCCCCCTTTTTGTCAATCATCAACAAAGGGTTCAAAGTAAAATCAAATCAAACAAATTTTCTCCCCCTTTTTGTCAAAAACAAAGAGATCAAGAAGGGGTAATACAAATCAATCAATAAAGATTTATATGCGATATACATTCATGAAGAGGAAGACGCTAAGTTAGCTTCCTACACATATACATTACAAGAAAGAGGGATGACAAGCCCTAATTCACATAACGCATATTATGTAATGCATAAGAGGAGATGTGAAGCTCCCCCTACACACGTATATCATATAAAGAAGAGTTGTCAAGCTCCTCATTTATAATATACTCAACATGAATCTATATGTAAGAGAGATGTTAAGCTCTCCTTGCATATAGGAAATACAAATCAAAATTTTGAATATTTCTTTAAAATTTTGAAATTTCTTAATAAAACACATTTTGAGATATCAATCAACATATTTTTTTTATTTTGATATCAATTTTGAAAACATATTGCATAAGCTTTAGAATTACCAATTGAAAGTTGAATTAAGCTTAGCATATACATTGTGTTTTAAGAACAATTGATTCACTCTCTTAAAGCACAAAAGATCACATGTAAGAAAAGATAATACCAATAGAATGATATAATTTAAATTTGAAAGCATTCATACATACAATCAAAATATGAGTATATAAAAATCATATTGATACCAATTGAAAATATCTAATGATACCAATTGAAGAGTAAGCTTATCAAATACTCTACCATATAAAGATTTTGCACTAGTTAATATGAAAATGTTTTTAAAACTAGTACGGAATCCTTCAAGCAAGGAATAAAGCAAAAATGTCAATTAATCTCAATATTCCTTTAATCATGAAGACATGAAAATCATCACACATTTTTTTTATAAAAAAACAAAATTTATATTTCAGATATATGTATGTTTTGACACACAATAAGTATACATACATATCCCTTAAACACAATTGAGTCCATATAAATAGATTTGCATTAAGGGCAAATGACTCAAGAGGTATACATGTATATCTTAAAGTTTGGCAAAATACATATATACATGAAATGAAAACACATGATCATAAATCAAATCCAAAAAGTGGGAATACAAGTTTAAAAATGTATGTATCATCAAAACCAAGCAATACAACCACATTTCATGGGTTCAAATAAGCATTCAAGCACAAATATAAATAGATTTATTTGTGGCCCACGATATGTACAAGTATAAATCATAGTGTTGACAAAAACTAACATATAAACTATATTCAAATCATGAAGCATCAAATTTTAGAAAAATAGAATCATGTGTCAATCTCAAAACTATTTGAAGAATAAATAACTAGTATAAATTATTTTTGAAAAACTTATTAAAGATCCTTCAAATATATCAAATCTTATGTTTTTCATGAATTATACTAAGTACATAAAAGTTCAAGCACTCATAGTCCATAAAGCTCAAATTATCTTGAAAAGTAAAAGATGAGTGTTCAAAGGTTATGTAAATGGTATTTTCATGAAAATAGACAATGAAACTCAATCAAACATGAATCTCATTTTAGACAAGACATGAAATTTTATTCTCATTAAAAACAAATCATGAAAATTTTATTTTTCATCTTAAAGTAAACTTCAAGGTATATGTATGATTTATCCAATCCTAACAATACACATACATATCCCAAATATAAAAGAGTCTACAATAGTGTATGCATGAAAGCAAGAGACTCACGGTATACATGTATATTTATTAGATTTGAATTAAAAATACATAACATGAAGTAAAGCATAAAAATAGGCAAAAACATGTATAAAAGAGAATCATCAAAACTAGTCTATACATATGCATATAGTGGTACAAATGAGCATGAAGTTCAAATATATGAGTCAATTGTAGTTCACTATTCATATATGTATAAATGCAAGTTTGACACATTCTACATCTAAGCATGTAAATACCACATGAAGCACACAAAAATATGAACATGTTATATGATATATGAAATTAAAAGCATGTACATAAAAGTAGGAGTTTAGAGATTGTTACCAACTCCAAACTCCAAACTTGGTGGTCTTTCCCACCAAAACTTCCTTGATAGCGATGCATCAATAAGTGTGTCCATCTAATCTATGTGCATCCACTACCAAGGCACCGATCCTCTCACGTTTTGTGAGAGCCCTCACCTACATCAAAAGCAAATGGTGGGGGTTTTGGTACCCATATTTTCTTGGTCCTTTGGGGTTAGTCTTGTAAGGAACCCAAAAAATTTTATTTTTAGCAAAATTAAAATAATGTAACTTGTCATAACAAAAATTTTGCTAAATGGCCTTTGCGGTCACAATGTGTATATATGTACACCTTAGTATGCTTATGTGTGTGGGTGTGAGCATGATGTTCAATATAAGCATGATGTGGTTGTGCATGAACATGTGAAGTTTATTTCTTTGAAAACAAAGACTCCAATTTAGTATGATTGAATGCACATGTGCTCAAATTAGAGCTCAAACTATCTATTTTATTTTTAAATTTTTAATCTCATTAGTGGTGGCATGTAAAGCATGATGAGATAAAGAATCATTTTTCTTTTTCTTTTTCGAACAAAAATCTTTTTCTTTCTCTTTTCAACAAATTTTCTTTTTAAGGACTTATTTTCTTGAAAAACAACTCCTTTTGTTTTTCCACCAAATCAACTTTATTTTTCAAAATAGTGTTTCCTCACAAAGATTATTTAATTTGGTCATCAGGAAACATTTTTCATCTTTCAAATCTTCTTTTTCTTTTTTTAAGCATGCAGTCTCGTTTGCTAATGAATCTTTTTCTTTAAGCATGCAATCAAAATTCTTTTTCAATTTTTTGTTATCTTTTTCTAAACATGTAATGTTACTTCTAAAAGAATCATGTTCTTTATGCATGCAAGCAATGTTCTTTTTCAAATTATTATTCTTCTTTTAAGCATGTCATATTTTCAAGTACAAGATGACAAAAGGTAGTAAGCTCATCATATGACAGTCTTCATCATCGATTCCGAGTTTACCTCAAGGGGGTTATCCCCTTGGACCATGTAGCACTTGTTGGAGGTGTTGCTTCCAACGTCCGAATCGCTCCCGGCATAAATAGATCCTTTTCGCCAAGGAGGTGATGATGTTCCAAGCTATAAAAGCCGATTCAACATTAGAAACCCTAAATAAATAACATCATTTAGGGTTGACTTTAAAACATGAAGGGCTTTTGCATTAGCCTCAAAGTACTTGCTATTATTAACATAAGATTCTTTAATTGTAGCAATATAAACATGAATGCCTAGGGCCTTGAGGTACAAAGACATCTTAACCTTCCAAATTTGGATGTTAAGAATGTCAAAGGTGGGTGGTGACATGAAGTCCATGGTGTGTGTACAAAATTTTGTGATTAGCCTAAAATAAGGATCTTTAACTCTAGGTTGTAAGACCCAAATTAAAGTACCAAGCTCTGATACCAATTGTAAGTTCACCTAGAGGGGGGTGGATAGGTGAAGGCTAATCTAAAGGTCACTTAATGATGAATTATGCGGAAGCTAAAAACAATTATGACCTAATTAAAAAACTTTTACACTAACACCACGTATAACACAAGATGTTTTGCCGAATTCCCCGTGAAGGGCTCTGGACAAACTCCTCTAGATTCCCCTTGAATGGTTGAGGTGCCGCATTGGCTCTCTTGGTTGAATACAAGTGTTAGCAACAATCCCACGCAAGTATATCAATTAAGCACAAATGAATATATCAAGCATATAAAGATAGACAATATGAATGCAAGATATAAACAAGGGAGAGAGAGAAATGGCAATCGCAAACACAAAGGTATGTTTCGAGGTTCGAGCACACTTGCTCTACATCCCCACCTTCGACACACGACGAAGGATTTTCACTATGCAAGACCCCAATGGATCTCTCCTCGGTGCCGCAACACCTACAAGCCCCAGACTCCCTAGTCCCGTACACACGCAAGCCCCACAAGCTTGCCGAGCCCGCACCTCAAACAAAGAGTTCGCACCCGAACCTAAACCAACCGCGAACACCCTTGTCCGCCTCCTCAAAGAACAAATAAAGTCTTTGGTGATCACAACACTTTGATCACCTAAAAAAATCTCACTACAACACTCCTATAGGATGAATAGATCAATGGATGCTCAAGTGTTTGTGTGAGAAAACAAGGAAAGAATCTTTGGTGAAAACTCAAGAAAATCTCTTTTTCACTCTTGATAAACTCTCCTTTTAATTGGAAGTATTGGCTCTAATTTTGCGGAGAAAAACCTCTGGAATGAATGGAAAAACTGGCTCCAAGAGTCTCCAAAATCTTGGCTCAAAACAATGACCAAACCCCCAATTTATAGGCTGTCAAAAACTAGCCGTTGGGGTCTGTCAGGCCTGCCGGTCGACCCGTCCGGTCGACCGCCAACGGTCAGAAATCCGCCGTTGGAGCCACGGTCGACCGCCCGGGTCGACCGAGCCACTGGAGCAGAGAGTAGAACTCTCTGTCGGTCGACCCGTACAGTCGGTCGAAATTTCCAGAGAGCAGAGCTCTCTGGATCGGTCGACCGGCACGGTCGGCCGTCCTCCAGTGCACAAAGGCGTGCACGTCTGTGCACGTTGGTCGACTCTACCGGTCGACCGACTTCAGAGTTAGTCGACTATAAAGGAAGCAAGTCGACTTATCTGAAGCCTGAAACAGTTTTTCAGGGATTAAAAAGTTAGTCTTTTGGCTCAAATAAATCCCATAAAATACTTAAAAATCTACAAAATAGTTCAACCAATATACTTTGATATACAAACATGCTTGCACAAAATCAAGGCATGTTATAAAAGATTGGACTATTTTTTGTAAGTTGGAAATATTGGCTCAAAAGAAAACTTGTATTTTTCTAAAACTTGTTTTTCAAACTTCTTCATGATACAAAAACAAGATATTTTGAATTCATTAAAGCATAGTGTATATGGATATGATCCACTACACAATTAAGATGAAATATCTATATTTTTGGCATTAAGCTCTAAATATGGTTTTGGATATAAAGATATGCATATAAGAAATTCCAAAACCAAAAGTATTTTTCCAAAATGAAAGTCTTTTCTAAAACGAAAATTTTTTTATGAAAACAATTCTATCAAGAGTGTGTGTGTATATGTACTTGATCAATCCACCACTATTCTATCCTTTACATTTTTAACTAAAACAAAATAAAATCTTATACCTAGACACAAGTCTTCATCTTCTTGAAGTCTTCACTGAAGGCTTCTCATCTTCTTGACTTGGTCCAAGCTTGATCCAAAAGCTCCTTGGATCACACCGTGCTAGCTCCAAATCTTGACATTTTATCCTTTGTTGAGCTATGCACCTACGAAGATCTTGATAATGAATCTGTCACTAATTAAACACAAGATCATTAGTAAACATAACTTCATGAGTTGATCATCATCAAAACTAGCCTTTGGGCCACACAATCATCATTATCATTGGGTGCCAGTGGTAACTTATAATTATTATCGTCGGTTTAGGCCTCTGAAAGATAAGTTACCGGGCATGTTTCCCATTTTTGGTGAGGAGTTCTTCGGTTTGCCAATGCTTTTTAAACTTAGGCTTCGTCTTTGTTGTGGACAAGGGACATTAATGAAATTTTGAAAGGACTATTGGATAGGTGAAGTCTCCTAGCTCGTTCTTTTCCTAATCTTTTCGAGATGACGTCTGGCAAAGATACATGCTTAGTTCACAAATCCAGGACAATGATTGGTCACTTACTTTTTATTATCCTATCTCCATCACGGCTGTAAAATGCTAGTAAACTTATATGTACTTTTCTACAGCACTCGTTTCAGGATGCTCCAGACAAGGTGATTTGGAAAATAGGTTGGTCAGCCACTTTCACAGTATAATCTCAATACTAGTTATTACAACCCCCACTACCATAGGATAAAGCAACAAAGAGTCTTTGGAAGGTGATTTTGCCGCTCAAGATTAAATCACTACATGGTTAGCAGTCCGAGGTAGACTCCCTACTGGTCTCTATTTACACAGACGCCTTATCAGGCCACTTTTGACGTGTATTTTTGTGGGTATCATCCTAAATCATCCACGCATATCTTTTTATCCTGTGCCTTTGATCGAAAAGTCTGGGCTTCATTTGTGGCTTCACTAGCTCTCCCTCCTAGCCTATATCCCCCCTCATGTTTTTATTGGAGGATTGACAGACTTCTTGTATTTCTGGTGGGTCATGAAAGACATGGGATACACATGTTCAAGCAGTGATATGGTGTATCTGGACATCTGGAGTATCTGGATGGAGCGTAACTCGAGGATAGTTAGACAAAAAGCGGCCTTTGCAGAAGACGTTTCTCATCGAGCATGGTTCTTCTCTAACTTTTTGTAATACCTATATTTTGCAATACATGACTTAATAAAAAAATAATAATTTAATATGTATGTGTATTCCGTTTTAAGAAATTTGTCATTTTTAAAGCTTAGATATTATTTAATCATTACTAATTAATTCAATTATCATCATCCATGATCATCGTTTTATTATCTCCTTTTATCTCATCCTTCTTTTTCTCTTGCTTCAAGCCCAATAGCAGGCCCAATCCAATTCCTTCAAAAAAATAATAATAAATAAATAAATTAATTAATTAATTAAAAATAAATTAGAAAACCGCATGTGTAATAATGTTATATACAGGTTTTGAACCCGTGTCTCCCCGCATATGATTAGGATGCACAGACCACCATGGCCACTTTCGCTTTTGGTTTAAAAGCATAGCCATTTTATTTAAACAATGTTCCCTTACCCTTTTATTTTTCCAAATTAAAGAAACCAAAAACTTCTTTGGTTTGGTTGGATTCGAACCCATGTTTTTACTCCCCACATCCCAAGCCTCCACCACTTTGCCAATTTGATTTGTGGCTAGAGACCACACAATACTTATTTAATCATTTTCTATTTTATCTTCTTCTCCCCCATACTGGCACACGTCCTCTCCTGCACCCTTCCTCTCTTTTTACCCATAACTTATTAGCTATTAGACCAAACCTATCATGATCTAAATCCTATCTTAACTAACCAATCATAATCCTAACTAATTAAATCCCATATCCTAACACCCTGATCCTCCTCACATCAGGCGCAGGCGCTGCACTTCCCCTGCCGCACTCTCCGCCCCATAGCCGAACCCCCTTGCAACACCTATCTTGCACGGCTGAACACCCCCCCCCCACCATGAGATCCCCTCTCCTTCACTCCCCCGGCGCGAGCAACCAACTCTGGTATACCCTCCACCATGCGCAATGGCTTCCACCCTCTCCTCCCTGTCATCTTCCCACGCAGCGTCCAGGCCGCCTCCCTCCTTCCCCGTGTGCACCTCCTCGTCGCCGGAACTCCGCGGTGAGCCCCCTCATGGTGCACAGCCCATGATCCCTCCATCTGGCCCCTATGCCATCTCCCTTTGATCCCCAGCATGCCGCCGACAACCGCATCAAGCTCTTGGGATTCCGTCGGAGCTCCGCCACTCCGAGCGCGAGCTGTCGGAGACCTCCACATGAGCCCAGGTCTGTTGCCGTACCTTTCCCCCATGGATGCCCATCCACATCATCACGGCAACCACAACCAACAAGTCCAAGCAATCCATTGCCCGTGAGCTCCTTTTCCCCCTTCTCTGTTCATTTTCATGTAGGTATTTATAATCATGTAAGAGGTAGTATTTATTAATGTGCATTTTCATTGCTGTGGTGGTGCTTTAATAAAGTGTAGGTGGTGTTTGCATTGGCATTTTTTTGTTAATTAATTTCCATAGCCGAAGCTTCCCTCCCTCACTCTTTACATTAATGTGTGTTTTATTTTCATGTGCGGCAAATATCCTACTCCGAGCTATTTTCTGGCCCTCCGCGGGATGCCGTTGATCACGTCGTGAGCGCGAACGCACCCCACGCCCTTCACGGCGAGATGCTCTATCCAACGACACCCTCCGCGGCCCCGGACGCCTCTGTCGGAGCCTCCATCGGTGCGCCGCAAGTTGCCCCGAGGTTACCCTTATTTTCATGTATAATGGCAATATTGTAATAATTGGGAAGTTCTTATTAATGTGTGTTGGTGTGTGCGTGAGTGGTGACATGCATGCATGTGTATGCATGATGTAATATGCATGGATGGGTTGTCCATTAATGTTTCATGCATGTATATACTTTTATATGTATGTATGTTTACATGGGTAGTATTGTATTATTTGTAAGTATTATTATGTATGCATTATTAAATTAATGTGTATAGGTATATGTGTAATTATGCATTAGTATACATGTAAGTATATAATATGTAGGCATGTTTATATATATGTATTGCTGCGTATGCTTGTGTACGTATATGTACGTGGGTGTACCCGTATGTGTCGGTGTGCTCAGGAGTGTGTTTAGTATATATTTATAATTATTTGTATGTATTGGTTGCATGCTACGTATTTTGGGTCCGTTTGGTGAGATCCGGACCAGTTGCAGAAGACCCGGACACGATTCGGATTCGTGTCGTTGTGGCCCCATACAATGATGATCCGAAGACCGGTGCATGGATGATCCGTAGACAAGTACCGGTTCATGCAGTGAAGGCCAGACGGCGATTCGGCTCCGAAGCTACGTCATTTCATGTGAGTGTTTGCTCTTGTATCATTTTCTTTATTCACTGTTCTCAGTAGTTATTTTATATATGTTACTTGTATTATTACATGTGATCGTCTTCTTTATTTTATCAGTTTGATTACCTGTATCACTCCATGCGATATCAGGGACCGTACATCTTATTTATTTAGTTGAATTGAGAGATTATTATCATTTCATGTTTGGTAGTTATCACTGTTGACTTAGGCCTAGCATGGATACCCTAGACTGTGACTTGATTTGATCTACTATCACTTGAACTACATTATATTTGAGGTTAGAGGGCATATATTAGGCATAGTGTTTATTGGCAGTTTATTGTGATTATCCCGACTAGAATTCCTGTGGATATCGAGAAAGTGTTAGATATGACATTACTTTACCAAGATACTGACTTGCTGATACTTGGACTGGCATTGACTTAGTTAGAGTTGGAGTTTGACCTATGATATATTTTATATTGGATCTTGAATAGTGTTTTGATGTGATTGAGTTAGTTGGATTAATAGTCATGAGTAATTCTCACTTTTACCCCTGATTGTACAGTTTGAGTATTGAAATCTGTTGACGTTGATTTTCAGATATAGATGCATCTTAGATTCCTATTGCTTAGGGAATAGTAGTTGATTGGATTGACCTGACATGGTGAATTTTTAGGTATGTTACCCGAGTTTTGGGATCTTATGATCGACCCTGATAGAAGTGAGAATGTGTGATGACTTTGATCAGACTGGGATGTGGAGATCTGAATAGATGTGTCAGAGCATTGATTATTTCGATTATTGAGATGTGAATATAATTGGTGACGTGAGGATTAGAGTATATTGATATGACGAGAGAACTGGTTATTGATTCATTAAACTTGTGGGTTACTGTACTGGATTACTTTGACATAGATTGATATTTGACGGTCAGGATGACTATTGAGGGCAGCTTCATGATGACTATTGAGATCGGCTATTGTTATATGCAGTACAGGCATATGAGATATTGACCTGTTCTAGATTAGACTGTCCATTGAGCAATATCTAGATTCGTTATTGTATAAATCCATGTTATTGAAAGTTACTGGGAAAATATTGTTAGACCGTAACACATTCATTGTTCTATTGTTCTACCGTTTATACGGTAATATTGTTCACATTGTTATTGTTACATTGATATTGTTACTGTTACTATCGTCCCAGTAATTGAAATAACATGGAGATTGATTGTTATAAATGGTAAAGTAATTGAACAACTTACACCGGGATTGGGAAAATTGATGGAGGAGACAGCGTCTGTATTTTGGGTGGACCTAGGATACAGGTTGCGCAGCCGAGATACGGTTCCACTGCAGGGTTCCGGGGGATGACTGACATCCCGTATTGTTCATATTGTTGTCATTGTATTGACACATTGTTATTGTTATTGACTACCTAGCGGTAGGACCTGATTCAGCGCCAGGTGATTGGGCCGTGGTTCCGGGTATGTACGGAACTCACCTAAAGCATGGACATGTCTCTTCTATTAATTTCAATAACGTAGGCCCTGATTGACACATGTGGTAGACGTAGTAGATGCGTCTACTGCATGCGTCAATTGGTGTTCGCTGACATAATTAATAATAAACTGTTAATGTATTGTGACTAACCGTTATCACCTGACTGTGATAGACACATTTGTAACCAGGATCAGATTTATGATCAAACTGGATATCAACCTAGTGACATGTGATAGGTTACACATCTTGACATCTGCTGTTTGTTACAGTAGTTTTACTTGTTTTGTACCTGTACTCTTACTCTAGTTATTTTATTCACTGTTCATTTATTATGTTATTTTGTGTTGCAGTTATTTTTGTTATTGTTCTATGCACTGTTTCATGCACGAGCTGTTCCCCTTTAACACACACACTCACCATGGTCGCGTTCTGACGACCCTGGATTTGCAAGTCCAGATATTGGACGTTTGTTTCTATTGTGCAGGTGTTCGTTGAGATGTACGCCTTGCGAGGAGCTTGGGCCTCTCCCTTTTATTCTGGTATTCTTACCTCTTTTATTCCTGTTTCTATATGTTTCTTGATTCATGCATATCAGATTCACTCTCTATTCCAGTACTGTTCATATGATATCATGCATGGATGTTTATATGAGATATTGTCAGTGATTAGTGATTGATCTTGGTTTAGATTTATAGCTTGTTCAGGTTAATTTAGGCTTAGCGTGTATACGTCGGGTATTTTCCTCGCGATATACGTCGCCGACTCTCGTCGCGACTCGAACCCGTTTCCGCGTATTTTGGGAAGCGGGCGTGACACTTTTGGAGAAAACATCTTTTCTAGCTTGTATTTCTTATTTTGTTTCTTTTCCTTTTTGATTTTCTCTTTGTATTATCCTTCCTCCCTTGCTTGGTGAGGTCTCCCCCTTCTCATATTGTATTTCTCTTTTTTTAGTTAACAAACTTCGCCCAGCAACCCCCCCCACCCCCCCGTTGTTTTTTTTTTCAAAAATTAAAATGTCTTTTTAAGTTTAATGAACATTAATTGTGAACTATGATAATGTTGTAGCCAAGACTTTGAACTTGAGGGCAGAAAGTAACACTTTCTCTCATACTTGAATTTTGATTTAATTTTTTGTTTTGCCCTCAGAAATTTATCTGAGACTGTTTGAAATTTTAATTAACCTAAAAAATTAAACATAACAACTATTCTGAAGAATGCATTTCATATGTACATGCATAAGATAGATCATTTTATTTAATTTTCTAGGCACAATATACAAATGACGGATTCTCATTGAAATTCTGAACAAAATTTTTTTTGAAACATGAATTTTTTTTTATTTGAATCCTCAGTTATTTTTCAATTAAATGCCCATTTTTTTGCAAAACTTGAAAGAAGATAGTGCCAACAATTAACTTGTAAACATCAGTAATAATACATAATACTAATACAATCTTCATGTGGTACATATAATTAATAAGTACAGGTCTATATGACAACTCAAAAGCATTCGGGATGATGAGGGAACCAGAAATAATTAAGTGTGATGATATGAAAATATGTTATATAGAGTTATAAATTCATTTATAAATTAAAGGTCAAAATTTCATTGCTAAGTTGAATGGTTTTTTCTTTTTGTCATGAATAAATATAACACTTTTGTTAAACTAAGTGTATTACTTGATTGATGTGCAAACTTTTTATACCTGACACTTTCTAGACTTTATAACCAATTAAAACTTTATATATAAGGTATGCATGCTCCATAATTTCATGCAAAAATTAATAATATATAGATGGAAAGATTCTTCTCATCATTTATTAGCTAATCTATTTTTTTCTAACAAATTTTTCATATGAAAATAGACGCTAGGGAGAATGTTAAAACTATCTATAGAAGGTTTAATTAAGCCATTATAAGAGGGTTAATTAAGTCGATAAACTTATTTTTATTTTATCAAAACTGAAGGAAGCGAGGTTTTCTTACGTGACTCTCCTTCACGAATTTGTCTGTCCGCCCGTCTGTTCTGCCTTCCTCCCTCTTTCTCCCTTGCCCCCTCTTCTTCTCTCCCACCTTCTTTCTTCATCTTTTTCTTTTTCCTTCCTCCACTTCTTCCTTTTTAGCTAAAGCCATTGCCCTCCTTTTTGTCACGCCAACCTCTCCTGAGCTCGGTTTCCACTGCTCCAGAAGAAGCACGATGTATTAGCATAAAAAAAAATCATGTAGTCTCAACTGAGAGGGCACCTAATAGATTTTTTGGGTGGGGCGGGGATCACGTGACCCCCTTGACCCAATGGCTCCGCCACTAGATCATGATAATAACTTGTCAAAAATCCATCTTCTCTGCTCCTAATAATTTAGTGAATTTATTATTTTTATTTTCAAAGTTCAAGCAAATATATTTTTCTTAACTATACACTTTGCCATTTTAAGCAAACCTCACCAGCGTCCTTCATTTTCCCTTTTGGCACTAACAAGAAGTATTGCAAGAATATTCACCCGCTGTCCCTGACTCGGCCTTCGGGATCCGCCGATTTTGATATTTTATCGAAAACAGAGAAGTCGCAAGGTGTAACGTCCAACGTGTGCTGTTCAGCACACGTGGAAGATATGGGGTGGTCGGCCACAGCAGGATTGAGAACGTCTTCTTGTCCAACAAAAAAAAAAGAAAGGAAAAAAAAAATTAAAAGCTGAAAATAAAAGAGCGAGCGAAGTTGGAGTTTTTGAGAGAGAGAGAGAAAAAAGACCAATAGCAGTGGGCTTTGAGCTTGTTTTTGTTTTGATCTCCGATTTCTCTTTCTTTTTATTCCCAAATTGCTCCTGCCTATTTTCTTCCCCAAATAATCAAATCGGTCTTCTTCGTTGCCTCTTCCCAATCTGTCCCCGCTCGCCACCCGCCCGCACTTGGGTGTGGTGGTGGAGCCCATCTCTGCCCCCTGCCTCGCTGGCCCTGAGCTCTCCACTCTTGTTTTTTTCTAATGGGTTTTGTCTCCTCACTCTTTTAGTTTTAGAGAGAGAAAAGGGAAAAATATTAAAAAGGAGAGAAAAAAAAGAGAACAAGAGAGAGGGAGAGAGTTTTTTTTTTATTTTTTTTTGTATTTTTTTTTCCTTCCCCATCTCCACAGTCGGCTGATTCATCCCCGAACAAAAAACCCATCAATTTTCCTCTCTTGGAAACTCCAGATCTGTGCCCAAGGTGAGATTTTGCTGCCCTTTTTGCTCTGTAATGTAGGGAATTTGCGGAAATTTGGGGTTTTGAGGTCAAATTTTTGATATTTTGTGAATAGATGTGCTATTGAGGAAAGTTTGATGATTGGATGTGTATTTTTGGGCGTCGAGGAGAAAACCCTTGAAGGGAGATGCGTGTATAATTGAATAGAAGGAAGGTAATCAAAAGAGGATGGGTTTATTTTCCCATGGTGAAAATCTCATCATGATTTCGGTGAAATTGAATATCTTAGTCCCCAAGAAAGCTGATCTCGTACGAATTTAAAAAGGAATTTCCTTTCCTTTTTCATTTTATGGGTTGATTTTTAAGCCTGCTCCTTTTTGATCTTGCCTTTCTTGATTTCTTTTTATTAGGAAAGGCTCCAGGGGGGCTGTGCTGCTTGCTTTTTGATCAAGAATCTCCTCTGCAGCTTCTCTTCATCTTCCTCATAATTAATTTTGTTATAAATAGGAGAAGAAAGGTGAGAACTTGAAGAAATCACTGTTTCATTAACAGCGCAGATGGCCAGAATACGGAGGCGGTTTTGGTTAAGATGAGGGATGTTATCGGCGTTGATGAACCTGCTGCGGTCCTGCTGGCGGCCGTCGGCATCGGACCGATACGTTCACACTGGTTCTGATGCCGTGGGCCGGAAAGATGGGCTCCTCTGGTACAAAGACTGTGGGCAACATGTGAATGGAGAGTTCTCGATGGCCGTGGTCCAGGCAAATAACTTGCTTGAGGACCAGAGCCAGATCGAGTCGGGCGCGCTGAGTTTTCTCGACTCCGGGCCGTATGGGACCTTCGTTGGTGTCTACGATGGGCATGGTGGTCCGGAGACGTCTCGTTATATCAATGATCATCTTTTCAACCATCTCAAGAGTAAGCTTTTTAATCCATAAGTGATTGCTTCATGCCATGGTACTTTGATCGTGTACAGAGTATTGAATATGCCATTCTACAGTTTGATTGTCTTGTTATGTTAATCTTTTATTATGCTCGTGGTTAATTGAAGCGCTGTAGTACATTGGCATTATCTGCAGTAGTTGTTGCCTGGTGAGATTTTTGTTTATGAAACTGTGGTTCCATGCAATTCTGACTTGGCTTTGTTGATTTTGAATCTTTTGATGCCTTGGATAGATCTGATTTAATTTTCCTCTTGAAATGTGATGAATTTTGTTACCCTAAATGTGCTAGTTATGTAATGTAAGAGTATTATGGTTCATCTTTTGCCCAATATGTTTTTCTAGTCATGGAAGTGGTTTTAAATGTGTATTAGTTAATGGCTTCTCAAGTTTCTTTATGTATTCTTTTCAGTTCAAAGTGATTTTCTTAATACTTCATTTCTATTGGCCTCATTAATTACCTTTTTTGTATGTCTCGTAGTGAGTATCTTATGTAAATAATACATATTTGACAGGATTTACATCTGAGCAACAGTCGATGTCAGCTGATGTGATACGGAAGGCGTTTCAAGCAACAGAGGAAGATTTCTTCTCTTTGGTTGTGAAACAGTGGCCCATGAAGCCCCAGATTGCAGCTGTTGGCTCTTGCTGCCTCGTGGGTGTAATCTGTGGTGGAACTCTGTATGTTGCAAATCTTGGGGACTCACGTGCTGTTTTAGGGAGGCTTGTTAAGGCAACTGGAGAGGTTCTTGCTGTCCAATTGTCAGCAGAGCACAATGCTAGTATTGAATCTGTTAGACAAGAATTGAAGTCATTGCATCCGGAGGACTCACAGATTGTTGTTCTGAAGCATAACGTTTGGCGTGTGAAGGGACTCATTCAGGTACTCCTTGTGATAATGCATGGCAATCAGTGGTTATGTCAAATTATAATTAGTGCCAAAAGAAATATTTCATGTTGCATATTAGATTCTTTACTGTAAAATGTTTAATTCTAAATTTATTGGTTGTCCATGTAGTTATTACTAGTTGTATCGTATCAGTAGTAAGTCTTGCCATCTTTTTGCAGTCTATAAAGCAATGCCATTTTGAGTTCGTTTTGACACTTCACTAATTTGTGATTAGTATTATTTCTGTAGCCGTAAAGTATTATTAGCAAAAAGGATTAGTATTTTGATTTTGAAGTTTTGAAAGGTCGGGCTGAGGCAGAGTCATAATTTATCTTGAAATAAAGTTTAGATAAACACAACTCTTCACTTAATCTATTCCCTCTTATCTATGCCTGCTGACATTCAGCCATAAATCTATGTCTTTTGTGTTTACGGAGTGGTCATGTATTCAACATATTCAACATATTTGTTTACGCCACCTTCGTTAGATAAATTATGACTCTTCACCTTAATCTATTCCCTCTTATCTATGCCTGCTGACATTCAGCCATAAGTCCTTTTGTGTTTCCGGAGTGGTCACGTATTCAACATATTCAACATCTTTGTTTACGCCACCTTCGTTTGATAAATTATGACTCTTCACCTTAATCTATTCCTTGTTATCTATGCCTGCTGACATTCATCCATAAATCTGTCTTTTGTGCTTACAGAGTGGTCACATATTCAGCATATTGAACATCTTTGTTTGCGCCACCTTTCTTGCTTCATAGACCATAATCCACTATCCTGACCCTTTTGAGTCACATAAGTCAGATAATTATCCGTCATTCCAATGTACCGGCCTTATGAAAATGCTTCTTGGCGCAAGATGATTTTGGTCACATATATTAATTTCTGAAATTTTGTATTGCCTATTTGCCGTAGCTTCTCTGAGAAATCCTTATTTTTGATGGAAGTGAAGTGGAATTAGCATAATTTCAGGTGGTGAAATTACCTCCATGCAACTTGGAATACATGCTAGTTCTTGTACAAAGCAATGGTGTATTTCCTTGATTCCTTGATAATTTTTAATCGAGATGGGTAGTTTGTCACTCGTTCATTGCTTTATAGGTTGTGTTCTTGGAACCATAGTTTAAAATCTCAATGTATGTATCGGAGAATGATTTTTATTATCAATGTCGACAATATCGCTTTTCAATATCTCGGTAATGTCAATCATGTTGGTAATATGGGATCCAATACGGCTGATATTATAGTCTTAATATAGCCTCAAAACCCATTAGGATATCGTCGATATATATCGGAATATGATATTTGAAACCATGCTCAATGTATGTGAAGTCCTTAGCACTTATGATAACTATGATAATTTTTGTCCTCAATATTGTGCTATGTTGATATCTCATAAAACTAACAGTGTTTTAGGATCATATATTCTTTTACAATAATGGCCACTGGGCCTAGGTGGGGTTGACCATTGCCCCCATGGTATTTCTTCATGAACTGTTGTTCGCTGATTGACAAGGTGGATATCCTGGTGCAGTCAACAGTTTAATGTCTTGGCCTGTGACTCAGTGATTTATTCTGATCTTATATGATATGTAACATTATATGAGTCCAGATTATTACATGATGTTTCAGCCTCCATTTGAGCTCAAGGCATACCTTTCAATTTCAAATCTGATCCTTATCGTTCCCATGTGGATTTTACTATAGTTTTAATGTATGAGGAAGGAGGGAATAGTAAAGGAGAAAGGGGCTTGTGTTATAGGTGGAAAAATGTATATTCTTTTCCTTTGCTACATTGATAATAGTTTTTTTTTTTCCTTTCTAGAGAACATCATGTTTCCATAACTTTTTTGTTAACTTCCTAATTATTATTTCCCCTAACTCTTAACTTCTTTAACATTACCAAATTCTTCATTTCGTTAACGTTACTGATATGATTTCAAGACTGTCTTCATACTTGATCAGAACATATAGGCGAAGTTTAGCATGATTGCAGGCTGCTTCACATGTATTGGAAACCTTCATTTTTTAGATGATCAGAATGCTTTGGAAACCTTGGGTTCTTATTATTAAATTCATGTATTTTATTTATTCTGATGAACATAAACTAAGATTCTTATAGTTCTTCAAATTGACCTTTCCCTTTCTTTCAAACAATGTTAATTGTCGAATCAACTTAAACTTCGTGAGAAGTGGCCAATAATCATGTTTTCCTATTAGGGTCTGTTTGGTTTAAGGAATTGGTGTGAAGTGAGGAATAGGAAGTAAGATTTATTTCCTTTAGGAAAAAGGGAAATGAGTAGTAAGTTTTCTGTTGTTTGGATGGTTGTTGGGATGTGGTTTGGAAAATTTTTCGTCTTTCCGGTGTTTGGATGGTAAGAAAAGTGGAAATGGAAAAGTTGACCACAAAGTTGACCGCAAAATAATATTAAAATAAAATTAATTAAGAAAATAAAAATAGATTGTAATTAGAATGCAAGTGAGATTTACATGACCAAAATTAACTGTTTTATGCTATAACTTATTATAAATGAGATTTACATGACCACAAATTAACTGTACACTCTGGAAGTGAGAAATGGTTGTGTAAAAGAGAGATGAAAAAGGGAAAGGGGTTTTCTTATTTTCCTTTCCGTGTTTGGATAGATAGGGAATGAGCAATTATACTTCCCCACTTCCTCACTCACTCGGAATCCTAACATCCAAACACGCCCTTAGTCGGCTGAAGATCCACAAATTCTTCTCTTTCCCACACTTTTCTAAGAGGAATAATTTCATTAACTTAGAGGGTTGTCTGTGGTTGACAGAACATGATCATCTTCCCTCACCTTCTTACTTTATCTTCTGTTCTAAAATTAACTTATTTTTTTTTTGAGAATTAGACTCACTCCTGCATAGTGACTAACTATAGAAAATTGTCAGAATATATTCTTAAAATACCTAGGAATAAAAAGCTGATGGCAATTGAGTATTGAAAACTTCTATACTTGTCTATGGTTCAAACACATTGTCTTAACTGATCCAAGGCATATTTCGAAATTTTGTGGTCATGCTCTACCCACTTAAATAAATGATCAAGTACAGATTGGGTCAGATATTATGCGGGGGCGGGGATCTCAGAGGAACAATTTCATTAACATCTTTACTTCAATCTTGTGTTCTGTAGCTAACTTGTGTTGTGCGTGGTTGACAGAACACAAGGTCAACTTGAAACTTCCATACCTGACCCAGATTCCAAACACATTATTTTAACTGACCCGAGTTCTGTTTTGAAATTTTATGCCCATGCCCTGCCCACTTAAATACATGGTCAAATACAGATTGGATCAGATTTATGCGGGCTAGGTGGGTATGACTAAATCAGTTTGGCCTTTAAAATAAGTGCATTTGGTCCTTCCAGTTACATTTGTTGGCCTATAAAAGAAATTTATTTTCATCCTAATGCTGGCTTCATGAATTGTCCTAATTCCTAGGAATTGTCACCACTTGGACACTAAAAAGATTTGGTAGCTTTCGAAAAACACTATATACTACATATTTCTTTACAATACATGAAGAACATTTGTCATATCTATAATACTTCTCATGATTCAGTACTCTTTATGGTACATCACAAAAATCAGAATTTATACAGTACATGTACATCTGAAGTTTTCCAATTCCACACAACTACATCTGAACATATATGTGATGTGAAGGCAGAAGGTTCTATATGAAATATTTTCCACGTCTTAACACGTGGAGGTTTCAAATGTTTCATTTAGAGTTAAAAATATGCATTTTGTCCCCTTTGTAATTTGCAACCTATAGGTTGTGAAGGTTCTATATGAAATTACTTTCTCTGCGTGTATGCTGCGCGGGGGGTTGGGAGGGGGTGGCGGGGGCGGGGGGTTCATTTGTATATATATGTGTATATAAAGTTATGTGCTATTGCCTTCATATAGTCTTACGACAAAAGAAAGCAGTTTAGGCAAGTCGCATCAAACTGTAATAGCTAATTCAAGCCATAATAACAAGGGAAAATATCAACACCCAAAAAAGAAGGTAGAATGCACATGAGTTCCACTCAGCAACTGTTTGGTTGGCGGAATCCTGTTGGTGGAAACCAGATTTGTTTGGGCCCACATCAAATTTTCAGCAATTGTGTTTAGTTGCATTTTTTTGGAGGGGGAAAGGATGTGGGCCCCATGCCCGGGTTCACTTTTTTCTCTCAATCGGTTTCTTCTGCGGATGAGAGAAAACTGGTGGAAATCTGCCACCATGGGCCCCACTTGAGAGCTTTCCATATTCCAAAGGAAAGCTGATAATGTGGAGCCCACTCTAAGTTTTTTCAATCCTTTTTTAGAGCCAAACAGGCCCTCAGGTGAAAAGACCTTTACCTTTTTTCTAATTTGTTTGGATTAACTTTTTTGACCATCTAAACTTTTTCGCAAAGAACCCACTCTCGTAGGACTCCTAAACTGGCTCAGTCACCTTCTAGATTTTCTGTTAAAACGTGAAATTATGAATTATTGTCACCGACCCGTATTATAACTCCACAACTCCGAATAAATATCCAAATGAATGTGTAACTTGCAAATAGCACCTTAGTTACTTAGGAAAGAACCTAGACTTGATCTTTTGACTCCAAAATGGTACATCCACACACCCTATTTTTTCCCCCTATCACTTGAGAAGCGATAGACTGGAGGTTGTGCAAAGTGGACATGTCAATGGAAACCTGGTGCTCAAATGTGTGCTAGTTTATCCGCATCAAGGTTCTTCACCATATATCACGATCGATAAATACAACTACTTCAAAAGTTAACCAAATGATAGGCTTGTTATGATTGAAAGACCATTTGGTGTGCATTTGCAAGCATTTTTTTTTTTTTTACTTTTTTCATTTATGCTTTTTAGATATCGTGGATTTGTAATGTTGGTTCCCACCTTGTTTTTTACACCAATGGCATTGTAGATCAAGTTGGATCATTTGGACCGTGTCTCATCACTTCATATCATTTCTGACGCTACGGTATGAAGGACAATCCCAGTCAAAAATCCAGACCAGTCATCAGGAATTTATTTATTTCACGAGGCTGAAAATCAAAATCCGTCTAGCTAATCGATCATTATGGAACAGATACTTTGTTATCCTACTTTAGTAACTACAAATCTACATGAGTTTTCCTACAAACGGTTTGGTTTGTTCACCAATATCATTATATAATAGTTGCCTTAATATTGAAAGGTTTGATACTTTGTTAACTATAAATGCATTTAAGAAGGTCCTAAAATGTTAGTTTATGAATTTGCAGTGAAATGGACAAGGTTGACTGGATGAATAATATGAATTCTCTGTCTGGATACCATGCAATTTATTACTATGCTATAACTGCATTTGTCTTATTTAAGAATTAGTCTCATGTGTATGCTGTAACACACATGCAATTAGCTTTTCATTTGCATTATTCACAGTTTTAGCAGTTTCTTCTTTCGCATGAGGAAAGCTTAATTCTTTGTTCATGGTTTTGAGAGATTCAGGACCACTTTGTTTTATGATTTTCAAATTGAGAAAGTTCAAACGCTTTTGAAAGTTGTTTGTAATCTAATTATTGACTCTTAAATTGATTGAACTCTCATAGAAATTAGGATCATGCATAAAAATTTTCTCCAACAATTCCTCAGTATGACTTGGAACTAGTATAATTTATTTTTAAATTTTGGATCTGAATGGGGATTACCTGAGCTTGGTAGGACTAGATAGCCGCCTTAGAGGCCATCAGGACACAACACCACATGCTTTTGAGACTGCAAGGATCTAGGATAAGTTTAGATATTAATTTGAATGCAATATCATTCCACATGAACATGAGCATATGAACTATGGAGATTAGTAATTCTCCCATTAGAGGAACTGATTTAGTTGCATAAGTTTAGCCTGAAACAAACTTTCTTACCACTATTTTTGATAGTTTTGGCATGTGTAATGAAGTTTTTAGGCTTGTTTACAATAATCTTCCACATTTTTGTTATATCTGTGTCAAGAAACATCTATAAAAAGTAATAAGTTGATGCATATTAACTGTGCATTCATGAGTACCACATATCAATGTTTTAATAAGCTTGCTACAATGTTTAACCCTAACTGTTGCAATTCTCTGCGTAGCCCATGGGTTATTGCTTTAATTAATACATGGTAATAAAGCTACTATGCCTGAAGATTATGCTGCTTTGCTTCATTTTTTTTTGTTGAGAAACTGAAGATGCACATCATGAAAAGCTGCTCTCTCTCTCTCTCTCTCACACACACACACACGCGCGCGCGCGCACACACACACTCGCCACACACACGCACACACCCCCCCCTTTTCTCTCTCTCAAGCTCCGCTCCCATGTCTACAATACAAATGAGTCACATGCGCACACACGCGAGTACACCCCCACCCCTCTTTTTCTCTCAAGCTTCGATCTCATCTCCTGATGTGGGCTAGAGGGGGATTTAGGGTTTGTGGTGGGGATTTTGTAGAATTGGGGAAGAACAAGAGAAAAAGAAAATATTTGATCGCGGAGCGCCATCCGGATCTTGGCTTCACCGCGTATGATTCAATCCATGGGATTAAAATCAATACCCAAAACAAACATCTTCATTTTTTATCAAATCATTTAATTATTTTTCAAAGATCACTGCATGGCTATATATAGCCTATAACACGTGCACTATATGTGCAATTATTTATAACATCATTTCTCACCAAATCTAACCAAATTTAGATTCAAATAAATCTTAAATCTAACCAAATCAAATCTTCAAATCTTTGAATAAATATTAGCTGTTCGATTCCCCATCATTCTCCCTGGCTTGAAAAACATTCATCCCTGATGAATGTAGAGGTAGGTAGAAGGGAAGCACAACCGGGTCGAAACACATTACGCATTCTCAATCAGGCCAAGGTGGTGGTGGTCGAGAAATCAACACTAATGTGTCATGGCTGAACCAAGGTGGTGGGGGTAGATCTGGCTTTCGTGACACACTTGCTTTAAAGGATGGCCTCGAGCAATGCACAAGTAGCAAATAGAGGCTCATCCTCCTGGATGAGAACTGACAACTGTATTCCGCACCATGAATAACCTGATCTTCTTAGACCGTCTCCTGTAGAAAGATCTGCAAATGATCGTACAAGTCAGGCGATCTAAGGACACTGAAACCCTCGCAGCTGGTGAAGATGGCACTAGCTCCATGACAATTTCTGCTGGTAGGTCTGCTGAAGTCTCTACAAGAGGTTCTTCTATCTCTGGCTCTGTCCGGGCTCATTAACAATTGTTGGCTCTGGCTCAACTGTAACTTCTAGTTCTGGCTCTGGCTCAGCTGCAATTTTTGGTTTTAGTTTTGGCTGTGTCAATCTTTGCAGTATGACTCGCTACATATCTCTCTAGGGCCTCTCGAAACTCAGTCCAGATATCGGCAAATGATCGGCTCTCGGGCTCGGGCTTTTGCTCAACATTGTAGTCTGCTTCAAATGCATAAAGGTGTGGAGCATACAAACTATGAAAATGATCTTGTAAGACAACTCAACACTGATCGTTGATATGATTGTCTTTTCACCACCAATATGCCTGTCCGACCAGCCTCATTTGTGCATACTGGTACTTCTGCTCAGATGTCAGAGAGAAATAACTGAAGAACTTTTCAAGATTATTTTTCTACTTTTCATATCCATCATGAGAATTCCGAAAATACGTGATAGCTGCATACACACATCTCGTTCGACTTCCTTATCATCAGCATCAATATTTATATATCGGTCACAAAAGTAAAAACTCATGATGAAAATTTAGTACATAGGTTCAGAGGTTGCCCAAGAATCGCAACGATTCGAACTGGACTCAGATCGGTTAGAACTGTGACCTGAAACACTGATCTTCTGCTGCAGGAACAATACCGGTACCAAATACGAGCTTGTGGAGGTCCGATCTGCTATCTAACTGCTGTGAAATCTTTCCAGTAGCTCTGGAACTCAGTCACGCATCCAACGCTTCAGACAGAACTCGAATCAGACCCAAACGGGATAAAACTGACTCCAGACTGCGGCTGTGCTCTGCAGTGAACAGTAACCGTGAACAGTAAAGTTAGTGTTCACGGAACAATAAATATTTTTTTTTTGAAGTGGATTTTTTGTGGAAGGAAACAAGTAAGAATTTGGCTCTGATACCAAATTGATGTGGGATGGAGGGGGATTTAGGGTTTGTGGTGGGGATTTCGGAGAATTGAGGAAGAACATGAGAAGAAAGGAAAGATATGAAAGCGGATCGCAACTCGGATCTTGACGTCACCGCCTATGATTCAATCCATAGGATTAAAATCAATACTCAAAATAGTTTTATTTTTTATCAAAATTATTCAATTATTTTTTAGAGATTACTATATGACTATATATAGGTTACAATAAGTGCACTATACGTGCAATTATTGATAACATCAAATCTCACCAAATCTAACCACATTTAGATTCAAATAAATCCTAAATCTAACCAATTCAAATCAAATCTTCAATTCTAAATTCAAAATCTGAATAAATACTAGCCGTTCGATTCCCATCACCTATCCTTTCATATATCCGCCAATATTACAGAATGGGAACTAGCACCATCAAGTGCTCACGTTTAATACTTCAGTTGTCTCATCTCTCTTTGAACGTTCTAAGGTTGTCTGCACAGTTACTTTTCTCCGACAACTGCCATTACCCCACAACATCCATATCTTGCCATAATAAATCCATGTCTCACCCTATTTCTTTTATTTTTAAACATAAAAAGGTTAAGAACATATTACTTTTTTATTTTGTCTTTGAAGCTTACCCTTTAAGGTTTATGTACTGTGATGTATTGCAATATATGTGTTCAGGAATGCTCTAGACGTTCAGAGTGATCATGGTAAAAACGTGTAAAAAGTCAATATAGTTTCGTCAAAGCCAAAATAAGATTCTCAGATGTACCAAAACAAACCTTAGTTCGTTCTTTCTCTTTCTCTAGCTACTATTGAGAAACTATTCTTCAGATGGCTGTAAACATAATTTATTTAAACAGACAAATTACCCCTTACCATATACTATTTTCATAATGACCCATGTTTCCTTGTCGTTGTCCTGCTGTATCCATATCAAATGCATGTGGTACCTTATTCGGTGGTTCTTTAGCAAGAAGCAACTCTTTGTTGGTTTGTTAAGATCAAATGAAATGAAAAGAAAGACTCACTCAATTCAAAGAGGTTAACATATTATCTAATTTAGGACCTTACTCCAATAAGGCATACATGTACAAAACAAACAACATGGACTTGAGGAAGATTGCTCCATATGCATGCACTGTCAATTAAAAGAAAAGCTTAAATTAGTATAAATTACAATGTAAACATCATGCCCTCTCAAGGCATTCTTGCCATCAATGGCGAAGGTTCCAGATTTTTGTGGTAATCATGAGATGAACATGGAAGGATGCAAGGACTGATGTACACACTTTAATCATAGTTCATTGGTGGCGCGCACCAGAGGTATTGGATGATTGATTCCATGTCATATTCTCAGATGAGCAAGGGTTCTTCCTACCTAATCTTTGTCTGCATGAACTACCTCATCGTTGTCTGCATGATTTTCATCTGGTGACGTACCTCTATATTTAAATCCCCAAATGTAATATGTGAAGTTGTACATGTCAGTTGCATCTGCATTTTCATGCTGCCAACCCAAATTGCTTTTGACATGTTATTTAGATGAGCTTATGTACATGATCTCTAGCTGTCCTACATGTGGCTGTTGGTGGTTGACCATGGTTGTTAGACATGTTATGGCATCTGGGCTCTTAGGTAGCATTTGGCTTTCTTGACAACATTGCACTAATGTGAATATACCAGCTAGCATTTTTTGATTTTCCATCACATCAACCATGGTTAAGAACAGCAGGGAATCATTCCATTTTCCTCTCATGTTACATATATGCACTATGCGGACTTCTAAGAATTTCACAGTTATCAGAAATGCTGTTATTTCTCTATTGTCATTTGACAGTTTTAGGATATGGAATATTTTGTGATTACATTGTCCAAGAGGAGTTACATCCATTGCACCATGCAACTTGAGTTACTTAACACTCATGTAAACTTCCTAAAGTGGTATGCTTGATTTGGTAAACCATTTATGTTGATATACAGTTATTTTTAAACATCTGAAATGTAGATAAGTGTGCCAGGTAGGATTCATCAGGATTCATAGTTGGAGTGACTAGGGTCAAGGCATTTAGGGTTAGGAAGACGAAGCTGAACATGGATTCTGTAAGCTCAAAATATATATTGTGATTGCTAAGTTAACAGATGTGGCTCTTTGCAACGTTGAATGAAGAAAAGGGATATATTTAGCCATCTTCCATCAATTTGGTATACAGACTTTGTTGTTGGTTCTTATGTGTATTATTTGTACCTCTTTGTGCCAATTTACTTTAGCATTTTTATCTAGCATGTTCTGTAATTCAGCTAGCTAGCTACCATGCTTCCTTTATTATTGAAACAATCCAACACATCCTCTAGGAGTAGAATAGTAATTATACTACATATACTTTCTAGAATAATAATTATAATATATATAAACTTATGTTTCATAGTATATTTATAATGGTGTGAGACACATTCTCAATTTTATGATATGCATGTCTGTCATTTACTAGACAAGTTGTACGACTGGCACTCACATTAAGGTGTCTATTTTCCATGGTTCAAAATCTCAGTATTGGCATCAGTATCGGCCAATGATTATTAATAACAATATCGACAATATCAGCCATATCGGCGATGTGAGCCTGATATCGGGTGATATTATAAGGTTTAATATCATATTGGGTACCTTAAAACCCTATACGATATTGCCTATATATATCGAAATTGGCCAAATATTCGAGACCATGCTAATTTTCTTGTCACTGAATCTTTCATGTTGAATAAAAGTACTAGAAAAATATTAATTGTATTACAACACCATTGTCATTGAAGATGATACTTCTTTCCCATTTTATTAGAATGATAATGTTTTGTGGTCTCCAGTCGCCAAGGAAGTGAAACCATAGTTTATGTTGACCTCATAATTTCTGGATCAGTGCCTTTATGTCTTGATCATTACTTCCATTCTTCAGTTGTTTAATGTATTTTTTTATTGGTTGCTGGATTGAACTAGAAATTGCGACTGACAGTCAATAACGTACTGCAGGTTTCTAGGTCAATTGGTGATGTGTACCTAAAAATCGGAGTATAATCGGGAGCCTTTATATGTAAAGTTTCGTCTTCGTGAACCTTTCAAAAAGCCAATTCTTAGTTCAGAACCATCAATCTCTGTGCAACCACTACAACCGCATGATCAGTTCCTAATATTTGCATCTGATGGGCTATGGGAGCACCTTAGCAACCAGGAAGCAGTTGATATTGTTCATAACAGCCCGCGAAATGTAGTCTACCATCTGGACAGTGCCATACTACCTTTCCATATACTTTGCTCGAGGACTAAAGAATCCTTTCTTCTAGATGAATATTGCCTATATGGTATGCATATACATTGCTGAACTGAATTGGGGTGCACTTAGCGTGAACGATAAAGTACATGCAATTACGGTTTCTGATGTTCTTTCCTTTTGTAGGTTGAACATCTGTGAACCACAACTAGAAGACTTTTTAATATTCTTTTAATTTTGTGCTTTCTAGGTGCCTGCAGGTGCAGACACTTTATTTTTAGTTTTCAGATAGGTGTCGCGTAACAAGAAGTAAAAGAAATTCTTTGCAAGATAATAAAGGATAAAGGAAAAAGAAAAAGGGAAAAGGAAGGAAAGAAGAAACAGTGTCAACCCTTTGTTATCCTATTGTTGCAGGACCACCTGATAAACACTACAAACTATATGTGATTTTTGTCTTAAACTATTATGTCAAAACTTACTACACGTTATCTAATGATACTATCAACAAAATTGAATGGCGTTATTGCATTGTTGACTTGACCTACTGGACCTACGGGACAGAAATACAAAATTAGTTGTAATACCACAAGTATATGCGCTTTTTTAGTCATGTTATATCCAATTTTATGAGGTCTTGTATTATTATTGAGTTGATTATTAGTTTCTTAGCTTCTACTGCTGCTTGGTGACACATAAGCACACATCCACATACACAAGCATATGCCTGAGTAGTAACTGTCCCTTATCTAAAATTTAATATATTTTATGTATTTGACACCCGTATTTGTGTCATTGAGTGACATCCATGCCCGTGTCGACCAAATCAAAGATGCGATCACCCACTTTGCCCCATTATTTGTACTACCCTGCTGTTTAGTTTGCCTAAGACTTGTCTAGACTGTCTAGTGAAATAGTGTACCTTCAGGTCAAAGAACAATACTTAACCTTGAATACCATTCCTCTAGTTCCAACAGTTTGTTTATGTTCATGCTGGGGGTGGGGGTAATCAGATAATCAGAATCCTTAACTTCTCATTATGATTTAACATGCTGTACAGAAGTGTGCAACACAATTGATGACCAGGCAACCATAACAGTGGTAAAGAATGTTCAACCTTATATATGTACTCTCTGTACCACACAACATGTGAGATATCAGGTGCTAGACAAGCCATTCTCACCCATGGACAAGTACTGTTGTAGAGTGATCATCACTTTTCTCCATTTCTTCTACTACCTTGGCACTCCCATTTTCCATATGTCACTCATCCAAACTGTCTAGTGACTAGTTCCAGGTCAAAGGACTGCGAGTCCTTGCAACAACACACCCTCCAATACCAACAAAACATAATGAGTTCTCAAGGTGGAATCAGCTTTTCTTCTCAATGCGATGTGACATTCTTTAAACAAGTATAAAACCTTTCTCAATGAACTGAAGGACAGCCAGCCATATTTGGCATTGTCAATATGCAAGCTTACAAGTATGTTGCCCCTCTGCACGACAAGCTTGTAGGTTTCAATTTCTACACACATCCATCATCATCCCATTGGCAAGTAACTAAGGTGATCAAGAGTCATCTGTCCTATCCTGACGTGGATTGGGCAGATAATGGGTGAGATAGATATTCATGCATTTATCAGTAGCTATTATAAAGCTAGTTTTTAAATACATTTATTATACACCAATTTTGTTTATTACTTTATATATTTACAGCTGATTCTACATGTCTTGATATGTTGAAACTTGGAGAAATGCCATGCCATATTCGAAACTTGGGGATTTTAATTTTGTCTTATTGTTGCTACTCAGCCAAACTGTCTAGTTCCCTAAGGTCAAAGGACAATGCAAGTTCTGGAAACATGTCTCTAATATTAATGAAATGGAAAGAATTTTGAGGTTGAATCAGCTTTTCTTTGCTTCTTAATCCGATAGGATATCCTTTAGACAAGTGTACAACCATTCTCGATGAACTGATGGACAGCAAGTCATATTAGGCATTGACAATATGCGAGCTTACAAGTTTGATGCTACTATGTACGGCAAGCTTGTTGATTGTTTCAAGTGCTACACACAATCCATCCTCTCATGGCCAAGTACACTAGGGAGTCCAGAGTCATTTATAGTGCCTCCCTTTCATAGCATGGATTAGGCAGATATGTGGGTTAGCAAGCGATATCTATTCATGCATTTATTAGTAGCTATTATTAAAACAAGTTTCGATTGCATTTATTATATACGTAATATGTTTATTACTTCATATATCTACAACTGCTTCTCAATATCCTGACATGCTTGAAACTTGGGAGCATAGGCCATGAAATGGTTGGAACTTAAGAATTTTGATTGTCTTTTTGTTTCTATCTGCAAATTATGTACTTTTAGAAGAAACCCCCAGCCATTTTCGCACCCCCACCCCCGAATTATAAGTTAAGATATAGTGGAAAACTTTATAGAGGAAATATGTTTTGCCGGAGTCTCGACTTCGGCTTTATGTGTGCCTCTAATTTGTATGCACTTTCTTATAGCAAATTTATTATTTTCTCACCCTGCTTCTAGACATTTTCCTAAATTTAGGAGAATTTGAAAGAGGAAGCCAATTTGCCTTTTCAGAATTTTGACTAGTCCTTATCTTATCTATAGTTTCTTGGCAAGAAGTTGGCACTAATTATGAGAGGTTGATGACAACTTAATAGCTTGGTTGATAGCTGGTCAGTATACTTTGTCAATCTTCTGGAAAGCCTGGTTCCATAGCTGATCCCATCTTGATGAGATTATATCAAATTGGGGGTTGACTCATGTATGAACCGGTTCCTTTTTCTTCAGTTAAGATATAGTGGAAAACTTGAGAAGATATGGGTCTTTATATTGGTTTACTACATTCTAAAGGATTTGCTCATAAATGTCCTGAACTCTTTGGGTGAGATAACAGCAGATCGTCGGCTGACTCATGTATTGATTTTCTTTCCTCTCATGACTGATGAAGGAACAAGTCAAGTAGCCATTAAATAAAAATGGCAACTCAAGTTTCTGATACATATTGATCCATTCGTAATTGGTTAAGATTGTGAACTAGCAGCTTATATAAATAGGTTATGTTGGTTAATGAGTCAACATAGAGTTCGGATGGTTACGTCTTCATATACCATCTTATGTAATGACCATTAAGTTCTTATGGTTGCAATTTTGAATTAGACAAAAAGTCTCACGATTCTGGCACAAACTGATGGACGGTTAATAGTCTGCTGTAAAAACTCCTTAGTTGAACTTTCTCAACTTTTGAGTTATGCTCCATAAATGGAATCATTTTTTATAGAAATGCTTGGATGTTGGTGGTTGTGATATAACATTGTATTAACATTTCAGAAGAAATGTTTTTTCTGAAATATCTCAAATCTTCCATATTTAGAAAAAATGCGTGCCAGATCATTAATTTGCTAATTTACCCTTCAAACCATTCTAGATTTTTACCCGCTGTGTCAGTATTTTAGAACAGAAATAGAATATTTTGTTATTTTGTTTTGACTGAGATTAATTTTTTTCCCCCCTCAATTGACTGAAGTGCCCCTTTATCTATTTCTTTTTCTTTCCTTTCTTCTCCACTTCTCTTCTCCTTTTTCTTTCTTCCTCTTAACCCAAACAATGAACCCACTTTAATTTCTCCCTCTTAACCTCTGAATCGGACAGAAGTATTTAAGAATGAGAGGTTAATTTAAGATCATTTTGGAGATGTAAAAACAATGAGCTTTGTTTATCTAGGTTCTATTGGGGCTGTTTGGTTGCAAGGAAGTGGGTGGAAGTAAGGAAATAGGGAAGTATAATTGCTCACTTCCCTATCTATCCAAACACCGGAAAAGGAAAATAAGAAAACCTCTTTTCCTTTTATCTTTTCTCTTTTACACAATCATTTCTTCACTTCCAGAGTGCTACAGTTAATTTTGTGGTCATGTAAATCTCATTTGTAATAAATTGTAGTACAAAACAGTTAATTTTTTGACCATGTAAATCTCACTTGCATTCTAATTACAGTCTATTTTTTATTTTTCTTAATTAATTTTTATTTTAATATTATTTTACGGTCAACTTTGTGGTCAACTTTCCCACTTTCACTTTCACATTACCATCCAAACACCGGAAAAGACAAAATATTTTTCAAACCACACTTCCCAACAACATCCAAACACCGGAAACTTACTAACCAATTCTCAAGTTCCAAAGGAAATTATTACTACTTCCTCAATTCCTCACTTCCTCACTTCCACCCTTAACCAAACAGGCCCAAAAAGGAAATATAGTAGACATTTAAATAGAGTTGAATGCAGTTAATGATGAAAGTACTCTTGGTGAAGTGTCTCTCTCCCTCCTCTTATCATATCCAAGGTTTGTTCACTTTCATCTTTTATTTGATTTTAATACCTGAGAAAGGCAGAGCCACATGTTAATGACTCATTCTCGTGGATTATACTCTCATGATCGCTAGATGCGCATAATATTTCAGAATTTTGTTGAATGTGGTTGATCACTTTCTGATAATCCATGAAAAAATGAGGTGATATTTACTATATGAACTAATAGAAAATTTATTTGAATTCGAGCTCTGTACTTGGCGTGCTAAAAGATATACATGCAGGGAATTACACAAGGTTTTAGTAGTTTTGAAATTTTCATGCATGTTATGTTACTTTCATGGATGTTAAATGTTGTAAGCTACTTGTATAATGGTCTGTTGATATCATGTGTTTCTTTGTTATTGCCTTCTGTTTGCGTACCCTGATTATGCTAGAATAAACCAAAGTTGTTTCATAATGAACAGAGCTGTCACTTTGTAGCTCAACTGCATTCAAGTTACATAGCGAAACCTTTTAATGTATTTATGTATCTCAAGTGTCTATTGGTGTATTTTTCTACCTTATGACAAGCATGGCTGTATATATCACATTTTAATGGTGGTGGTGTGAATAAATAGTCATAAATCTGCAGTACCTGCAAGAGGGCCATGTGTAAACACTGCTGCTCATTATAAAAACATATTAGATGGACACGCACTCTAAATTACTGTTAAAACTCCTTGCAGGGAATTGCCCGGAGGCTTGTGAAAGCTGCACTCCAGGAAGCAGCCAAGAAAAGGGAGATGAGATACTCTGACCTCAAAAAGATCGATCGTGGGGTCCGTCGGCATTTCCATGATGATATAACTGTTATTGTCGTCTTCCTCGACTCAAATCTTGTTAGCCGTGCGAGCACAACAAGGGCCCCAAATCTCTCAGTGAGAGGGGGCGGCGTCAATCTTCCTTCGAACTCTCTTGCACCTTGTACTACACCGACAGATGCCTCCTGATGTGAAGCAAGTCCGGATACATCTGGAGAAGTGAAGCAAAGTCATGGCGGTTACGCCACGAGTAGATGCAAGGTTAAGGGAGGTAGGAACTTGTTTTAATCTATGGATGCTGGAACATTGCGAAGAATCAGTCTCTACCTCTGTTACTATGTTTTTTCCTTATAAAAATGTAGGGACTATGGGTTAGTTACCATTTATTTTCATTTTCTTTATCGAAACTGGGTTCCGTCTCCTTGTAAATTCTGTGGAACACCTTCCTTTGCAATCTAATCCTTCTTTCATCTCTGCCTGTATTTCGCGGCGTTATATCTCTTACTGCATGATATGGCCAGCGACGTGCGTATGCAAGTCTCTTTGATTGTCATTTCTTCTGCTGTTTCATTTAGGAATATTTGTTGTGTAACCAAATGTGTCTCCATTGCATATCTGCTAGTATGATGTGTTTTTATGTTGGCAGTGCCTGTTCCTCGTTGCTGTTACTCGTGCAGTGGGATCTGATTGAATCTAACCCATGCTCAGATTCGGATTAAAAATTTTGAGTTATGATAAAGGTTTTGCTGTGGAATTGAATTTGAGTATGAATATTGTTAGTTCCCTAAAATTTTGCCTGATTTGCTGGATTTGAATGCAAATGTGAATCCAGACAGGATGAAAATATGGTAGAAAGTTATTGAGTGCTGTTAGGATTCAGTGTCCCAAATCCACTTGAAGGATAGAAGAGAAACTTGACACAAGGGAAATTTAGATTTAGCGTCACATGGAATAAAATAAAACGTGTGTGTGTGCATGATATGAGCCCTCAAAGAGGAATATTACAAGAGAGTTGGGTCTTATTTCTGAATGTATGGTTTGAGCTCTCTCAAGGATTGGATATGGTAAGAGAATCAGACTTTATTTGTGGATGCATAGTGTTACAAGAGATTGATAAAAAAAATTTCTGATAAGCTCATGGTGAAAATTTGATCGAGTTAAGAATTTGTAAAGCCAAGATTTAGGTGCGACAAGAAGGTGTGTTAGGGTGAAGACGAGGATAGTGAGCTGGACGAGTAGGCTTGGGGTGAGGTCGAGGGTGAAGACTACAAATCCTCATGATCACTCTCCTGCCTTTCTCCTGACCCCACACGATAATTTGGTTCATGTATGTGAACCACACACACATATTATAAGAGGCCCAATTCTGATTGATACGTGAGATTGACCGTCTTATAATATTATAAGAGGTTGAAAGACTTTAAAGTTTTGTACTCTTGAAATCTGACAATTTTTCACGTGTTAACACATGATTGACCATCTTATAATACGCGTGTGTGTGGCTCACACACATAAGCCGAATCCACTTAGAATATGCTTCAAACAATTGGTCGGTGTAGACTCGAGAACGATGCTCCGACAATCAAATTAGTAAAATTCAATGAAATCTCCAAAGGAATGGAAGGAAGAGAGAACAAGAATTAATTCATGCCTATGGAGGCCCCTTGGACCCATATTTGCAGTCATGGGTTTATCCGAGATCCTGCCTAGTTAACAAATATCTAACTACGTTAGTTGACCTTGCTCTTTAGGCATCTTCATAACAACTCGTTAATTTGTTCAATTTTCTCCCCTAAATATTATACGTATTACAAGTGTTCTAATAAGTTTTGGCTGTGGATATATAAGTGGACCACTGGACTGGACTTTAGTTAAGTGGGTTGATCTATGCTCCAAGATAACAAAAACAACCGAGGTCAAAGGAGGTCAGTATGACTCTCGATCTAAAGCCCTCTGACTCTTAAGTTGGCTCTTGTCCGTGGTGAATCCCATAAAAGGGAATAAAAGATTGCAAGAGTTAGGGTCGTTAGGACATACTTCTCTGGAGGGACTATACGTGTTTTGGATGAGCCAAACAAGCTCGCGAGATCAGCATGAGCTTTATCAGGTCGGTCAGGGTGTCAGGTTGTTGATGCGCTGACTGATCGGCTTTGCAGGTCTCTGACGTGCCACCCAGGCGGCTTTGCAGGCCAGTAGACCCCTTTTGTCTCTTTTGTTCTGCTGTGCTTGTCTCGTACTGCACTCGTGGGATGGGCCGGCTATAAGGAGAGTGTGGAAGTGAGCTTTTATCGTGGGCCCCTCAACTTGGGCTAGTCCAGTCTGAGCTGCCCATACAACAAGGTATTGGAGGGGCACAATTATTGCCACCCCTAAAAATGATAAGAGTCCCCCATAAATTAAAGCGACCCAAAATTGATAAAGGCACCCGCAAATTTTTTTAAAATGGTCAAAATGTCATTTCCTTCTTCTCGTCCCTCACCGACGAACCCCCTCCCCCCTCCTGCGACCCCCCTCCAACGGCGAATCCTCCTCCTCCCCCTCCCCCTCCCCTGTCCACGGCCGCCCCCCTCCTCCTCCCCCCACCCAGGCCGCTCCTCCTCCTACCCACTCCCCCCCACCACTCCTCCGCCCCCCCCACTTCCCCTCCACCTGCGCCTCGGCCTCCCCGCCCCTCCTCCCTCGGGCCTGTTTGACCAGGACTGGCTGAACAGAACTCCCCTCCCAGGTCGCTCCTCCTCCTCCCCCCACACTTTTCCCCCACCCGCCCCCCTCCCCAGCCTCCACCCGTCGAAAGTTGATCTCATATATATATATATATATATATATATATATATATATATATATATATATATATAGAGAGAAATGTAAATTAGCTGACACAGGAGGTAACTCCCTCCTATGTCGCACTCAAAAATCGTATTTTCCGAGTGAATTTTCAAGATCCGACCGCACATTATCATCTTCATATTCTAAGATATACACATATAAAAAATCAAGTGATTTGAAGTTCGTTTACTTATTGATCTAATCGTTCCATTTTGTTCTATTGTTAAAAAACCGTTAATGTTTGAACCCAAGAAAATGGAGTAAACAAACTTCAAATCACTTGATTTTTTATATGTGTATATCTTAAAGTATGAAGATGATATTGTGCGGTCGGATCTTGAAAATTCACTCGGGAAATTGATTTTTGAGTGCGACATAAGAGGGAGTTGTCTCCTGTGTCAGCTGATTTACATTTCTCTCTCTCTCTCTCTCTCTCTCTCTCTCTCTATATATATATATATATATATATATATATTATATATATATATATATATATATATATATATATATATATATATATAGAGAGAGAGAGAGAGAGAGGCAGAGGTTGGGTATACTCACTGCACAATTCAAAATTGGTATAGGAAGCAAGCACTTGCCTCCTAAAAGTAGGGAACAAAGCGCATTATAGTTTTTTTAAAATTCCAATTTTGCTTTTAAAAGCCATATCATGATTCTCTACTAACTCCTACTCTAATTAAGTGTTTGACTGATTTAGCAAGAGTAGTGGCAGAGCCAGGGAACCCGGGGGGGGCACGGCCCCCCGGCCCCGTCGGAAAAATCTTTTAGCTCTTTGATTTGTGCCCCCCAAGGCTCGCGGTCGGGTTGGATCCAGCCGGGCACAATCCGGTGGAGACGATCTCTCCCTTATAACATGTCCCTTTGGAATGCTACTGTCTCCCTCTTCGTCAAGTCCTCGTGGACCCACAACGCCGCCACCATCGCCCCTTTCCTTGATGAGCGCTCAACCAGGCTTCGTCGGATCCTTGATTTGTTAGGAGGGTCATCTCTATTCTGTCACCGCCTTTGTTGATTTTTGTTTCGGACATAAAGGGGGAGAACATTATTTTGTGTTTACTTTAACCCCTTTGTTGATGATTGATAAAAAGGGGGAGAAGTATTTTAGTATATATGCATGTTTTTCCTTACTTTATACATAAAGGGAGAAGAATTTTTTATGCATATTGGTTTGTTTTGCAAAAAGGAAGAGAAGAATTTGATGAGTTTTATGCTTGATTGACATGTTTATCTCCTTATGTTTGCATACATGTTTGTTATTTTTACGAGCTTTAATTGAATATATATTTGTTTATTGTTATGCATGAGTTAAGGGGGAGCTTTTTTGAAGCTTTACTTTAATCCATGCATATATAACTCCATGAGTTTTGTCATCATCAAAAAGGGTGATTTTGTTGGCCCAAAGGCTCATCATTCTAGTTTTGATGATGATTAACTCACGTAGTTATAGTACTAATGATCTTGTGTTTAATTTGTCTCAGATTTGTGATCAAGATCTTAGTAGGTGTTTTAGCTTCAACAAAGGATTTAAAGTCAAGTTTTGGAGCTAACACGGTTTGATTCAAGAGCTTATGCATCAAGACCACATCAAGTACTCAAGAGGAGTCTATCTCTTTGGATCAAAGTTTGGACCAAGTCAAGAAGGAGAAGAAGACTTCAAGTGAAACCATTCAAGAGAAGACTTGAGTCTAGATTTGTTTTATTAAGATTTTATTTTTAGATATAATGTAAAGGATAGAATAGTTGGTGGATTTCTCAAGTACATATACACACACACTCAAGATTTATTTGTGTTTTCATAAAAGGATTTTCATTGGAAAAATTTTGGTTTGGTTTTTTTGGAGTTTCTTATATACATATGTTTAACCAAAACCATTTTAGTGCTTATTGTCAAAAACATAGATATTTCATCATTTATGTGTGATGGATCATATCCATACACACTATGCTTTAAAAGTGTTTAAAATATCTTGTTTTTGTATTTGGAGAAGTTTTGAAAAAATCTATTTGGAAAAATACAGATTTTGTTTTATGCCAAAATTTCTAAGTTACAAAAATAGTTCAAAATGTTTGTAACATGTTTTTATTTTACTCAAACATGTTTGTATATCAAAGTATTATACTGAACTTATTTTTGTAGATTTTTAGAAATTTTATGGGATTTTATTAAAGGAAAAATACCAAGTTTTCAATCCCTTCAAAGTTCTGTTTTGGCTTCTGTCGGTCGATCGGGACGGTCGATCGAGCCAGGAGTCGGTCAACTGAGTCGGTCGACCGACGTGCACAAGCGTGCACGCCTTGTTTGGCTAGAGGGCCGGTCGACCGACCCGGTCGACCGTCCAGAGAGCTCTGCTCTCTGGAAATCCCCGGTCGACCGGCAGAGAGTTCTGCTCTTTGTTTCCAGGCCACGGTCGACCAGGCCGGTCGACCGCTGGTTCAACGGTCAGAAATCTGATCGTTGGCCGGTCGACCGACAGTAGTCTGGACTGCTGTTTTGCCCCAACGGCTAGTTTTTCCTAGCCAATAAAAGGGGGCTCCCATGGACTGTTTTAAACAATATTTTAAGGAGAGTTTTAAACCTAGTTTTTCTTATCTATTTCAGAGGTTTTCTCCACTTGTTTAAGAGCCAAATACTTCCATTCAAAAGGAGAGTTTATCAAGAGTTTTCAAAAGTGATTTTCTTGTGTTTTCCAACAAAACTTCAATCCTTATTTTTCTCACAAACACTTGAGCTTTCCATTGCTATATCTAACCTATAGGAGAGTTGTTGTGAGATTGTTTTTAGGTGATCAAGTGTTTAGATCACCAAGAGATCTTTCTTGTATTTGAGGAGGCGGACTTGCGGGTTTGCGGTGTTTCGAGTTCTAGTGAGAGCTCTTTGTAGAGGTGCGGCCTCGGCAAGCTTGCGTGCTTGCGGTGTGTAGTTCTCGCGGGAACAAGAGAGGGACTAGAGAGTCCAAAGAAGTTCTAATGTGAACTCGCTTGTAGGTGTTGCGGCACCGAGTGATCCGGTGGGATCGATTATAGTGAAAATCCTTCATAGTGTTGAAGGCGGGGACGTAGAGCAAGTGTGCTCGAACCTCGAAATAATTCTCCTGTGTTTGCGATTGCTCTCTCTATCTCTTACTTGTCTTTCTATCTTGCATGCTTATATTGTCTTTATCTTTATATGCTTGATATACATTGTGCTTAATTGTTATATGCTTGGAGATTATTTGCTAACACTTGTATTCAACCAAGAGAGGCAAAGCGGCACCTCAACTCTTATCTAGAGGAATCTTGAGGAGTTAGTCCAGAGCCATTTACGAAGAATCCGGCTACACTCTTGTGTTATACCTGGTGTGTTTAGCGTTAGAAGTTTTAGTTTGCATAAATAGTTTTTATTCCGCATTAATTATAATCACCTATTCACCCCCCTCTAGGTGATTACAATTGGTATCAGAGCCACGTGCTCTTGATTTGGGTCTTACAACTTAGAGTTAAAGATCCTCATTTTATAGCTAATCATAATATTTGTTTACACACACATGGATTTCATGTTACCTCCTACTTTTGACATTCTTAACATCCAAACTTGGAAGGTTAAAATGTCTATGTACCTCAAAGGCCTAGGCATTCATGTTTATCTTGCTACTATTAAAGATTCATATTGTTCAAATAGCAAGTATATTAAGGCTAACTCAAAAGCCATTCATACTTTGAAGAGTACCCTAAATAATAATTATTTATGTAGGGTTGCTAATCTTGACTCGGATTTTGTAGTTTGGAACACCATCATCTCCCTTAGCGAACAAGAACAATATTATGGGGGGAGCGACTCGGATGTTGGAAGTGAGACTTCCAACGTATGCTACATGGTCCAAGGGGATAACCCTCTTGAGGTAACTACCGAATCCGAGCTAGAAGAGGATGTTGATATGCCATACAATGAACTTGCTTCTTTTTGTCAACAACTCCTAGAAAAATATGACATGCTTAAAAAGGATAATAAGAAAATGAAAAATAAATTTGATGCCTTGTTAAATGAAAAAGATTCTTTACAAGATAAATTGGAATATTTTTCAAAAGAAAATGAAAGTTTGAAAAATAAAAATATTTCCTTACTTTTTAAATTAAATGATCTTTGTGAAGGAAATACTTCATTGAAAAATAAAATTGTTTGTGGAAAAACAAAAGGAAGTTGCTTTGAATGAAAATAACTCTTTAAAAAGAAAAATTGTTGAAAAAAAAAGGTTAATGTTTCTAAAAAGAAAAAGTTTGTTGATCATGCTTTTCATGCCACAACTATTGATAAAAATGAAGTTCAATTTTTGAAAAATAAAATAGATTGTTTGAGCACAACTTTGAGTAAATGTACATTTAACCATTCTAAATTGGAATCCTTATTTCAAAAGAAACAAGCTCCACGTATTCATGCACATCACCCACACATGCATATGTGATTGAGGCCAAACCTGCACAAAAAATACGAGATTATAGAACTTAAGAAAGGAAATGTGCAAGTGCTCAATACTTCCGCTATAGCAAGTGGCTATGCGGGTCGTGATCCACAAGGAGGGTTTGCGATGGAAGCTTTACGTGTCTTTATTGAAATCGTTAAGAAAACAAAAGAAAGTTCTTCTCTGTTTATAAAGTTAAGAAAATGGAAAAGAAAGTTGTTAAAGTTAAGAAGAAAGCGAGAGATGAAGAAGGTGGAAAATCAGAAAACGAAAGAAAGCGACAAAGTACAAATGAAGTGGAAAGAAGAATGAAAACGGTTTGGAAGAAGTGGTGTTTGTGATTTACTTTACAGAAATGAAAGAAAGAAATAAAAGAGTTACTTACCTTCTTTTCGTCAAATGCTTACCTTGAGATCTTAGCTACGAAGTTACCTTGAATTAGAGGCATTCAGCGCATAGCCCATAAGATTTGAGTGTTGGTCTTCATCCACATTACATCATCAAGACTACTTCAAGAATGAAATGATACAGAGAGAGACTCTACTCCGTCGTCATGAGCTATCGATGGCACTCGCAATGGCAAGGCTCTTTCGATGCTTCTAGACTCACTTGGAAGGCAGTTGTACCAAAAAGAAAGGTAAAATAGAAAAGAAGAAGAGAACTAAAAAGAACATACAAGGAAATAACATTGATTTGATTTCATAACAATCGAAGAAAAGAAATAAAACCTTACACCAGTGTCACTCCAGCTCTAGCTTCATTCTTGTTCTTCGATGAAAGTCTGATCTCCTCTTATTTACATAAATGAAAATTACAATTACATGAAAAAGAAAAAGAAAAACCTAAACTAAGAAATGGAAAAACTAGTCTAAAATCCTAATCTGCATGGTCCTTCCTTTTGCCTTTGAGTGCAGGTATTTATAGGAGAAATGGAGGGGGTAGAGGTGGATATTCAGTTCTGATCTGCTGTTTGTTGGCTTGTTGATTGCTGAATATCACTTAACAACTGACAGAATTAGAAATAATGATCAACATAAGAGTTATAGCTCTGTCAGTCTGCTTTCTGGATCATCTTGAATCATCAGAATTGAGATTCTGTAGCAAAAGTTATGATTCGAATACTAAAATGTATCCAGTCAGAATCTGAATCAAACTTGCTTGATCTTTGCTTCAACCGATCGATTCTGAGAGGATTCTTCTCAACCAGTTTTCAACCTCTTGATTTTTCCCTGATTTACTGAGTGTGAATTAACTCTGATTTAATTCAGAATTTTTGTGGGCTTTGGGCTCATTTTTCTTCATCTCCTTAAAGAATGGGCCTGCAAATAAATTAAGCAATTAATTAGGACAATGCAGGCTTTTATTCTAAAATAAGTATGGAAATATGATATTAAATATGCAACATTAGAGACCAATCACACCCCCATACCTATCTTTTGCTCGTCCTCGAGCAAAACAACTAAACTATACTAAGGATTATTAGACCACTTTCGCAGGTCACGCGATTGCACTTAGCATGTGCAACAAGCCGTTAAACCTCTAGGTTTCCCCTAGAGGACGAGTTTTGCCTCGTGAGGGTTTTCAGCGGATTGCACCCACAAAATCCATAAAGAAAGGGAAATAAAGAGTTAGTATTTTCGAAAAGCATTTTGAAAGAGAAAAATATTTGAAATATGATTGTAAGATCTAAGCAATCTATAAGTTATAGGAAAACCGAATCTTTCATTCCTAAACTTAGTCTCTATTCAAAAATTTGTCATCAATTAAAGTAAGGAGTCAATTTGTACTTCTCATCTAGTCTATTACTTTACCCTAAGTCATATGCACCTTGTGATTGTGAAAATTTTGATTAAGGGTTCATTAACTCTAACTCTTATGCCTTATTTATTTATATATACTTTTTTTTTTGGTATTATTCCTTAGTTCTATTAGGCTTTCTAATCTGCCCATGTAACGAGCCTCTAATCGATGACTCCCAAACCAAACGGTCTTAGGGCACCAGGTGAGAAGACACCCCTAGGACTTAAGGACTCGAGCAGACAAGGCCACAAAACTAAGGATTTTATTATATGAACCTCTTTTAGGCGTGAATACTCATGATTTATTAGGCACAGATACCCAGCTTAATCAGAGGATCTAATCATCTTTCGCATAAATACTAAGGCTTGCTTAGGCCAAAGCACCTAGCTAATCAATAATTAGACTTATTCATTTTTTTTCCCAAACTTATCTAATTATCTTTCGCATAAATACTAAGGCTTGCTTAGGCCAAAGCACCTAGCTAATCAATAATTAGACTTATTCATTTTTTTATATATATATATTTTTTATAAGGCATAAGAATCTTTGTTTTTGAACCCTAAGTGTGTAAGTGTATGAAGTATGCATATTTCATCAAGGTAAAGATCAAGACTAAATTACTTTGACAAATTGTCTTCCTAACCCTAAAAATCAAACAAATAATTTTGACCAAGTATAAGAAATCTTAATTTGGATTTTCCTATTCCTTAAAATTAACTTAATTTCTTACAAAAATAAGTCAAAATATTGTTTCTATTTTTCAAAAAGTTTTTTTAAAAGTAAAGAAAAATGTCAATTTTTTTTATTTTTTTTACTTTTTTTTTAAGAAAAAGAAAAGTTATGTTAGACCCTCCCCCACACCTATCTCATGCATTGTCCTCAATGTATGAATTAATGCATAGATGCATGAAAAAGAAGAAAGGGAAGGAAAAGGTTACCTTAAGGTGGTGGTTCCGGTGGTGGTCTGATTGGTCCACGAAACATGGCCCAATCAACTTTTCTTGGGTCTCGAAGGAACCCACCAGCACTATCTTTAATATGACCCACTAAAAAGATAAATCCATTAAGGATTTTTATTAAATATTTGACCCCATCTAATTTCCATATTCCATAACTAATTTCGGAGTCAAATTTGTCAACCACCTCGTCCCAGAATGGAGTATGAAATGATAGAACGGTTGACTTGGACTCAGGAAGGACAGGAACTAATACCGACTCCGGAAGGTGACTTAAGTCAAGTAAAGGTTCAGGAGTCGAAATAGGTTCAGAAATTGGGTCCAAGTCAAGAAATTGAAACTCCAGTCCACATGTATTTTCCAACAATGGAATGTGACCTAATGTGGGTGATTCCAGTTCAGAAATGATAGGTGGAGGAATCAAAACTGACTCTAGAATATTATTCAAGTTTGATAATAAAACAGGAGTCAATATTGATTCAGAAAGTTGAACTGGATCACATATGTGAGAATCTAGGTCACATATCTCATTGAGTTCAATATCAAAAAATGGAGAACTTGCCAATTTATCCATGGGATTTTCAAAATTGTAAAGTTGGTCAAGTTCAACATAATCCTTAAAGATGGGTGATTCAATTTCTTTATGAATTGGTACAGGATCCAATGTTGACTCCGGGAAAAGATCGAAGTCAGGTGAAGGTACCGGAGTCATAATCGAATCAAGAAATGGAATTGAATCACTAAGTTGGGGTTCAGGATCATAATCATTTTCAAGTTCTATTTCAGGGAAAGGAAAACTAGCCAAACTATCAATATCATGTGGAGTTTGGGTAAGTTCACATGGTTGTTCTGAAATAGAATCTTGATTTCCAAAACAACATGACTCTTTGGCTCTAATAGAATGGTAAGTGACATCAGGACGGTGGGAACGTAGAGATTCGACCATCATATCTATGTCACGATTTCTAGCATTTTGAGCATTAGTCATGGCTTCTAGCATCTTTTCATAATTGATGGGTTCATTGTTTTGATGAAAAGATGAGGAGTTGTCTTGGAAGTGGTATTGAAATTGTGAGTCCATCAGATTTTGGGATTTGTATTTGGACTCACGCATACTCCGTTCCAAATTGATGGTTTCCTATTTTGGACGGGTGGAACTGAGTATGAATCTTGAACATAATGTGGACTTGGTGGAGAAGGAGGGTAAGGTGGTTGGAAATTATGCTCGGGGGAGGTGAATCCCCACTGACTCGGTGAAGAGTTAAAATCATTATGGAAATTATAGTTATTAGATGGGGGGTATGGGTCATATTGATTCGGATAAGACCAATCCGGCACACTAGGTTGGTCAAAGTTATGATATGCCGGGTTGGTAATATCCGAAAATGAAGTCGGTGTGTAATATGGATTATTATTGTAGTTGAAAAAAATTATTATTATAGTCCATATCACACAATAGAATACAAACAAAGAAAAACAAACAAATAAACAAACAAAAAAAAAAGAAAAAATTCTAGCCTAAGTTAGGGTAGACTTAGGACCTAGACGACTCCTAACTGGTTAGACTGTCCACGGGAGGTCTAATGTAGACTTTAACCACAAGCTAATCAGCCAGGTCAGGGCAAGGTTGGTGGGAGGTTTTCCGTCAAAGACGTTCCTTAATTAAATAACCCCCAACCTTCGGGCTTTCGGCCCTCAATCCCTTTCCTAGACACTGATTTTGCAGGAGTTAGATTCCAACATTTTCCCCCCTTAGGATAATCTCCTAAATGAGTCCGAGATGTCCCTAGGGCCAACGTCTACTTTTTATTAAATTAGGCTTGGTTAGTGAGTGCTTGGGAAAATGATTTGCGGGCTAAGGAAAGGGTGATAAAATCCCCACCTTATCTTATTTACGAGTATGCCCTTAAAATTAAATTGTGCAAGTGTACAAGAAATATAACTAGGATACACTCAAAGCATGAAAATCAAGCAAGAGTTGATTCCTAGTCTACATGCAATGCAAAACGTACCTTGCCTCCAGCACTCTTCAACAGTAAAAGTAAATGAATTGAAAAGACACGTGCCTAGAAATGCAAATGTCTAATCAACTTTTAACGATTACAACCAATTTTTTTACTGTTGACTTTATTAAGCAGGTATAGGGTGAATATTACAGGGAATTAAGTAATGCAGCAGAAGTATTTTGCAGAATCAGAGACCCTGCAGAAAAATGATCAGTAGTTCACTCCTTATTGCCGCAAATTTGCGGCAAAAGTAAGGATTTTGCGGCAATTTGGAGGGATCCTGGTCTCTGCTTTCGAGAGCAGAGGCCCAGGTCCACTTATATGTCACTGCAATGCAAAGTTCCTGTTTTCTTCAACCTATAACCTGCAACAGAGAAGAAAATTCGTTTAGTTCTCAAAAATTTGCAATAAAAATTCAGATTTCAATAAAAACCGTTTTACCCTCCCCGGCAACGGCGCCAAAATTTGATTGAGGCCAAACCTGCACAAAAAATACGAGATTATAGAACTTAAGAAAGGAAATGTGCAAGTGCTCAATACTTCCGCTATAGCAAGTGGCTATGCGGGTCGTGATCCACAAGGAGGGTTTGCGATGGAAGCTTTACGTGTCTTTATTGAAATCGTTAAGAAAACAAAAGAAAGTTCTTCTCTGTTTATAAAGTTAAGAAAATGGAAAAGAAAGTTGTTAAAGTTAAGAAGAAAGCGAGAGATGAAGAAGGTGGAAAATCAGAAAACGAAAGAAAGCGACAAAGTACAAATGAAGTGGAAAGAAGAATGAAAACGGTTTGGAAGAAGTGGTGTTTGTGATTTACTTTACAGAAATGAAAGAAAGAAATAAAAGAGTTACTTACCTTCTTTTCGTCAAATGCTTACCTTGAGATCTTAGCTACGAAGTTACCTTGAATTAGAGGCATTCAGCGCATAGCCCATAAGATTTGAGTGTTGGTCTTCATCCACATTACATCATCAAGACTACTTCAAGAATGAAATGATACAGAGAGAGACTCTACTCCATCGTCATGAGCTATCGATGGCACTCGCAATGGCAAGGCTCTTTCGATGCTTCTAGACTCACTTGAAAGGCAGTTGTACCAAAAAGAAAGGTAAAATAGAAAAGAAGAAGAGAACTAAAAAGAACATACAAGGAAATAGCATTGATTTGATTTCATAACAATCGAAGAAAAGAAATAAAACCTTACACCAGTGTCTCTCCAGCTCTAGCTTCATTCTTGTTCTTCGATGAAAGTCTGATCTCCTCTTATTTACATAAATGAAAATTACAATTACATGAAAAAGAAAAAGAAAAACCTAAACTAAGAAATGGAAAAACTAGTCTAAAATCCTAATCTGCATGGTCCTTCCTTTTGCCTTTGAGTGCAGGTATTTATAGGAGAAATGGAGGGGATAGAGGTGGATATTCAGTTCTGATCTGCTGTTTGTTGGCTTGTTGATTGCTGAATATCACTTAACAACTGACAGAATTAGAAATAATGATCAACATAAGAGTTATAGCTCTGTCAGTCTGCTTTCTGGATCATCTTGAATCATCAGAATTGAGATTCTGTAGCAAAAGTTATGATTCGATTACTAAAATGTATCCAGTCAGAATCTGAATCAAACTTGCTTGATCTTTGCTTCAACCGATCGATTCTGAGAGGATTCTTCTCAACCAGTTTTCAACCTCTTGATTTTTCCCTGATTTACTGAGTGTGAATTAACTCTGATTTAATTCAGAATTTTTGTGGGCTTTGGGCTCATTTTTCTTCATCTCCTTAAAGAATGGGCCTGCAAATAAATTAAGCAATTAATTAGGACAATGCAGGCTTTTATTCTAAAATAAGTATGGAAATATGATATTAAATATGCAACATTAGAGACCAATCAATATGCATACCTTGCACGTCATGATCACACTCATACACATATGCATCTTAGAGTGTACAAGTGTACACATTGCGGCCGCAAAGGCCATTTAGCAAGATTTTGTTATGATAGAATAAATTCTTTAAATTTTGCTAACAAGAATGTTTGGGTTCCTTACAATGCTAACCCTCGAGGACCCAAAAGAAAATGGGTACCAAAGTCCCCACCTTTTGTATTTGATGTAGGTGCGGGCTCTCACACGACGTGAGAGATTTGGTGCCTTGATGGTGGAGCACTTGGACTTGATGGACATACATTTGATGCACCGCTATCAAGGAGGTTTGGTGGGACGACCACCATGTTTTGAAGATTTGGAGTATAGTTCTTTTGTTTGATAACTATCTCTAAACTCCCATTTTAGTTTTACATGCCTTTACATTTGATGAATTTTTAGCATATTTTAGTTTTATGTTTAAATAATCATGCTTTGTATTTCATGTGGTAAACACTTGTTTAGATGAAGTTTTTATCAAAACTTGTGTATATACGTGTACAAGTAGTGAGGAACATTTGATTCATATACGTTTGCACTTCATTGTTCATTTGTACTCACTATATGCACATGTATATGCTAGTTTTGATGATTTCCTCATTTACACTTGTTTTGCCTATTTACATGTTTTACTTCATGTATATGCTATTTCTGTTCAAAACTAATGAATATATATGTATGCCCCTTGAGTCATTTGCCTTCATGCAATTTATATTATGAACTCTTTTTTATATTTGGGATATGTATGCATATTATTAGTTTTGGATAAAAACATACATATACCTAAAAGTTTGTTTTTAGATGAAAAATGAATTTTTATGATTTTCATTTTTATATGAAAAATGAATTTTCATGATTTTCACTTGTTTGATTAAATGATATTTGTTTTGAGCTTCATTGATTATCTTCATGGAAAATGCTAATTACATGATTCTTGTACACTCACACTTTATTTGTTCATGACTTTGTTTCATGATTATTTTTGAGCCTTATAGATTTCGAATGTCAACCTTTATGTATTTAGTATGTTTCATGATAGATATATGATTTGATTTCATGTTTTGAAGGATCTTTAATTAGTTTTTCAAAAATTAATTTAACTAGTTATTTATTCTTTATTTGGTAGTGTTTTCAATGCTAAAATATTTTCAAACTCCTATTTTTGAAAACCCCTACCAACCCCTGAAAAGGGCGGACGGATGGGCGAGCATGCCTTGTATGCCTTATTGAAAATCTTCTACCTTGTGCATGAAAAGGGTGGTTAATTATGAGTTATACATTTGTTTCACATCATATTTTTAATTGGTATGTCAATTGATTTTTCGTGTATATTCATATTTTGTTTTCTATATATGTATGCTTCATTTCATATAATATCAATTTCTATTGGTATTCTCTTTTCATATATATATATGATTTGTTTGTGCTTGAGTTATAAGATATTTACATATTTAAAGCACAAAGTATGCTTATGCTAAGCTTGAATTAAATCTTGATTTCAATTGATTTCTCAATTGGTATTTTTTATAAGCTTATGCATTATCTTCAATTGGTATTCTTATTGATATCATAATTTACAATATACTTCAATTGGTATCTATATTTAAATTTCACTTGGTATCAATATGTTTTACATATTTGGTATAAAAAAAATATATTTTATTATGTATTTCAATTTAATGTAAATTTAAATTGGTATCAAAATAACTTCTTTCTTTGATATCAAAATGTAAAATGTTTCAATTTCAATTGGAAAAGATGTTTCAATTTCAATTGGTTTCAATTTTAATTAGTATTTCAATTTGGTATCACATATTTCCTATTTCATATGGTATCTATATCTTGTGATATCTTGATTTGTTGATTTAAGAAGAATTCAAAATTTGTATTGTTTATTTACAATTAGTATCTTAAAATTTTTGTTTATTTACAAAGGTATCTCAAAATGTGTTTTATTACCTTGAATAAATCTCAAAATTTGTGTTAAAAATGTTTTGATATTTATTACTTATATGCAAGGGGAGCTTAACATCTCTTCTACATATAAATTCATGTTGAATGTATCTTATATTGAGGAGCTTGACAACTCTTCTTTATGCGATACACCTGTGTAGGGGGAGCTTCACATCTCCTCTTATGCATTGCATAATATGCGTTATGTGAGTTAGGGCTTGTCATCCCTTCTTCATGTAATGCATGTATGTAGGGAAGTTAACTTAGCGTCTTCCTCTTCATGAATGTATATCACATATATATCCTTATTATTGATTTGTTTGATTTCACCCCTTTGTTGATTTTTATTTCGGACATAAAGGGGGAGAACATTATTTTGTGTTTACTTTAACCCCTTTGTTGATGATTGACAAAAAGGGGGAGAAGTATTTTAGTATATGTGCACGTTTTTCCTTGCTTTATACATAAAGGGGGAGAAGAATTTTTGTCTATGCATATTGTTTTGTTTTGCAAAAAGGGAGAGAAGAATTTGATGAGTTTTATGCTTGATTGGCATGTTTATCTCCTTATGTTTGCATACATGTTTGTTTATTTTTACAAGCTTTAATTGAATATATATTTGTTTATTGTTATGCATGAGTTAAGGGGGACCTTCTTTGAAGCTTTACTTTAATCCATGCATATATAACTCCATGAGTTTTGTCATTATCAAAAAGGGGAGATTGTTGGCCCAAAGGCCCATCACTCTAGTTTTGATGAAGATTAACTTATGTAGTTATAGTACTAATGATCTTGTGTTTAATTAGTCTCAGATTTGTGATCAAGATCTTAGTAGGTGTTTTAGCTTCAACAAAGGATTTAAAGTCCAGTTTTGGAGCTAACACGGTTTGATTCAAAAGCTTATGCATCAAGACCACATCAAGTACTCAAGAAGAGTCTAGCTCTTTGGATCAAAGTTTGGACCAAGTCAAGAAGGAGAAGAAGACTTCAAGTGAAGCCCTTCAAGAGAAGACTTGAGTCTAGGTTTGTTTTGTTAAGATTTTGTTTTTAGATATAATGTAAAGGATAGAATAGTTGGTGGATTGCTCAAGTACATACACACACACACACTCAAGATTTATTTGTGTTTTCATAAAAGGATTTTCATTTGAAAGAATACCGTTTTGGTTTTTGGAGTTTCTTATATACATATGTTTAACCAAAACCATTTTAGTGCTTATTGTCAAAAACATAAATATTTCATCATTTATATGTGATGTATCATATCCATGCACACTATGCTTTAAAAGTGTTTAAAATATCTTGTTTTTGTATTTGGAGAAGTTTTGAAAAAATCTATTTGGAAAAATACAGATTTTGTTTTATGCCAAAATTTCTAAGTTACAAAAATAGTTCAAAATGTTTCTAACATGTTTTGATTTTACTCAATCATGTTTGTATATCAAAGTATTATATTGAACTTATTTTTGTAGATTTTTAGAAATTTTATGAGATTTTTTTAAAGGAAAAATACCAAGTTTTCAATCCCTTAAAAGTTCTGCTTTGGCTTCTGCCGGTCGACCGAGTCGGTCGACCGACGTGCACAAGCGTGCACGCCTTGTTTGGCTGGAGGGCTGGTCGACCGACCCGGTCGACCGTTCAGAGAGCTCTGCTCTCTGGAAAGCCCCGGTCGACCGGGCGATTGACCGGCAGAGAGTTCTGCTATTTGTTTTCAGGTCACGGTCGACGGGGCCGGTCGACCGCTGGCTCAACGGTCAGAAATCTGACCGTTGGCCGTTCGACCGGGCCGGTCGACCGACAGCAGTCTGGACTGTTGTTTTGTCCCAATGGCCAGTTTTTCCTAGCCTATAAAAGGGGGCTCCCATGGATTGTTTTAAACAAGATTTTAAGGAGAGTTTTAAACCTAGTTTTTCCTATCTATTTCAGAGGTTTTCTCTACTTGTTTAAGAGCCAAACACTTCCATTCAAAAGAAGAGTTTATCAAGAGTTTTCAAAAGTGATTTTCTTGTGTTTTCCACCACAACTTCAATCCTTATTTTTCTCACAAACACTTGAGCTTTCCATTGCTATATCTAACCTATAGGAGAGTTGTTGTGAGATTGTTTTTAGGTGATCAAGTGTTTAGATCACCAAGAGATCTTTCTTGTATTTGAGGAGGCGGACTTGCGGGTTTGCGGTGTTTCGAGTTCTAGTGAGAGCTCTTTGTAGAGGTGCGGCCTCGGCAAGCTTGCGTGCTTGCGGTGTGTAGTTCTCGCGGGAACAAGAGAGGGACTAGAGAGTCCAAAGGAGTTCTAGTGTGAACTCGCTTGTAGGTGTTGCGGCACCGAGTGATTCGGTGGGATCGATTATAGTGGAAATCCTTCATAGTGTTGAAGGCAGGGACATAAAGCAAGTGTGCTAGAACCTCGAAACAATTCTCCCGTGTTTGCGATTGCTCTCTCTCTTTCTCTTACTTGTCTTTATATCTTGCATGCTTATATTGTCTTTATCTTTATATGCTTGATATACATTGTGCTTAATTGTTATATGCTTGGGGATTATTTGCTAACACTTGTATTCAACCAAGAGAGCCAAAGCGGCACCTCAACTCTTATCTAGAGGAATCTTGAGGAGTTAGTTCAGAGCCCTTTACGGGAAATCCGGCTACACTCTTGTGTTATACTTGGTGTGTTGAGCGTTAAGAAGTTTTAGTTTGCATAAATAGTTTGTATTCCGCATTAATTGTAATCACCTATTCACCCCCTCTAGGTGATTACAGATTTCTCCGGATTGAAGTTCAGCAACGGTCTCATGAAGGCAATCGTCATTTTTCCGCGAGAGAATTCTCACTGCTCGTGGGACATGATTATGTAAGTGTGGAGAATCTCAGACTCCAAGTGCCTCAAATCGGTGAGCGCCTACAACGCGGTAAATTCGGTGGCCGTCGGATTCGACTGGCTCGTTTTCACCAGGTCTGGGGATGGTACGATCAAAGTGTGGAGGCGGGAGTTCAACGGAAAGAATGAGGCTACGAAGCACATGCTGGTTAAAGTTTTGTTGCGGCAGGAGAGCGCAATGACGGTACTGGCGACTTCGCACGCAGTCGGTGCCGTGTACTATGGACCCGACCCGTTATTTTGTGTCCACCCATCTTTAAAATCCTAGCTCCGCCACTGAGCAAGAGTTAGGAGCCTAGCTCTTACTAACTCTTAAGTTATGTCTAACAATTGCTGTTAGGAACTAGGATTTAGGGTCTTAGAAGAAGAGAAATAAAAAAGAGTTAAGAATCAACAAAATTTTTTTGTTATTTAGTTGGAATTAGATTTAACTATAGTTAGAAATTGAAATAGAGAGAGAAATAAAAGATAATTCCAACATTTTGGTAGAATCGACGACTCTTGAGTTGAGTGGGTTTTAAGATGGCTTTGAGGACGATCTTAAGCTTATTCCATTTTCATTATTTCTGACAAAATTTTAATTTTTTGATAAGAATTAATAAGATTTAATTCAATTCTTGAGTTAACTCTTAAACAAAAAATATTGTCTTACTGCAATTCCTAGTAAGATTGCACAATTGTACGAACCCACCCAATCTTTGTACGGCTAAACATATGAAAGAAGTGATGACGATATGACCTGCCATTGTGTCATGTGGTACTATGCTCCAATAATTGGCAATGGTCCATGTTTATTCATGCGTTGTACATCTTCCCATGTACGTGCCAAAAGAAACGGTTTTCAATCACTGACTAGCTTATGAGATAATTTGTCCCATTAATTATACATAGAGAGAGTTATCTTTTTGAAAAAATTCGAGGTTGCATTTTTTGACTCAAATACAATTCTAAAACATCTGAACTCAAAATACATTCCTTTAAATTTGATCTACATTATTTTAAGTAATTAAAAATAAAAAATAATATATTTTGAATATTTTTTTTCATCCATCAAGTATGCGCAAAATTGACGACCGAAAATAACATATTGCTTAAATCTACATATTTAGACATACAAATCCTCGATCCAACCATTTTATCATGATTTAAATACTTAAAACCCTCACATATCAATTTTTATTACATTTCAAATATTTTACACCGTTAAACTAACAAATTCATTATTTCAGCCGTCCATATTGCTCTTACTTGATAGATAGACAAAAAATATTGAAAATAAATGATATTTTATTTTTAATTACTTGAAATAATGTAGATCAACTTCAACGGAGTAGATCTTGTATTCGGATGTCGTAAAGTTATTTTTAATTGGGAAGGATTAGGCCTCGAATCCTTTCGAAATGACACAAGTTTATCTCTCACTATATACACACACTTTGGTACATGTGAAAACTCAAACTCAATCTCACGATATTCAACAACAAGATTCACTCTGTTGAAATTGATCTACATTGTTTAAAGTAACTAAAAATCAAAACTCAAGTGTTTTGAGTACTTTTTGTCCATCTATCAACTAGGCGTAAAATGAACTACTGAAATAGTGATTTGGTTAGTTTAACACTATTTCGGTCATTCATTTTGCACTTACTTGATGATGAGTAAAAAAGTATTCAAAAGACTTGATTTTTTATTTTATTTACTTTAAACAATGTATATCAATTTTAACGGAGTAGTTAAATGTCGTGAAATTGAGTACGAGCGGAAAAGATTCAGAAGCTAAATATATCCAAGTCTATCTCTCTCACACATGCCAATCACAGGATAAACTCTAAATGATCTGTTTTACCCTTTGTCCTATCTATAAAAACCACATAATAGTGGCCTTGAGAAGTACGTCCTAATCTATTCCATTCAAGACAAAGTAATAAATACTTGAATATTACGTTCCAATTTTGAGGGAGACAAACTTGAGGGTTAGGGGAATTTTTTAGGTCTGACCTCAGTTCTCTTTTATCCTAGCACAAACCCAAGGAGCTCGGCCAGTCCAAACACAACGGCACAGCTCACCAACCTCGTCACAAGATACTCTGAAACACCAGATAAAAATAATAGAAGGAACAGTTTTTCTCAAAAGTGGAAGGGAAATAATTTTTTCAATATTATGTAAAATATATTAGTGATAAAATTCATTTGACATGAATCTTTTAGAGGGCTCCCAAGGTAAGGTGTTAGGACGTTTAGAGCTGAGCACCCGCTTCGCTGTGGGACAAGGACATGATGCATTAATCACTAAATCTACCCAACCTAGCAAAAACATATAACATCTCTGGCATTCGATTGAATGAAGTGGGCTCGTCGCTGATTAGTCTCTAAAACTGCATATTTTATATCACATCTTTACATTTATTTAATATTAAATTCTGCTAATAATATCTCTCTTGTATATTTTTAGGTTCATGACATGAAATGAAGAAGAAGACCCAAAATCACCATTTAATTGGTGATTAAAGGCATATAAAGATAGCCATTGACCTAGGAGGGTGATTCTGTCAAAACTAGGGGCCAAAAACCAGGAATCAGGACCTGCAACCGATAGGGGATCAACGCGACAGGCGCAGTAGGCGGCGCTGCGCGCGCCGCGCCAGCGGCTTGGGCTAGGGGGCAACCCCCCTGGCCCCCTTCCCCTGGTGTCTATAAATACCCCCTTGGGGGTTCTTCAGGGAAAATACAGAAAGTAGTGTACTTTTCTTTCCATGTTGTAGTTTAGGGTAGTTTAGATTAGTTCTTCTTCTTCCTCTTTGTATTTTTCATTTCTTTTAGATCTTATAATAGGAGAGAGAGTGGTACATAGTTGAAAAGCAAGAGTGTTTATAATTGAAGGTGACAAGTTATGAAAGGTTCTCTCTTTACCTCTCTTTGTTTTCTTCTCTCTAACCCCTTTTACATGTTTAATTAATTTTCTCTCATGCCAACTAACTACTAACCACTAATTTGCTAACTTCTTACTTGATAATCCACATGAATCTAATAGCCTCTACTTGGCCTTACTCTTGCAAGAGCCATTGATGGCTCATGATTGATGGATTCTAACACTCTAACATCCTAACTCTCTAACAAGCTAACATTACTTTATTCTATGACTACTCTTGTTTAGTTTTGATAGTTTAGGTGTAGATTGCACTTGTTGTGTTGAGTTTGGATGTGAAAGTTATCACATGGGTCATACTTTGAAACGCTCTTGAACCAAGGACTAGTGATGGCCAAGGATACATGTGAGACAACTATCACTAAGAGGTTAGCATGGTCAGTGAAGTCATTAGTAGTTAGTAGCCATGAGTTTTTCTTCTTTTACACTTTGTGTTAGAATACTATCAAAAATCACAAATATATTCTTTTCTATGCTTCCCTCTTCTTTGTGTTTCACCGTACTTCTCTTTTCATTCTTTATTTTCTTTTCTTTTCATTCTTTTAAACATTAAAGAACTTTTAACATACACATAACATACCGTGTAAGCTTCTATCGCTTTCCGTCCCTGTGAATTTGACCCGTTTAGCCTCTATGCTATAACGGAAGTATCAAGTAAGCCAAAGCACACACACTTTAAATCTTGATTTCAAAACATACACTTTTCGTGCGCGGTTTTCCCCCGATCAAATTTGGCGCCATTGCCGGGGATGGGAACGGTTTGATTTCACGTTTTTGTTAACTTTTCTTCTTTATTTTTTGGTGTGCAGGTCAAATTTTTAGCTTTGCAGAAGTCTGCTGGCCCAGAGGCCCATCACTCTATTTTGATGATGATTAACTCATGTAGTTATAGTTTACTGATAATCTTGTGTTTAAATAGTTTCAATTGTTGACTAAGATATTAGTAGGTGTTTAGCTTCAACAAAGGAGTTTTGAAGCTTACACATGGTGATTCAAGAGCTCGCGCGTCAAGATCGCATCTAGTACTCAGCTGGAGTCTAGCTCCGCGTTTGGATCGAGTCGGCTTGGAGGCAAGAGGACTTCAGTTTGTGTTTAGTTTAGTATGTTTAGATCTTGTGTAAAAATTAGATAGTAATAATATGCTCAAGTTCATATACACACAAAAGTTTAAAGCTTTTTGGTTTTGGTTATCGGTTTAACTGATTTTGCATTTCATGTCAAAAACATAGATATATATCCTTTTATGTATATTAGATTCTATCCATATGCAACATACTTCAAAGTTGTTTCAATATCATGTTTTTGTATTTACATGAGTTTTGGAGAAAACGATTTTCCATTTCAAAGTTTAATTTTTGGAAAATACGATTTTCGTTTAAAGGCCAAATTTCTATATCACAAAAATAGTTCAAATTGTTTATAATATGTGCTGAATTTTGATCACACATACTTGTATTTCAAAGACCTTATATTTTTGTATCAAAATACCTAAGATTTAAATCCTAAAAATCTTTGCCAGACTGCTCTGGCAGGAATCGGTCGACCGTCACGGTCGACCGATATGCACGGGACGTGCACAAAGGCCAGCCTCTTCTGTCGGTCGACCAACTGAAAGCACCCCCACTCTGGGTGGGGGCCGGTCGACCGAGCGGTCGACCGTTGGCTTTGGCCCGGTCGACTGGGCGATCGACCGGTGGCACAACGGTCATAAAAATGACCGTTGGTCGGTCGACCGGGAGGTCGACCAGAAGGGCAATTCTGCCCTTTCTTGCTGCCAACGGGCAGATTTTTTGAAGGGTTATATATAGCCTCTTCCTTAGCTGATTTCATCAAGAATTAAAAAGAGCAAAAATTCCTATCTTCTTAAGTGTTTTAGCAATAAGTTTTAAAAGAGTTTTTGGGTTTAAAGATTTTATCTTTATTTGTTTTCAAGGGTTGAAAAATTCAAAGAAAAATAGAGCATTTGGGATATTGGGTTTGATCTTCATTTCAATCTTTACCTAGCATTTTTTTCAAGTATTTTTCTTTGTGAATTATTTTTCAAACTCTTTATTTTCTCACACTTGAGCTATCATATCTATCCTATCTATATGATCTTGTTTTTGTGAGAAAATTAGTTTGTGATTGTTGAGATGATTATGGAGGTTGTGTTGGTATCCCTCTAAGTGTAGAGGTGATTGAGATTGTTGTTTGGCTTTGAACCTTATCCCTCTAGTGTGAGATGATAGTTGTTTGGCTAAGTGTCCATCCCTCTAAGTGTAGAGGTGATTTTTGTTGTGCCTTACCTCTTGTGAAGAGGTTGTTGTTTGAGAGAGGAGTTGTGTACTCCAAAGTTGTATTACCCACATTCTCAGTAGAGGTTCCCTGTGTGGACGATATAGTGAAAATCCTTCTGTGTGAAGGGGGGACGTAGAGCAGTGGCTCGAACCTCAAAATATATCTTGTTGTTTGCGATTGATCCACTATTTCTAAACCTCTCTCTTATTTACCTTGCATTGATTCTTACTGCTCATATCATATTTACTTGGAATTGTTTGTGTGCCTCACTTGTGTTGAACCAAGAGAGTTTTACATAGCACCTCAACTCTTATTTAGAGGAATTTAGAGGAGATAGTCCAGAGCCCTTCACCGAAAATTCGGCTACACTCTTTGGTCACACTAAGTGTGTTGCAATTAGTTTTTAATTCCGCATCATTTGTCATTAGATTAGCCAAACACCTATTCACCCATCTCTAGGTGTACTTTCAATTGGTATCAGAGCCTACGCTCCTGATATTAGGTTTAACCACCTAGGAGTGAGATCTCGGTTAGCTAATCTAGATTTGCATTTGCACACATATTTGTTTACACACACTCATGGATTACCTTGCCCCTCCCATGTTTGATGTTTCTAACATTGATATGTGGAAGCTTAGAATGAGTATGTACCTAAAAATCCTAGGAATGCATGTTTACCTTGTAGCTACCAAGAAATCTTCTCTTGGTAATAGAAAGCATATAGAGGCCAATGCACAAGCCCTTGAGGCACTTAGGAGCACTCTAAGTAAAGAATATTTATTTATGGTTTCTCATTGTGATTCCGTTTTTACAGTGTGGAACACTTTGACCTCTCCCGCGCTACAAACGATGAAATATGTAGAGGAGAAATCTAGTGGAGATGAGTCCAACTAACCTTGCTACATGGTCCAAGGGATTGACTCTCTTGAGATAAATTCGGACACTCAACTAGATAATAGTGCTAGTTCTTCTGGTGATGATCATATTGATGCCGATGCATTAAATGAAGAACTTTTCATTGTTTGTGAAAACTTATTAGAAAAATACCAACTTTTGAAAAATAAAATTTTTAAAATGAAAGAAGAAAATAAAGAATTGTTTTCAAAACTTAACATGATTTTGCAAGAAAGGGATGTGATTTCTAATGAAAGGGACTCATTGAAATCCCAACTTGACCTTGCCCTAAAGGAAAATGAAATTTTGAAAAATAAAAATAATTGTAATGAAGTTTTGAAGAAAAATGAAGTTCTATCTTCAAAACTTGTTTTTATTTAAAATAAAATGATTCTTTAAAAAACAAAATTATTTCTATTTCAAAATAGCTAGAGTTGGTTTCAAAGAAAAATAAATCTTTAAAAAATGAATTAGATTCTCATGTTTACCATACTTCATCATCTAGTGCACCTATTACATGCTCCACCTCTTCTACTATTATTGAAAATGATATGTGTCTTAAAGAAGAGTGTTGATTGTTTGGGCTTCAGTTTAAGCCAATGTGTCATGAATCACACACGGTTGAATCCATGTTTCGCAAGAAACATGCTCCTCCTATGCATGCTTTTGAAAAAGAAAACTTTTAAAACTTATTAGAAAAATACCAACTTTTGAAAAAGAAAACTTTTAAAATGAAAGAAGAAAATAAAGAATTGTTTTCAAAACTTAACATGATTTTGCAAGAAAGGGATGCGATTTCTAATGAAAGGGACTCATTGAAATCTCAACTTGACCTTACCCTAAAGAAAATGAAATTTTGAAAAATTAAAATAATTGTAATGAAGTTTTGAAGAAAAATGAATTTCTATCTTCAAAACTTGTTTTTGTTTAAAAGAAATGATTTTTTAAAAAATAAAATTATTTCTATTTCAAAAGAGCTAGATTTGTTTCAAAGAAAAATAAATCTTTGAAAAATGATTTAGATTCTCATGTTTGCCATACTTCATCATCTAGTGTACCTATTACATGCTCCACCTCTTCTACTATTATTGAAAATGATATATGTGTCTTAAAGAAGAGTGTTGATTGTTTGGGCTCCACTTTAAGCCAATGTGCCATGAATCACACACGGTTGAATCCATGTTTCGCAAGAAACATGCTCCTCCTATGTGTGCACACCATACACGGCATACACATGCTTCTCACGTTCATACACATGACACTAGGTATGCTCATGTGTACACATGTACACTTGTGGACGTAAGAGGCACCTTGCAAAATTTTGTTATGATAGAATTAATGATTTAAATTTTGCAAATAAGTTTGTTTGGGTTAGGAAAGGTGCTAACCCCCATGAACCAATAGAGTATGGGTACCAAAATTTATTCCTATTTTATTTGATATAGATGTGGGCTCTCGCTTGACGTGAGAGTAATGGTGCCTTGAGGTGAATGCGTTCCGAGCATATGGTAACACTTTTGGATGCATCACTTTCAAGAGAAGTTTGGTGGGAGGATCACCATGGTTTAGAGACCTAGATATAAGCCCTATTGGTTTTGGTAACATCTCTAAGTCCTTATTATGTTTACATACTTATTGATTGATTTTTAGCATGTTTTTATTTTTTATGATTATTATATTAAATGCCATGATTAGACTATTGATATGCATATGTAGTCTTTTGAGATACACCCATGTTCATATGGATCCATATTTTGTATTCTCACTTTAATTTAGCTATTGTGTATATCATAGCTCTAAGACATGTACATTTAACACAATGATCGTATTGGTTTATGTTTACGACTTGCACTTCATGTTTTGATTACATATTTAGATGTAATTCTCATTAAAACTTGTGGATATACTTGTACAACTAGTGAGCCACAAATTGATTATTATATGTTTGTGCCTAATCGCTCATTTGTACCCATTAGATGTACTAGTAAAGCCTAGTTTTGATAATTCTTGCATTGTAACTTGTATTCTCTATTTTAGACATATTTTTATGAAAATATATTTAGCTTCATGTATATATCAATTTTGTCAAAACTTTAAGATATATGCATACCTTTGAGTCACTTACTTTTCATGAAAATTCTATTATGGACTTATTTGTGTTTGGGATATGTATGTATACCTTTAGTTTTAACTAAACATACATATACCTTGAAGCCTATCTAGTTGATTAAAATTTTCATGTTCACAAAAGAATTTCATTTGAGCTTAAATGTCTTATTCCATGACTTTGTTGATTACATGACTTTGTACACTCACATTACTTGATGTTTTCTCATGACTTTATTTTCATGAGTCTTATATGTACTTTGTAGACTTTGAGTGTCAATTGTTGAGTGATTTTCATATTTTTATAGATATATTCTTATTTTTATTCCTTACTTGAAGGATTTCGTACTAGTTTTCAAGAATATCATAAAACTAGTTACGTATTTCTTTATCTTGTTAGAGTTTTCAATAATGCTAAAATTATTTTTAAACTTATTTTTGAAAACCCCACCAACCGAAGGGCGGACGGATGGGCGATCATGCCTTGTATGCTCAAATTGAAAATCTTTTTAACATGTGCATGAAAAGGGAGATAATTATGAGTTATACATTTAATCCTCATTATATTTTTAATTGGTATCACAATTGATATTTTCATGTTTGTATACTCATATTTGTGTTTTCAATATATGTATGTTTCAAACTTCTTATAGTATCAATTTTGATTGGTATATTCATTTTCATACTTATATATGTGATTTGATTGTGCTTACAATATCTTTACATCTTCAAGCACCAATTATATTTATGCTAAGCTTGATTTAGTCCTTAATGACAATTATCTTTCAATTGGTATCTTTTAGTTTTGTTTACTTTCAATTGGTTTTTCAAAAATGTTTTGTTTACTTTCAATTGGTATCATAAATTGGTATCATAATATTTCTATGTATACCTTTATCTTAAATTGATAAATTTTTCAATTGGTATCATTGTGTTTTTGACCATCAGTTTTGATATGTATTGCTTATATACAAGGGAAGCTTTACATCTTCTCTATATATAAATTCATATTGAGTGTATCTCATATTGAGGAGCTTGACCTCTCTTCTTTATGTCTTATACGTGTGTAGGGAGAGCTTCACATCTCCTTTTATACATTATATATTATGCATTATGTGATTAGAGTTTAGTCATCTCTTTTCATGTAATGCATGTATGCAGGGGGAGTTAACTTTACGTCTCTCCTCTTCATGAATGTATATCGCATATTCATCCTTCTTGTTTGTTTAACAAAGGGGGGGAAGAAATTTTTTTATGCCCTTTGTTGATGATTTGACATCCTTCTTGTTTTGATTTGACAAAAAGAGGAAGAAATTTTTTTGAGTTTATTTATGCCCCTTTGTTGATGATTTGACAAAAAGGGAGAGAAGAATTTGGAGATTTATATATGCATGTTTATCTCATTTCCTTATTTTATACAAAAAGGGGGAGAGAAATTTGGAGATTTATATATGCATGTTCATGTCATTTATTATCAGTGCATATATGTTTTGTTTATGCATTCATTGAATATCTTTATATGTTTATTGCTATGTATGAGTTAAAGGGAGCTTCTATGAAGCTTAACTTTAATCCATGCATATAGAAGCTTAACTTTAATCCATGCATATATAACTCCATGAGTTTTGTCATCATCAAGAAGGGGGGCTTTTTGGCCCAGAGGCATATCACTTTAGTTTTGATGATGATTAACTCTTGTAGTTATAGTTTACTAATAATCTTGTGTTTAAATAGTTTCAGTTGTTGACCAAGATATTAGTAAGTGTTTAACTTCAACAAAAGAGTTTTAGAGCTTACAGATGGTGATTCAAGAGCTCGCGCGTCAAGATCGCATCTAGTACTCAGTTGGAGTCTAGCTCATTGGATCGCGTTTGGATCGAGTCGGCTTGGAGATAAGAAGATTTCAATTTGTGTTTAGTTTAGTATGTTAGTATGTTTAGATCTTGTGTAAAAATTAGATAGTATTGATATGCTCAAGTTCACATACACACACAAGTTTAAAGTTTATTGGTTTTGGTTTTCGGTTTAACCGATTTTGGATTTCATGTCAAAAACATAGATATATCCTTTTATGTATATTGGATTCTATCCATATGCAACATACTTCAAAGTTGTTTCAATATCATTTTTTGTATTTACATGAGTTTTGCAGAAAACGGTTTTCCATTTCAAAGTTTGGTTTTTGAAAAATACGGTTTTCGTTTAAAGGCCAAATTTCTATATCACAAAAATAATTCAAATTGTTTATAATATGTGTTGAATTTTGGTCACATATATTTGTATTTCAAAGACCTTATAAGAACTTATTTTTTGTGGAATTTATGTGATTTTATGGGATTTATTTGGAATCAAAATACCTAAGTCTTAAATCCTAAAAATCTCAGCCAGACGGCTCTGGTGGTCGACCGGACGGTCGACCGAACCAGGAATCGGTCGACCGTCACGGTCGATCGATGTGCATGGGACGTACATAAAGGCCAGTCTCTTCGACTGGTCGACCATGCGGTTGACCGACTAAAAGCACCCTACTCTCGGGTGGGGGCCGGTCGACCGGGCGGTCGACCGGTGGCACAACGGTCATAAAAATGACCGTTCGCCGGTCGACCGGGCTGTCGACCGGAAGGGCAATTCTGCCCTTTCCTGCTGCCAATGGGCAGATTTTTTGGAGGGTTATATATAGCCCCTTCCTTAACTGATTTCACCAAGAATTAAAAAGAGCAAAAAATTCCTATCTTCTTAAGTGTTTTAGCAACAAGTTTTAAAAGAGTTTTTGGGTTTAAAGATTTTATCTTTATTTATTTTCAAGGGTTAAAAAATTCAAAGAAAAATAGAGTATTTGAGATATTGGGTTTGATCTTCATTTCAATCATTATCTAACATTTTTTCTAAGTATTTTTCTTTGTGAATTGTTTTCCAAACTCTTTGTTTTCTCACACTTGAGCTATCATATCTATCCTATCTATAGGATCTTGTTTTGGTGAGAAAATTAGTTTGTGGTTGTTGAGACCACCAAGTGTTGTAACCTTCTTTTATTTGAGTTCCCTCTTGTGTAGAGGTGATTGTGGAGGTTGTGTTGGTATCCCTCTAAGTGTAGCAGTGATTGAGGTTATTGTTTGGCTTTGAGCCTTATCCCTCTAGTGTGAGGTGATAGTTGTTTGGCTAAGTGCCTATCCCTCTAAGTGTAGAGGTGATTGTTGTTGTGTCTTGCCTCTTGTGAAGAGTTGTTATTTGAGAGAGGAGTTTTGTACTCTAAAGTTGTATTACTCAAATTCTCAGTAGAGGTTCCCTATGTGGGAAGTCCTCTGTGGGCGATATAGTGGAAATCCTTCTGTGTGAAGGCCGGGACGTAGAGCAGTGGCTCGAACCTCAAAACATATCTTATTGTTTGCGATTGATCCACTATCTCTAAACTCTCTCTCTTATTTATCTTGCATTGATTCATATTTCTCATATCCTCACTTGTGTTGAACCAAAAGGAGATAGTCCAGAGCCCTTCACCGGGAATTCGGCTACACTCTTTGGTTACACTAAGTGTTACAATTAGTTTTTAATTCCGCATCATTAGTCATTAGATTAGCCATACACCTATTCACCCCCCTTTAGGTGTACTTTCAAAGTCCACACTTGCTTTTGTGTGGACGGGTAAATTCTCATATATTATTATATTTTGCTGCTACTTATTGCTTATAGTACCTGTGCACTATAATAATTTTAAGAACTAAAATACGAAAATTGGTTGCTTTAAAACGGTTTAGACATTTGCATTTAGGCACGTGTCAATTTCAATTTCAATACTGTATTTTGTTTTTGTGTTGTTGTGATCTTGACCGAGGTGTACATTGCATTACATATAGTTAGGACAAACACGTGGGTGATTTACTCTCTTTGTGTGTTCATTCTTTTCTATATTACACATTTGCACAAATTGAACTTAAGGGCAAAACCCAATACAACATAAGGTGGGGAAGTCATTACCCTCCCTTCGCCTAAAAATTACCTCCCCACTCACACAACCCAAACCTTAATAAAAATTTCTAGACGTTGGCCCCTAGGGACATCTCAGACTCATTTAGGAGATTGACCTAAGGGGAAAGTTGTTAGAATTTGACTCTTGTCAAATCAGTATTTAAGGTTGGGGATTGAGAGGCGAAACCTCAAAGAACAGTGGTTTGGCATAATTAGGACCGTTGCTCCGGAACACGGATACCTCCCATTGATCTTGCCCCTACCTGGACGATTAATCTGTGGTCAAATTACTACAAGGTACCCCCAGTGGACAGTCTAACCACTTATGAGTCGTCTAGGTCTAAGTCAACCCTAGCATAGGCTTGTTTTCTTCTTTTTCTTATTTTTTTGTTTGTTTGTTTTTTCTTTTTGTAAATAGTGATATGGATTTCAACAACAATAATTCTTTCAATCCTAATATGAATCCATATTTCACTCTGACCTCATTTGACTTGGATAACTCTGACCCGGCTATGTACAATATGAACCAACCATATATACTGAGTTAGGATTATCCGACTCAATATGACCCATATCACCCCAATCCTATGACTATAATTTTCAAAATAACGTCCACTCTTCAAAGAGTCAATGGGGATTCACCTACCCCAAGTTAAATTTACAACCACCTTGTCCACAATTTTTATCATATTCATTCCCCAAATTTTATTCATAAACTCCTTTTCCTGTTCCACCGACCGAAGAAAAATCACATTTCGAAAGGAGTATGGAAGCCATGCTTGAATCCCAACAACAAATTCAAAATTTGCTCAATTCACAATCCTTCCCAAATCAAACTCCATATACTTCTTTTCTAGAACATCTAATTGAAGAAGAATCTGAGCTAGAAAAGCGTTTGGAAGCCTTTTGTGAAATAGTGCAACGATTTTAAAATATGTTGGACTCATTATCGCAACCAAATTTTTAAGAGTCCTACTAATCTTTTTCAGTCTCACCGATTCAAAATGAACAACCATCAATACTGGACTTGAGTATAGAACCCTTTCGTGAGTCCAAGTAACAATCGCAAAATCTGATGGACTCATAATTTCATCACAATTTCTAAAATCAACTCCATACTCACCTTTTCAAGAAGAACCAATTGCAAAAGGTATGAAAGGCATGATTCAGATTCAAAATTCTATTACCCGGCCTATCAGCAGGTTAGACTCAATAATGAGCGATTTGATCAATGAGAGTGAGGAAAGTCTTCCTTGTCAACCTTTGTCTAATCTTATATCTCTAACTCTATCGATTGGACCTAAGAATCATGCTATTTTGGAAATCAAGATTCAATTTAGCAAACCCATTGAAACTTAACCAAACTCCAAGGTTTGAAAATCATGTTGACATTTTGGCAAGTTATCCCTTTTCTGAAATTGAAATTGAATATGAAAGTGATCCTGAGCCTCAAGTTAGTGATTCCATTTAACTTTTTGATTCAATAATGACTTCGGTATCTCTACCAATTTTCTCTATTCTGGAGTCAACATTGAATCCTGTACCAGTACACCGTGAAATTGAATCACCAATATCTTATGATCACACTTCATTGATGGGAAAAATGTGTGAACATCAATTCTTTAGTTTGGACCTCATTTTTGAATCAATTTCGACTCCCCCTTTTGAATCTCGACTTGATCTGAGTCAAATTTTCGAGTTGGTATCGGTTTTTATTCCTGTTCCATTTGAGTCCTTATCAATCATCTCCCAAAATCACACTTCATTGTTGGACAAGGATGTTGAAGAAAATGACTCAATAATTATTTTTGAAAATTAGAAATTGGATGAGGGTAATTTTTTCAATAAGATCATACAGTTCTCCAACATTTTATTGGGTCGTATTAGAGAGGTCACCGGTGGGTTTCTGCAAGACCCACGATTTTTTGATTGAGTAGCAATGCTTGGCCCAATCAGACCACCACCGGAGCCACCACCATGAGGTAATTTTTCTTCCCTTCTCATTTGTTTCATGTATATACACATTCACGATGCATTGAGGACAATGCATGAGATAAGAGTGAGGGAGGGTTTACTAACGTAGGTTAGTTTAAATTTTTCTTTCTTATACACTTCTTTTTAGAACTTTTTAAAAATTTCTTTTGTATAAAAACTCTTTTCTTTTCTTTTTACAAAACTTTTTGACATAAGGGAAATAGTTTAATTTATTTTTAAGAAAATTAAGATTATCTTAGGAATTAGGAAGACCTAAAATTATGAAATTTTAAACTGAGTCAAAATAATAGATCTTATTTAAATTTTAGGATAAGAAAGTAAGATTGGAAAGATAATTTGATCTTGAATTTTTTGTCTTAGATTAATGCACTTCACACTTACACAATTTTTGGGATTGAAACAAAGACTGAAAATGTCATTATATATATATATATATATATATATATATATATATATATATATATAATATGAAATAATGATAATGTTAGCCCAAAGGCCCATCACTCTAGTTTTGATGATGATTAACTCATGAAGTTATGTTTACTAATGATCTTGTGTTTAAATAGTGACAGATTCATTATCAAGATCTTAGTAGGTGCATAGCTCAACAAAGGATAAAATGTCAAGATTTGGAGCCAGCACGGTGTGACCCAAGGAGCTTTTGGTTCAAGCTTGGACCAAGTCAAGAAGATGAGAAGCCTTCAAGTGAAGACTTCAAGAAGATGAAGACTTGTGTCTAGGTATAAGATTTTATTTTTGTTTTAGATAAAATGTAAAGGATAGAGTAGTTGGTGGATTGCTCAAGTATACCATGCACACACACTCTTACTTTAGTTGTCTTTTCATAAAAGAATTTTCAGTTTAGAAAAGACTTTCATTTTGGAAAAATACTTGTTTGGTTTTTGGTATTTCTTATGAACATGTTTTTAACCAAAACCATATTTAGAGCTTAATGCAAAAAACATAGATATTTCATCTTGATTGTGTAGTGAATCATATCCATACACACTATGCCTTAAAATGAATTATAATATCTTGTTTTTGTATTTGAAGATGTTTTGGAAAAACAAAGTTTAGAAAACATGTTTTGGAAAATACAGTTTTTATCATGAGCCAAATATTTCCAAGTTACAAAAATAGTCCAATCTTTTATAACATGCCTTGATTTTGTGCAAGCATGTTTGTATATCAAAGTATATTGGTTAAACTAATTTTGTAGATTTTTAAGTATTTTATGGGATTTTTTTCAATCAAAAAGACCAAGTTTTAAATCCCAAATTTCTGTTTCTGGCTTCAGCAAGTCGACTATATAGTCGACTAATCCTGAAGTCGGTCGACAGGCTCGGTCGACCGACGTGCACAGACGTGCACGCCTTTATGCAGTGGAGGACGGCTGACCGTGCCGGTCGACTGTTCCAGAGAGCTCTGCTCTCTGGAAATTTCGGCCGACCGTACGGGTCGACCGACAGAGAGTTCGACTCTCTGCTCCAGTGGCTCGGTCGACCCGGGCGGTCGACCGTGGCTCCAACGGTCGGATTTCTGACCGTTGGTGGTCGACCGGACGGGTCGACCGGCAGCTCTGACAGAGCCCCAACGGCTAGTTTTTCAGACTCCATATAAAGGGTCATTTGGGGGCTGTTTTCTTAAAGATTTGGAGATAGTTTTAGAGCCACTTTTTCCCACTCTTTTCAGAAGTTTTTGTTGGAATTGAAGAATCTGAAAGCGAATCTTTGAGCTAAATTATGGCGAGATCCGTTGATCGAATCAACTGGATGATTGTTGGAGTGTGTTCTCCTTCCATTGGGGATGAACGTGGTATATTCACATGTTCAATTCCGACTTCGAATGAATGAGATATTCAAGTCTAAAGATTGCCTAATTCAAAGCCAAAACGGGACTAAAGGTAGCTAAAAGCATTTAGTCCCACATTGGCCGTGGGATGGAAGTTTGTGGTGTATAAATAGAGAAAATTGAGAACAAAGGGCGTGCCTTTTGGGTACTTGGAGTTTTCGCTCGTGATTGGGAGGGAACCATGCCCTATCATGCGTGCGCGCGCCGCCGCCGGTGCCGGTGCTGGGCCGGGCTCGGGCCCGGGTCGGGGTTCGGGTTTGGGTTTGGGTTCCCTACCTGGCCTGGTTCTTTTTAAATCAGGTCTAAAGGGTATGGGCCGCTACCCGAACCAAACCCGCTCCGCCCCGCCAACGGACCCGCTCCGCTGTCAGGTTTCGAACCGATCCGTCAACAGGTGTCAGACCAGTTGGACGGCCAATGGTTGCAAACCTGTTGGTCTGCCAACGGATGCGAATCTGTTGGACCGCCAACAGTTGCGAACCTATTTGGGTCGAAAGGTTGCAACCTTTCGTTTGGGTTCGAACCTATTGGCCCCTCCTGGAAGGCTATATAAAGGGCTCTGATTCTCAATTGAAAGACACACCAACACAACAACACACCAAAAAACAAACAACTTCTCTACTCTCTCTCTGAGTTCTGAACACTTCAAGTTTCTGCGTTCTGAACTAGGAAGTAGAGTTCTGAAGTGAAGTAACTTCCAAAAGGGAAGTGGGAAATCCGTAACTCGGTTTCCGAAGCGACTTCCAACAGAGATTCTGCAAAGTTCGTTCTGAAAGAAGGCTTAGAAAATTCAACAGATTCTTTTATAGAATTGTTGTCTGAATCTAAGACTTCTGAAGAAGAATATTCTTCAACCTTCCATCATCCTCAACAGTGGGTGCTACTCCAAAGTAAGGGGCAAATATTCATTCGAAATTTGTCCTTGTACCGTTGCTTCAACGATCCTGTGGAAGGTACTGGTTGACTACGGTTCGACCGTACGGTGATTTGGTAGTGCTATCCAAATACCGTGAAAGAGTGTTGTATCTTGGGAGACCAGCGTCCATTATCCCGTTAGCACCGGTGCGGGGGACGTAATTGTCTTAAGGAGATTCGCTCTAAGCGTACCTCACTCTAAATACTGTATAAGTGGATTAAATCCTTTATACAGGGGATATACTTTACAGTATATCGAGACTGACTTAGATTCAGTCTAATTGGTGCTTTAACCAAGGAAGGAAATTGAAAGGTGGTTCTTAAATTAAGGAACGTTCTATTGAACGGAAAACCTCCCACCTGATATTTGCCGACCTGGCCAATTAGATTGTTGATATATCAGTGATCTTGATTAGTTGTCAGATTGATTCTTGTTAAGCAGAATAACCAACAATCTTAAGACAATTATCTATTGAAGTTTCTTACTTCTGTTCTGCTTGAACTTGCAGAAAATGTCTGAGACTAATCAAGATAGTACTAGCAAGGCACCAAACATGCAAGTTTTGATGCCAACTCCACTTCCTAACCCGAAACCGGAGAAGCCAGGAAAATTTGATGGCACAGAATTTAAGAGGTGGCAACAGAAGATGCTCTTCTACTTGACCACTCTTCATCTGGCCAGATTCCTGCAAGAAGATCCGCCAGAGTCTGCAACTGATGCATGGACTCAATGAGACTTCCTTTGTCGAAATTATATTTTAAATGGACTGGATGACTCTCTTTACAATGTCTACAGTCCCATCACAACGGCAAAGAAGTTATGGGCCAGTCTTGATAAGAAGTACAAGACTGAGGATGCTGGTACCAAGAAGTTCGTCGTAGGACGATTTCTAGAGTACAAAATGGTGGACAACAAGCTGTAATCAGTCAGGTGCAAGAGTTCTAACTTATCTTGCACGAGATAGAAGCTGAAGGTATGATCCTACCTGAAACTTTTCAGGTTGCTACTATCGTGGAGAAACTCCCACCTGCGTGGAGTGATTTCAAGAACTACCTGAAGTATAAGCGAAAGGAGTTGAAGTTGGAAGATCTCATTGTGAGGCTTCGAATCGAGGAGGACAACAGAAAGTCCGAGAAAAGGAGCAGTAAGAACTCCTACGAAGCAAAAGCAAATGTGATCGAGGACTCAAAGGGGAAAGCGTCTACTTCCAAAGGCTTAAAGCGGAAGAAGACTTCCCAGGGGTACAAAGGCAAGGTCCAAGAAGGCAAGAACACGCGCTTCAAGGGAACCTGCTACATCTGCAACAAAGAGGGGCATAAGGCGAATGAATATCGCAGCCGTCTCAAGAAGAACAAGAAAAGCCACCCATAGGTAAACTTGACCGACCATGAGTCTTCAAGCCTTTCAGTTGTGGTGTCAGAAGTGAATCTGACAACCAACAATAAGGATTGGTGGGTAGACACTGGGGCTACTCGGCACATCTGCTCTGAGAAATTATTATTCTCTGAATATCAAAGACTAGAGCAAGATGAGCAACTATTCATGGGAAATTCAGCCGTCTCAAAGGTTGAAGGAAAAGGCAAGGTCATCCTAAAGTGGACATCAGGGAAAGAGCTTACTCTTAACGATGTGCTTCATGTTCAAGACATCCGCAAGAATTTGATCTCTGGATCAATACTTAGTAAGAAAGGATTTAGAATGATTTTTGAATCCGACAAATTTGTACTTACTAAGGGAGGGATGTATGTGGGAAAGGGTTATCTTGTTGATGGACTTTTTAAAGCCAATGTTGCAGTGGTAGATAAAAAGTCTGTGTATTTGTACCCGAAGCTTATAAATAAAGGAAATTCTTCTGTTTATTTGCTTGAGTCTCCTATTTTGTGGCATGCTAGATTAGGGCATGTAAATTACAAGTCATTAAAGAACTTGTCTAATCTGGGATATATTCCTAAACTCAACTTGGAAGAAATTCGCAAGTGTGAGATTTGTGTTGAGGCCAAGTTGGCGAAAAATTCATTTCACTCAATTGATCGAAATACAGAACCTTTAGGGTTAATTCATAGCGATCTGTGTGATTTGAAGTTTATGCCAACTAGAGGCGGAAAAAAAGTATTTCATTACTTTTATTGATGACTGTACAAGATACTGTTATGTGTATCTTTTAAACAGTAAGGATGAGACAATAAATATGTTTATAACATATAAGGCCGAAGTTGAGAATCAACTCAACAAGAAAATCAAGATTCTAAAATCCGATAGAGGCGGAGAATATGAATCAAATGATTTTAGTGAGTTATGTGCTAGTTTTGGTATAATACATCAAACAATAGCACCATACACTCCTCAGCAGAATGGAATTGTTGAACGGAAGAACAGAACTTTGAAGGAGATGGTTAATTCCATGCTCGTAAGTTCTGAAGCTCCGCAGAACTTGTGGGGGGAAGCTCTATTAACTGCAAATTATATTCTAAATAGAGTACCCCACAAGAAACTTGGTCTTATACCATTTGAGTTATGGCATGGAAGGATACCTTCCTACAATTACCTCAAAATGTGGGGGTGCCTTGCAAAGGTGCTGGCACCATTACCTAAAAGACTAAGTTGGGAGCAAAAACTATGGACTGCGTATTCATAGGCTATGTCTTGAATAGTAGTGCCTACAGATTTCTGGTTCATAAATCAGAAATACCAGATATTCATGTAAACATGATTATCGAATCTCGAGATGCTGTGTTCTTTGAAGACATCTTTCCGTACAAATGGGAAGCAGATAAGACTTCTGGGAAAAGAACACACGAGATGGCATTCAGGGACGAAAGCCCTGAGGAACCAATTGTTAATGCGGAAACTGAACCAAGAAGAAGTCAGATATATAGAATCTCAAAATCTTTTGGTCCAGATTTCATAGCATACCCTATTAAGAGCGAACCTCAAACATTTAAAGAGGCTATGTCAACCCCAGAAGCACAAATGTGGAAAGAAGCTATAAATAGCGAAATAGAATTCATACTAAGTAATCATACTTGGGAATTGGTAAACTTGCCTCCTGGCAGTAAACCAATTGGGTGTAAGTAGATTTTCAAACGAAAATTAAAACCCGATGGATCTATCGATAAGTACAAGGCTAGATTAGTAGCCAAGGGTTATCGACAAAAAGAAGGACTTGACTACTTCGATACTTATTCACCAGTAACAAGAATAACGTCCATTCGGATGTTGATTGCAATGGCAGTATTGCACAACTTAGATATCCATCAAATGGATGTCAAGACTGCATTCTTAAATGGTAAATTAAATGAAGAGATATATATGGAGCAACCAGAAGGATTTAAAGTCAAGGGCCAAGAACACAAGGTGTGTAAATTGGTAAAATCCTTATACGGTTTAAAGCAGGCTCCAAAACAATGGCATGAGAAATTTGATAGTGTCATGATCAAAGATGGATTCACTATTAATGAATGCGATAAGTGTGTTTACACGAAAACAATTGGAAACGCATGTATCATTGTTTGTCTTTATGTAGACAACATGTTGATACTTGGGATTAATATTGAAATTATTAAATCCACTAAAAGAATGTTATCCAACAGTTTTGACATGAAGGATCTGGGGGTTGCTGATGTAATTTTAGGAATTAAAATCACCATAACACCAGATGGAATCAGTCTATCTCAATCTCACTACGTGGATAAGATGATAGAAAGATTTAAGGATCATGGGATAAAGGAAAATACAAATCCTTTTCTCCTACACATCCACCTTCATAAGAATACAGGAACTGGAATACGCCAGTTGGAGTATTCTTATATTATCGGAAGTCTAATGTATTTGATGAATTGCACTAGACCCGATATTGCTTACGCTGTAAGCAAGTTAAGTAGATACACTAGCTATCCTAGTGATCTACATTAGACCGCTCTACTACGAGTATTGGGTTACGTATCACATACCAAGGAATATACCTTAAGATATGGACAGTATCCACCTGTACTGGAAGGATACAGTGATGCTAATTGGATTGCAGATTCTGAGGAATCAAAATCAACTAGCGGATACGTATTTACTCTAGCAGGAGCAACGGTATCATGGAAATCTTCTAAGCAAACATGTATTGCCCGTTCCACTATGGAATCGGAATTCATAGCCTTAGATAAGGTAGGAGAAGAAGCAGAGTGGCTTCGACAATTCTTAGAAGATATACCATTATGGCAAAAGCCAGTGCCCGCTATATGTATACACTGCGATAATCAAGCAGCTATATCTAGGGCACAAAATGTTATATACAATGGTAAGTCTAGACATATTTGTCGTAGACATAATACCGTGAAGCAGTTGCTCTCAAATGGAATTATCTCTATTGACTTTGTATCGTCAAAGGATAATTTAGCAGATCCGCTTACTAAACGTTTAAGTGGAGAGCGTATAAACTGCGCATCGAGGGGAATGGGTCTAAAAGCCTAACCTTACCGAGTCAGCATAATGGAAATCTCACTTAGCGACTGGAGATCCCACGGACTAAGTTCAAGAGAAAAAACTAGTTATGATTGACTCAGCAAGTAAGCACTTGGGAGTTTGACTCCAATCCGTTCCTAAGGTGCACATAAGTGCTTTTCTACAAGTGGATTAAGGATAAGCTTAACGCTTTTAATGATGCCTATATCTTGTTACTAAATAAGTGGAGTAGAGTAGACTACTCTTAATAGGTCCATCACCTATGTGAGTATAGAGTTGGGTCGGCTCTTTGGGAATTTCTATGGAGGTTGTTATTCCCTAAAGATACTCTCTGAAACTAAGAATGTCCAGGGCCAAAACGGACACAACCGAGAACCAAAGTTAATTTAGAAAGTCACTGTGTGAAGCTTGTTGACTTGGCTTACACTAACGGCTAACAGTTCAAGACCTAGTTCACTGATTAGCCAGTAAGTCTGATAAAGCTTTCGCTATGGAAGGTTCAAGACCTAGTTCACCTATCCTTATGCAGTTTCTTTTCTAAAGTACCTTTCACAATAGAGTCAGTCTCTTTGTGTGTCATTTCCTTGAATTCTCCATTCATTCTGGGGGATTGTTGGAATTGAAGAATATGAAAGTGAATCTTTGAGCTGAATTATGGCGAGATCCGTTGATCGAATCAACTGGATGATGGTTGGAGTGTGTTCTCCTTCCATTGGGGATGAACGTGGTATGTTCACATGTTCAATTCCGACTTCGAATGAATGAGATATTCAAGTCTAAAGATTGCCTAATTCAAAGCCAAAACGGGACTAAAGGTAGCTAAAAGCATTTAGTCCCATATTGGCCATAGGATGGAAGTTTGTGGTGTATAAATAGAGAAAATTGAGAACAAAGGGCATGCCTTTTGGGTACTTGGAGTTTTCGCGCGCGATTGGGAGGGAACCATGTCCTATCATGCGTGCGCGCGCCGGCGCTGGCGGCGGCGCCGGCGCCGGCGCCGGTGCCTGTGCCGGTGCCGGGCCGGGCTCGGGCTCGGGCTCGGGCTCGGGCTCGGGCCCGGGTCTGGGTCCCCGGGTCCGGGTTCGGGTTTGGGTTTGGGTTCCCTACCTGGCCTGGTTCTTTTTGAATCAGGTCTAAAGGGTATGGGCCGCTACCCGAACCAAACCCGCTCCGCCCCGCCAACGGACCCGCTCCGCTGTCAGGTTTCGAACCGATCCGTCAACAGGTGTCAGACCAGTTGGACGGCCAATGGTTGCGAACCTGTTGTCTGCCAACGGATGCGAATTTGTTGGACCGCCAACAGTTGCGAACCTATTTGGGTCGAAAGGTTGCAACCTTTCGTTTGGGTTCGAACCTATTGGCCCCTCCTGGAAGGCTATATAAAGGGCTCCGATTCTCAATTGAAAGACACACCAACACAACAACACACCAAAAAACAAACAACTTCTCTACTCTCTCTCTGAGTTCTGAACACTTCAAGTTTCTGCGTTCTGAACTAGGAAGTAGAGTTCTGAAGTGAAGTGACTTCCAAAAGGGAAGTGAAAAATCTGTAACTCGGTTTCCGAAACGACTTCCAACAGAGATTCTGCAAAATTCGTTCTGAAAGAAGGCTTAGAAAATTCAATAGATTCTTTATAGAATTGTTGTCTGAATCTAAGACTTCTGAAGAAGAATATTCTTCAACCTTCCATCGTCCTCAACAGTGGGTGCTACTCCAAAGTAAGGGGCAAATATTCATCCGAAATTTGTCCTTGTACCGCTGCTTCAACGATCCTGTGGAAGGTACTGGTTGACTACGGTTCGACCGTAAAGTGATTTGGTAGTGCTATCCAAATACCGTGAAAGAGTGTTATATCTTGGGAGACCAGCGTCCATTATCCCGTTAGCACCGGTGCGGGGGACGTAATTGTCTTAAGGAGATACGCTTTAAGCATACCTCACTCTAAATACTGTATAAGTGAATTAAATCCTTTATACAGGGATATACTTTACAGTATATCGAGACTGACTTAGATTCAGTCTAATTGGTGCTTTAACCAAGAAAGGAAATTGAAAGGTGATTCTTAAATTAAGGAACGTTCTATTGAACGGAAAACCTCCCACCTGATATTTGCCGACCTGGCCAATTAGATTGTTGATATATCAGTGATCTTGATTAGTTGTCAGATTGATTCTTGTTAAGTAGAATAACCAATAGTTTTTCTCCACAAAATAGAGAGCAAATATTTCCTATCTAAAGGAAAGTTTTATCAAGAGTGTAAAAGAGAATTTCTTTGAGTTTTCCTCCACCTTTCTCATCCTAGTTTTTCTCACACTACACTTGAGCATCCATTGACTATTCATTCTATAGGAGTGTTGTAGTGAGAGTGTTTATTGGTGATCAAAGTGTTTAGATCACCAAGAGATCATTTCTTGTACTTTGAGGAGGCGGACGTGCGTGTCCGCGTTGTTTCGAGTTCGGGTGCGAACTCCGTGTTTGAGGTGCGGCCTCGGCAAGCTTGTGGGGCTTGCGTGTGTACGGGACTAGGGAGTCTGAGGGCTTGAGGTGTTGCGGCACCGAGGAGAGATCCATTGGGATCTTGCATAGTGGAAATCCTTCGTGTGTCGAAGGCGGGGATGTTGAGCAAGTGTGCTCGAACCTCGAAACATACCCTTGTGTTTGCGATTGTTCTTTCTCTCTCTCTATCTCTTTTATATCTTGCAGTCCTTTATTGTCTATCTTTATATGCATGATATACTTGTGTGCTTAAATTGATATACTTGCGTGGGATTGTTTGCTAACACTTGTATTTAACCAAGAGAGCCAACGCGGCACCTCAACCCATTCAAGGGGAATTTAGAGGAGTTTGTCCAGAGCCCTTCACGGGGAATTCGGCAACACTCTTTGGTTATACGTGGTGTTTAGTGTAAGAAGTTTTATTTAGGTCATAATTGTTTTAGCTTCCGCATCATTTGGCATTAAGTGACCATTAGATTAGCCATCACCTATTCACCCCCCCTCTAGGTGAACTTTCAATTGGTATCAGAGCTTGGTACTCTGATTTGGGTCTAACAACCTAGAGTTAAAGATCCTCATTTTTTAGGCTAATCACTTTATTTGTACACACACTATGGATTTCATGGCACCACCCACCTTTGACATTCTTAACATCCAAATTTGGAAGGTTAAGATGTCTTTGTACCTCAAGGCCTTAGGCATTCATGTATATCTTGCTACCACTAATGAATCATATGTTAATACTAGCAAGTATTTTGAGGCTAACTCAAAAGCCATTCATGCTTTAAAAATCAACCCTAAATGATGATTATCTATCTAGGGTTTCTAATGTTGATTCGGCTTTTGTAGTGTGGAACACCCTCCTCTCCCTTGGCGAAAAAGAACAATACTATGCGGGGAGTGACTCGGATGTTGGAAACGACATCTCCAACAAGTGCTACATGGTCCAAGGGGATAACCCCTTGAGGTAACTACCGAATCTGAAGATGAGGATAATAACATGTCATATGATGAGCTATCTACTTTTTGTCAACTATTGCTTGAAAAGTATGACATGATTAAGAAAGATAATAAAATTTTGAAAAAGAAACTTGATTGCATGCATATAGAACATGATTCATTTAGAAGTAACATTGCATGCTTAGAAGAAGAAAATAAAGATTTGAAAAATGAAAATGTTTCCCTTATGTCTAAATTAAATGATTTGTGTGAAGGGAACACTATTTTGAAGAATAAAATTGTTTTGGTGGAAAAACAAAGAGAAGTTATTTTTCAAGAAAATAAATCTTTAAAAAGAAAAGTTTTTGAAAATGAAAAAGATGTTGTCTCTAAAAAGAAGAAAAATGATTTTATTCCTCACTACTCTTTACATGCTACCATTGATGATAGTGAGATTAAGAATTTGAAAAATAAAATAGATAGTTTGAGTTCAACTTTGAACTCGTGTGCATTTAACCATACTAGGTTGGAGTCCTTGTTTGCAAAGAAACAAACTCCTCATGTTCATGCACATCATCATCATGCATATGCTTATGTTGCACGCCACGATCATACACATACACATAAGCATCCTAAGGTGTACAAGTGTACACATTGTGGCCGCAAAGGCCATTTAGCAAAATTTTGTTATGACAAGTTGCATCATTTTAATTTTGCTAATAAAAATGTTTGGATTCCTCAACACAATGCTAACCCTCGTGGACCCAAGAAAAATGGGTACCAAAGTCCCCACCTTTTGTATTTGATGTAGGTGAGGGCTCTCACAAGACGTGAGAGATTTGGTGCCTTGATGGTGGGTGCACTTGAACTAAAAGGACACATATTTGGAGCACCGTTATCAAGGAAGTTTTGGTGGGATGACTGTAGGCTGTCCAAAAGTTACTGGAGGATAAGCTATTGAAAAGCAAAGTTTCAAGCTCTAGATGCGAGGGCCTGACACCCTCGTCTCAGCATCAAGGCGCGTCGGTCTGACACCCGCGTCTCAGCATCAAGGCGCGTCGGTCTGGCACCCGCGTCTCAGCATCAAGGCGCGTTGGCTCGACACCCGCGTCTCAGCATCAAGGCGCGTTGGCTTGAAACCCGCGTCTCAGTTATAACCGCCTTGGTTAAGGGACCAATCACTGCCCACACGTAAGGGAAATCAGCCCCCATCGTGGCATGTCTTTAGCAGGCAGGTGGGTTAGTTACCGCCCATGTAGCGGGGAAGTTGGCCCTCATTGTGGAGCGTTTTCAGGGGGGCACATTCACCCCTGAGACCTCTATAAATAGCCTTGTTTGCATCAACAAAAAAAAAAGGAGGAGAGAGATCAGAGAGAATCAATCGGACGAAGAGAGACAGAGGGCGACACAGAGAGAAAAGAAGCAGATCAACTCTTCAGCAAGTTCGCTGCGTACGAGCTAGCCTTCGCCTACCTTCTCTTTTAGAGTTTTGGTAGACGGAGCTGTGTCACTCTTTCTACCGGCCGAAGAGGAGATCCCTGAAGGACGGTCATCTGGTCAACGGAGAACAAGATTCACTCTCCATCGCCACACGAAGAACCCAGCCTTAAACAAAGGGGGAATTCAAGATTCAATATTCTCCCTCCCTTGTAACCGGAAGGAACAGTTCTTGTTGTAATCTTTTTCATTTGATTCAAGGAAGACTTTTACGGTAATTCACTGTCTCCCTCTTTCCCGGGTCATACAAGAGATGGCGACTCCGTTGGGGACTACGTTTGTCACTGAGGAGCAAATAGTGGCGCAAGATGACGTCCACTATAAGGGAAAGATGGTCGAATCGCTCGTTGTCGAGTTCGACCAGGCGAAGTACGAAGAGTTTCTCTCTTCCGGCTCCAAGAGCCCAAAGACCCGTGTCTGCCGCCGGGTCTCGACGGGGAATGGCCTCGAGGCCCAATCCATGGCTTTCTCGAGCTCCCCTGCTGCTGCCTGTGCCAAGCAAGGTACCCGCGCCAACGCCTCTCAGAAGGCCCGCGTGGTCCCAGGCACATCTGCCTTTGCGACCAACCGCGTCGCACAGAACACCCGCGTCAGCGTCTCTCAGGAGACCGCGTGGTCAAAATCCCTGATGTTCAACATCAGGATGTTGTTGGTCTCTCTCCACCTCCTCGACGCAATCGAAACGCTGAGCGTCGACAGAGGAGACGTGCGCGTCAGCTGCAAGTTGTAACCGTTGGTTGTCCAACTGAGGCTGGACGCGACGTCCAATCTCACGCCTTGCCCGCGCCGCGTCCAGTACGTGAAGTTCGCGTTTGGCGTCCCAAACGCGAGATTCCTTCAGTTAGGTCCTCCGAGGACCAACTCATCAAACGCCAAGGTGAGACCTCTGCGCCTCGTCAAACGCAAGAGGCACGAGCCCATAGGCGTGGGGCCCAGCAGCCCATCCTCTCTCAAGTGCCTCTGCCCAGACGCACCAGGCAGCAACTCGAGACTCGCGTTTCATCTCAGCAGAGACGCCAGACGCGCGTTACACAGCCGCGTCGCGAGAACCGCGTCCCTGAAGCCTGCGTCCAGGCTGTGCAGCACATGGATGCCTCCCGTCTTCGACGTTGCGAGGTTGATCTTTTCAATCCCCCTCCCATGGATTTGAGGGATTATCTGACGAAGAAAAGAAGTGCCAATCAGGCCACTTCGTCGTGTTGCTGCCAACGGCTCATCCATATGCTCACTGAGTGCCGTTGCGGGTCAGGCGTGCACCAGCAGTCTTTAGTCAGACAGCTGACCCTGATCCCTCCGTCAGCTAAAAGAAGACGCTCCCACAGAAGGAGAACCTTCTCTGACGTTGAGTACCCGGAGCTCACTGCGAATATGACAAGCAGGAGCAAGGGAAAACAACTTGCAGTCAGCTCAGACGACTCCGAGTCTGACTCTGAACCGGAAGGAGTGTATCGACACACTCGCACCCGGACTGGGGCCATTCCCCCAATTGATTATAATGCCTTAGCCCATGGCATTAATCATTCTCACTCCGCTGTAGCGGAATCAAGGGCTTCGAACTCTTCCGTCGAGAAGGAGACCTCCGCCTACATGACAGGCGCTCCTGAGGAGACGACTAAACGTTTGGAGCAGATCCAGAAGGCACAAATGGATATGATTCTTGCTCAGCAGGAATCTATCAACTCCCTCAAGCAGGCGATTGCACAGCTGCTCGAAGACAGAAGGAGGTCCCCTCCTAAAAAGTCAAAGGGCAAAGTGAAAAAGGGAGAAAGCTCATCTTCCGAACCTTCTGAGGAGACGCGGCGATCTACCTCCGGCTCGTCCAAGTCCTCGTCGCAAGTAAAAGGCGACCAAGACCAGGGAAAGGCTCATGTTAAAAGAATGAGTCAACTGGAGCGACGCCTCGAGGTCCTTGCTAATCGCAAAGACCTCCAAGAAGTAGGAGTGGTCCGGCCCTACCCGGCTGAATGGGACTTGGTTCCGTACCCGCCCAAGTTCAAAGCTCCAACTCTTCAAGCCTTTGATGGGAAGGGGTCACCCAACCAGCACATCTACTACTTCAAATCCCAAACCGGGAATGTAGTAGATAATGACGCCATCCTGGCACGCCTGTTCATCGGCACCCTGAAAGGGTTGGCCTTTGAATGGTTTATGAAGCTCCCAGAAGGTTCTACCAAGAACTGGGGCGATTTGGAGAAGCTCTTTTTAACACACTTCTTCGAGGATGACTCCGAAGTCACAATGCCAACCCTTTTGGCTACCAAACAGCGAAAAGGGGAGTCCGTCAAATCTTTCGTGGAAAGATTTCGGAACATGACACTCCGGTGTCCAAGCGGTATGACCCAGGCCACCCTGGTGGAAACATGCCGCCACAATCTCCAAACCTCGCTCCTTGCTCAAATAGGAGTTGCTGAAAGCCGCACCTGGAAGCAATTAGTCCAACAAGGTGAACAGGCTGAGGAGATTGTCGCCCGCGTCAGAGCGGAGGAAGGTAAGCCTAGGCCAGAAAGGTCGACAAGGCGTGCGCCAGATACATCCCTCCAAACAAAGCTGAAGGATAATTTGGCAACGGAGACCAAATCTCCCGCCAAACCTCAATCAGGCAAGGCGAGTGGCTCTTCGAGCCAGCCACGCACCAACAAGCAATATTCCTTCAAGGAAGAACATGTCGATTCGCTCTTTAAACTACTTAACAAGAGCAACCGACTGAAGCTCCCTGAAGCTCGACGCCCAGAGGAGGTCGGCAAGACCGACAATCCCAACTACTGCATGTATCACAGGATGTTGGGACACCCCACCAAAAGCTGCTACGTCTTCAAGGACATCCTTCAGGCTCTGATTGACGCAGAGGTGTTAAAGCTCCGACCAGAGCAGAAGAAGGTGACGGCTAATGTGACGTCGGTTCTCCAGTTCGGGAGACAACCTCCAACGCCTGCGGGGGTGACTCCTATTCCGAAAGGAGAGCTGAGAGTGGTCAATACAGACCCTCACCAGCAGCATGAGAAAGGCTTGGTACCCGTCCCTACACCTCAAGGAGAAATCATGTGGGTCCACCCTGACCTTGTCAATGAGCAGCAATGGACTACTGTGACCAACAGGAAATCCAAAGGCAAGGCAAAAGCCTCATCCTGCAATGTAGTGGGTGCCTCCTCTCGAGAAGCGGAGACGGATATCCCTTCACTGACCGACTCAGAGGAGGAAACGATAGTCTTGGCCGCAGAGCCCAACCAACCGATGGCGGGAACCCGTTCAGGACAAGCGTACTTAAAACAGTACGACGAGACGGCGATAGCCCCTCCACAACCAACTGCGGAGCCAGTCAGGCCCTCCATAAAGCCACCTGTGAAAAAGCAGAAGGGGACTCGATTTTCTCGAGCCCTTCAAAAGGGCATCGCGGAAGGATCTACGACACCTTACCGCTTTGATGTCCTGGCTCAGTTGGCCAACATTCCGGCACGCATTACCTTATATGAACTTCTTAGACTATCAAAGTCGACCTGGGAAGCTCTGCAAGAAGCTCTGGCAAATGCTGAGGTCTTCATGACCCAGGTGCCGAAGGAGGAAGATGTAGAGGATTGCCTCCACACCTCCCAGAATGCCCCCTGCATCACCTTCACGGCAGATGATATGCAGGTGAAAGGGAAGCATGATCGACCCCTGTACTTCACAGGATATATTGGATGGTCCGAGGTAAACCACATCCAGGTAGATCCAGGGTCCACGTTGAGCATCATGACTCGCCGGGTCATGCAACATCTCGGCATTCCTACCCATCGTTTGAGCCCCACCCAGACAACTATCTATGGGTTCAATGCCAACCAGACCCGTCCAATGGGGAAGATTAAGCTCAGGTGTCAGATTGGAAGTCTCAAGTCGGAAGTGACATGCTACATCATCGACGCCGACACTTCCTACAATCTATTGCTGGGACGACCGTGGATCCATCGCAACTCCATCGTTCCCTCCACTCTCCACCAAGTCATGAAGTACATTGACGGGAGTGGAAATGTCCAGACGTTGATCGCCGAAAGGCATCCGTTCAAAGGGGTCGAGAATTATTTCACCGACTCTTTGTTGTACCAAGATCCGGTGGAGACGGATGAAACCCCACAACCAGAGGAGCCAGACTCTGGTAATGAGGCTGACACTGAGCCTGAGAAAGAAGAGTGCCTGTGGGAGTTAGAACCACTTGTAACGGGCACTAATAAACCCGATGTTGATAATACCTCCGCTGATGATGCAGGCGGTTGGTATATTAATGAAGATGTAGATTTTGCGTATTTTTCTGTGTTTGCTTCTGATTCAGTACCATCAGACACTAGCACCGAAATAGACGATGACCCCTGGTCGGCAGTAGATGCTTTGACATCGTTGCATGTACCAGTGAAATCGTCCTTCGAGACGTACCAAGACAATGGTAATGCGCAAGAATCTATATTTATGGTTCCAGCAAGACGAAAAGGCCAAAAATCAATTCTTTTTGGGCGAATCTCGTCTGAGCCAATGCCCTGTGAAGACTCGGGAAGTGAGGAGGAGTCCCCTCAGCTCAGTCATTATGAACCAAAAGCGCTCAAAATGATGAAGTGCATGGGGTACGACCTGACCAACAGACCCGGGTTGAACTTCGGCAAAGGAAGGAGGACGCTGCTTCGATCCTTTGTGCCGAAAGGGAAGGCCCCTGATTATTATCATCAGACGCGCCGGGGGTTGGGCTATGTATCAACTCCGGTCCCATCAGCCTCCGATTCTCAAGAATCGTCGAGCAACGATTACTCTTCGGACACGTCATCTTGGGAGTCAGATGTCAGTGTCGGTAACATTTTCAAGGAACTTTCAGTGAACATGGTTTCGGCAAGCCACTTGGAAGATGGAAATGAAGAAATGATCCAATCCGATACAGATCCTTAGGTCAAACATTTAAATGCTCTTTGGGATACTCGCTTTGAACAGCGCGAGCTACCCACAGAAGACAAGGTTGTTCAGATCAACCTAGGAGATGAGGTTAACCCTAAGCCCATTCTCATAAGTGACGGCCTGTCACCTTCGGAGAAGAAGGATCTAATATCTCTTGTACAAGAGTATATAAACGTCTTCGCCTGGAATTATGAGGACATGCCTGGACTTAATCCTCAAGTGGCTATGCATCGCCTCAACATCAATCCGGACGCAAAACCTGTCAAACAACAGCAGCGACGGTTCCGTCCAGAGATAATGGAGGCAATTCAATCAGAAGTCAGAAAACTTATTGATTCTGGCTTCATCAGGGAAGAACAACATCCCGACTGGGTAGCCAACATCGTCCCCGTCGCCAAGAAGAACGGGAAGATCTGGATCTGCATCGACTTCCGTGATCTAAACGAGGCTTGTCCCAAAGACGAATTCCCATTGTCAATCACAGATGTCATGATTGACAATACTTGTGGATTCGAACGAATGTCCTTCATGGATGGATTCTCAGGATACAATCAAATCAAAATGTATCCTAATGACGAAAAGCATACTTCCTTCAGAACTCCTCTAGGGGTATATTGCTACACCGTCATGCCCTTCGGACTGAAAAACGCAGGGGCAACATACCAAAAGGGCCATGAACGCCATTTTCCATCAGCAAATACGCAAGACGGTGGAATGTTATGTTGATGACATCGCGGTAAAAAGCCGCACTAAAGGTGATCACATAGCGGACCTGAAGGTAGTCTTCGACATCATGCGGGCTCATCAATTGAAGATGAATCCCACAAAGTCCTTCCTGGGGTGGCCAGTGGCAAATTCTTAGGATTTGTTGTAACATCCACCGGAATTCACTTGGACCCGGAAAAGGTTCGCGCTATCCAAGAGATGCAACCCCCGAGAAATCTCAAAGAACTCAGAGGATTGCAAGGACGATTGGCGTACATCCGCAGGTTCATCTCAAACCTTTCCGGAAGATGCCAACCTTTCGCTAAGCTGATGAAGAAGGGTGTCTCATTCACTTGGGATAACGCTTGCCAACAAGCGTTCGAGGAAATCAAGCAATACCTCACCCAACCACCAGTCCTTGCAGCTCCAGTAGCCGGAAAGCCGTTTCTGGTGTACGTCCGAGCAATGGATCATTCTTTGGGAGCTCTACTAGCTCAGAATGACGATCAGGGACGTGAGCAAGCAATCTACTATCTGAGTAGAACAATGATCGGAGCCGAACATCGGTATAACCCGATCGAGAAGGAATGTTTGGCACTAGTGTTCGCTATCCAGAAAATGCGACACTATTTGGTAGGCCAAACTATAAACGTCATATCAAAAGTCAACCCCCTGAGGTTACTTATGACTAAACCTTCATCGCTAAATGGCCGACTGGCAAAATGGGCCATATTGCTCTCCCAATATGAGATGCGCTTTTTACCACAAAAGGCCATTAAGGACAAGCAGTCGCGGATTTCCTAGCTGAGCACCCAGAGCCGAGGGCAGCCAAAGTCTACGAGGATCTCCCAGATGAGGTTGTTGAAGTCTGCCTGACTCAGACATCGTTCGAAAGTCAAGTATGGCAACTTTTCTTCGACGGTGCATCAAGAACAAACCCGAGGGGACACTTAGTAGCAGGGGCAGGGGTAGTACTTGTATCCCCACAAAATTATGTCATCCCCGAGCTGTCTCATTAACTGAGCGCTGTTCCAACAATGTGGCGGAGTACAACGCTCTTTTGATTGGGATGCAATTCGCCGACGAGATTGGCGTTAAAAATCTCGAGGCATACGGCGACTCCAAGCTCATCGTCAGCCAAGTTCGCGGGGAGTACGAAGTCAGACATGAAGACTTAGTACCCTATTACAACGCGACTATCCGCATGGCCGAGGGGTTTACAAGCTTCTACATCGACCATGTACCGCGCAAGCAAAATGCGCACGCAGATGCACTCGCATCCCTGGCTGCCTCCTTAGCTCTTCCAGCTGGAGCAATGGAGAAGATATTCGTCCACAGCCACGACCTGTATTGCCCGAGAAATGCTCTCGAGGACTATCAGGAGTCAACGGGAAGTCGTCACCGTGAAGAAGCACTTGAAGCATCAACCGGTTCAGAGCTTAAAGACTGGCGATTCCCCCATATCGACTACGTCTTATACGACATCCTGCCTGAAGACACCAAAGAGGCGACTGCCATTCGAAGGAAAGCCCCCAAATTCTATTATAATGCGATTACGCGAACATTGTATCGTCGGTCGCATGACGGGATCTTGCTCCGGTGCCTCTCACCAAAGGAGGCTCAAGAGGTATTGAAAGAAGCCCACGACGGCATGTGTGGAGCCCATCAACCTGGCCCAAAACTGGCACATCGACTCCAAAGATTGGGTTACTACTGGCCCAAGATGATTGCCGATGCTGTCACTTATGCCAAGAGATGTCACGCCTGCCAAGTGCACGGCGATTTCATCCATCAAGCACCAGGGTACCTCCACTCTACGGCCTCTACCTGGCCATTTGAAGTGTGGGGCATGGACGTGGTTGGTCCTATCAGCCCACCATCATCAAAAGGACATCGGTTCATTTTGGCAATAACCGATTATTTCTCCAAATGGGCCGAAGCCATCCCTTTGAAGGAGGTCAAATCGTCGAACGTGATCAAATTCGTAAAACACCATGTTATTTACCGTTTCGGCGTACCTCGGCGAATTGTCCACGACAATGGGCCTCAGTTCATCAGCCAGGCTTTCCAGAGATTCTGTGCTAAGTTCAGAATCCAGAGTGTGTCCTCAACGGCATACTACCCCGCCGCTAATGGCCTCGCAGAAGCTTTCAACAAGACTATTGGCAGGCTTCTCAAGAAGTTCGTCTCGAAAAGTCAACGAGACTGGGACGACAAGTTGGGTGAATGCTTATGGGCTTACCGCACAACTGTGCGAACCCCAACTAAAGCTACGCCATTTTCTTTGGTCTATGGGTGTGAAGCCGTACTCCCACTAGAGATCCAAATTCCATCTCTACGCGTCGCCTTGACAGCGGAGATGACAACAGAGGAGAAGCATCGACAGCGACTCCAAGAACTGGAGGCCTTAGATGATAAGCGTCTGCAGGCCCAATAGCAAATCGAGCTCTACCAAGCTCGAATTACCAGAGCCTTCAACAAGAAAGTTAAAGTGCGAACTTTCAAGAAAGGCGATCTTGTCTTAGCCGTCAGAAGACCCATGGTAATGACGCACAAGACAAAAGAAAAATTCCAACCCAAATGGGAAGGACCATTTGTAGTAGAGTCAGTCTACTCAAATGGGTCATATCGCCTCATAACCCCGAATGGCGATACACTTATGATGCCGATCAATGGCAGGTTCCTGAAGAAGTACTATCCTTAGATGGTATTCTTCCGCTGATCAAGTTAAAAATACACCTCTGATCAAAACAAGAAGAGCTTCTTCATTAATATCCGACGCCCCCGACGGCTAAGGATAGAAGAAAATGTTGGTTTTAAGTCCAACACAAGTCTTCGACAACTCATCATGCTGAGGGGAATAGCATGGCTAGCCCAACTCAAATGGTAGTTGGTAAAGGCACCTCAAACCCGTTGACAGCTGAGGATTTGCTAAAAATCCTAAGGGACACGTTCCCATTTGATCCGACGCCCCCGACGGCTAAGGATAGAAGAAAATGTTGGCTTTTAAGTCTAACATAAGTCTTCGACAACTCATCATGCTGAGGGGAATAGCATGGCTAGCCCAACTCAAACGGTAGTTGGTAAAGGCACCTCAAATCCGTTGATAGCTGAGGGTTTGCTAAAAATCCTAAAGTGGACTTGGCTCCACTCTTTCCTCCAAAATCCCCTGCCAATTCTCATCCACAGAATGGTAGGTCTACAAAATACAACCATTACTAAGTTAACACTATACCTCTGGTAATGAAAACTTTTCAATATTCCTTGTCGAGTACAAATTTTGTTTGTCAACTCTACACGGAGTATCAAATTTTCAAATCCGCCAAGTTAATACTACACCTCTGGCACTTCAAAATTTTCACTTGTCAATTCTCATCAATAGAATGACAGGTCCTCAAATTACTCTTACCACGAGTCAATCTTTATCAAGTTAATATCACACCTCTGACAAGTTACTGTTAAAGTTTAACACCACACCTCTAAACAGTAATCAAGTTTCTGCCAGGTTTAATATTACACCTCTGACAGTCACTTTTCTTCAGACTTCCACACCGAAGCTGAAATGGATGATGCTAAGTTAACACCACACCTCTAGCATCCAAGTCATTGCTAAGTTCAACAATACACCTATGGCCATGACTTTCCCTCGGACTTCCTTATGCAAGCCGAGATGACCAATGCTAAGTTCAACATTACACCTCTAGCATTACCCTCACTGTCAAGTTAAACATTACACCTATGACAGTGACACTTCTGAGTTAAGTTAATATCACACCTCTGACTCACATCCTTATCAAGTTAACATTACACTTCTGACAAGACCACTTCCAACCCGTTAAGTTAATATCACACCTCTGACGGTAACAAACTTTCCTAGATTCCCCACGAGTCTAGTCCCACTTGTTATTCTCTTCAACAGAATAACAAGTCTACCTAAAAACATTGTTAGGTTAATACTACACCATCAACAGTGTTTCCATCAAATCCCCAGTTGAGCTCAATCAAGTTAATCCCAAACACTTGATAAAAGTTCACCCTCCCTGGGGGTACCAATTCTACTTGTCACTTTCTCTTATAAAGTGGCGGGTCCATCAAAAATTTCACCTCTGTCAAGTTAATATTACACCTCTGATAGTATCATGAGAGTTCCTGAAATAGGATCTTTTCTCCACAAAATTTGACTTGTTAAAATTTTCATTTTTGATAAGCCAAAGATTCTTTGCTTCTATGCGTCTGACCAAAAAGAGACAAAAAGAGTTCAAGACAATAGAAGGGACAAAAAGAAAAGTGTCACTTTTATTTATATCCAGGCATATGAAAGTGATACAAAAACGCTCTCTTATACAATAAGATTGAGTGTTACAGTCAAAACGCTCTCTTACAATAAGATGGAGTGTTACAATTGAGGAGTACAAAGAAATCCCTCTCCCTCTCAGAGGTTCCACTCACTCCTTAAAGCCGCGTCTGATTCCAAGTGCGCGATGTTTTGTGGCTACAATAGAAGCTGGTTACACCACGATGCATGATGTAAACATCGAAAGAGCCCTAGCTGACTAAGCTAAGAGCAATGGTGTTCTTGAGGTCCGGTGGAAGCAGAAAGTCCGGCAACCCTTCGTTTATGAACATCTCTTCCCCCAGCAAACCATCCAGCAGACATGAGGAGTCCTTGATGTTACTTCTGGGGTGGGAGAGGAAGAGGATCCTACCTGCCGCCGTGTCCACCGTAACCTCCTCGCGCCATACTTACCCTGACCATCTCTTGCCAGCAGGCATGATTGGTGCAGTGGATCTGAAGAGACCTTGGCGAGAGTCGATTCCTCGTCAGGGACATAATATATTCCTTGTGGACGACGAGGACCATAATATATTCCCTTGTGGACGAACATCGAACAAGTTCGCCGTCCGATACATTCTCCCACGGACTTAGCGAACATGAAGAAGGATGGAGCATTGCAAAGGAAAAGGACACTTAGTTAGATATTTAAATGCTAAGTGTTCATAACCCAGACGCAGAAGAGATACTGGACGCAGGAATTATCAAATCCGCGTCCAGACCTACGAAACCGCGCCCAGACGCAGAAGAGATACTGGACGCAGGAATTATCAAATCCGCGTCCAGACCTGCGAAACCGCGCCCAGACGCAGAAGAGATACTGGACGCAGGAATTATCAAACCCGCGTCCAGACCTGCGAGACTGCGTCCAAACGCAGAAGAGATACTGGACGCAGGAATTATCAAACCCGCATCCAGACCTGTAGGATCTGCGTCTCCACCACCAGAAGGTCATGGAATGTCCTTGATGTCACTTCTGAGGTGCGAAAAGAAGGGAGTTATCCACCTTAACCCTTCCATCACCACAACCGCCAGAAGTTAAGGAGGGTAATTCCCTTCCTTTCACACCCTCAGATTTCTAAGTGCTTGGACTCAAGTGCCAGATTCATCAAAATCGACAGCTGATGAAACAGAACGCAAGGATCAAATTCGCGTTCTGCAAACCAAGTCCGCGTCTGAACCCTTCACAATTAGAAATATTCTAAGTGAAGAATCCAAAATGCAGGACCCAATGGCGCGAGGGTCCAAACCCGCGCCTCGGTTATCAACTCAAAGACTGCGTCTGAGACCGCGTCTGAGAATCAAACACGAGTTATATTTTGTGCTAAGGATTCTTAGGGATCTATGAGCTCCCGTTAATGGCGAAATCCACGCCTAAAAGGCATTATACCTGGGAAAGCCACATCCTGCGCAGAGGAAGCGCCCCTCTGGACCTCGGTGGCAGTCGCCCGTGAAGAAGAGGCGGTTGGCTTGGTCTTGGGTGCCATTTTTAATTCCAGAAAAAAGGAGGTGAACAGTTCAAAAATCCAATAATGGAGATGAACAGTTCAACAGAGGAAGAAGAGAACTCTCTTGAGCAAGTGCGTTCAGAGAAGAAAAGAGGTCTCTCTGACTGTTGCCTTTATAGGCACAAGGATTCGCAAAGATACGCGGCGTGTGACCCGATAAAAGCTGCAGCAAATCATCGCATGACGCGTAGAGCAAATCTTCGCGAAGATCATGCGTCACGACTCCCTCAGCGAGTCGTCATTTGACACGTGGCGCGGATCAGTTAATGAACCAAGAAATCCGCCAAAAGGTGAAATCCTGCCGGTTCCCCAGGCCAGCTGGCGGCGTAATCATCACACGGCACAGATTCGCACCCAAGGGATGCACTTCTTCGATGGACATGCCTCGTCAGCATCTCCATAAATGCATTCGGAAGGTCGCGTCTCTCTACAAAGTTCGCGTCCGACCCAGCGTGCCCAACATCGCGTCTGCCTCATAAAAGATCAGGCGCGTTTCCATTGCCAAAGGACGCACTCTACAGAAATCGCGTCTTTAAAGCAGTACCATCTCGGCTTTTTGAAAAGAACTTGCGTTCGGCCTCCTGCTTCTACAAAATCAGTTCAACAGTACACTGACGCAAGCAGACGACTAACCACTCCTGGCTTAAAGCACACCCGTGACAGACTAAAAGCAATCGGGGAGGTTTAGACTGTGCATCTAGACACTCAACATGATCAACTCTGGTGGCTTCAAAGAGTTCAAACAGTACACTCACGAAGACCAACTTCAGATAAGATCGAACCGGAGCATCAACAGTCCAGCCATGAAGGTGAATTCAGCTAGAGTCCAAAGTATTTCGAAATCCGTCCCAGTTAACTGCGGAATATCGAAAACTTTGGAGGGGGTTCTGTAGGCTGTCCAAAAGTTACTGGAGGACAAGCTATTGAAAAGCAAAGTTTCAAGCTCTAGACGCGAGGGCCTGACACCCGCATCTCAGCATCAAGGCGCGTCGGCCTGACACCCGCGTCTCAGCATCAAGGCGCGTTGGTCTGGCACCCGCGTCTTAGCATCAAGGCGCGTCGGTCTGGCACCCGCGTCTCAGCATCAAGGCGCGTTGGCTCGACACCCGCGTCTCAGCATCAAGGCGGTTGGCTTGAAACCCGCGTCTCAGTTATAACCGCCTTGGTTAAGGGACCAATCACTACCCACACGTAAGGAAAATCAGCCCCCATCGTGGCATGTCTTTAGCAGGCACGTGGGTTAGTTACCGCCCATGTAGCGGAAAAGTTGGCCCTCATTGTGGAGCGTTTTCAGGGGGGCACGTTCACCCCTGAGACCTCTATAAATAGCCTTGTTTGCATCAACAAAAAAAAAGAGAGACAGAGGGCGACACAGAGAGAAAAGAAGCAGATCAACTCTTCAGCAAGTTCGCTGCGTACGAGCTAGCCTTCGCCTACCTTCTCTTTTAGAGTTTTGGTAGACGGAGCTGTGTCACTCTTTCTACCGGCCGAAGAGGAGATCCCTGAAGGACGGTCATCTGGTCAACGGAGAACAAGATTCACTCTCCATCGCCACACGAAGAACCCAGCCTTAAACAAAGGGGGAATTCAAGATTCAATATTCTCCCTCCCTTGTAACCGGAAGGAACAGTTCTTGTTGTAATCTTTTCATTTGATTCAAGGAAAACTTTTACGGCAATTCACTGTCTCCCTCTTTCCCGGGTCATACAAGACACGGGTCTTTGGGCTCTTGGAGCCGGAAGAGAGAAACTCTTCGTACTTCGCCTGGTCGAACTCGACAACGAGCGATTCGACCATCTTTCCCTTATAGTGGACGTCATCTTGCGCCACTATTTGCTCCTCAGTGACAAACATAGTCCCAGCGGAGTCGCCATCTCTTATATGACCCGGGAAAGAGGGAGACAGTGAATTGCCGTAAAAGTCTTCCTTGAATCAAATGAAAAAGATTACAATAAGAACTGTTCCTTCCGGTTACAAGGGAGGGAAAATATTGAATCTTGAATTCCCCCTTTGTTTAAGGCTGGGTTCTTCGTGTGGCGATGGAGAGTGAATCTTGTTCTCCGTTGACCAGATGACCGTCCTTCAGGGATCTCCTCTTCGGCCGGTAGAAGTGACACAGCTCCGTCTACCAAAACTCTAAAAGAGAAGGTAGGCGAAGGCTAGCTCGTACGCAGCGAACTTGCTGAAGAGTTGATCTGCTTCTTTTCTCTCTGTGTCGCCCTCTGTCTCTCTTCGTCCGATTGATTCTCTCTGATCTCTCTCCTCCTTTCTTTTTTTTGTTGATGCAAACAAGGCTATTTATAGAGGTCTCAGGGGTGAACGTGCCCCCCTGAAAACGCTCCACAATGAGGGCCAACTTCCCCGCTACATGAGCGGTAACTAACCCACGTGCCTGCTAAAGATATGCCACGATGGGGGCTGATTTCCCTTACGTGTGGGCAGTGATTGGTCCCTTAACCAAGGCGGTTATAACTGAGACGCGGGTTTCAAGCCAACGCGCCTTGATGCTGAGACGCGGGTGTCGAACCAACGCGCCTTGATGCTGAGACGCAGGTGCCAGACCGACGCGCCTTGATGCTGAGACGCGGGTGTCAGACCGACGCGCCTTGATGCTGAGACGCGGGTGTCAGGCCGACGCGCCTTGATGCTGAGACGCGGGTGTCAGGCCCTCGCGTCTAGAGCTTGAAACTTTGCTTTTCAATAGCTTGTCCTCCAGTAACTTTTGGACAGCCTACAATGACCATCATGTTTGGAGCTTTGGAGTTGGTAACAATCTCTAAACTCCCATTTTATTTTTGTACATGCTTATTCATTTGTGAAATCATATAGCATGTTCATGTTTTAGTTTCATGTGTTTTTTTTTTTGTGCTTCATGTGGTAAATATTAGTTTAAATGTAGTTTTTATCAAAACTTGAATTATACATGTACAAATAGTGAGAACAAATTGATTCATATATGTTTACACTTCATGCTCATTTGTACCCACTATATGCATATGTATAGCCTAGTTTTGATGATTCTTTCATTTACACTTATTTTACCTATTTTCATGTTTTACTTCATGTATATGTATTTTTATTCAAATCTAATAAATATACATGTATACCCGTGAGTCTCTTGCCTTCATGCAAATACATTTGATAGACTCTTTTATGTTTGGGATATGTATGTGTATTGTTAGGATTGGATAAATCATACATATGCCTAGAAGTGTATTATTTTTTTTAATGAAAAATGAATTTTTCATGTTTGTTTGATAAAAATGAATTTTTGATTTTAAAAAAATAATAATGATACTCACACTTTTTGAGCTTAAATGACTATTTTCATGAAAATGCCATTTACATATCCTTTGAACACTCATCTTTTATTTTTCAAGATAATTTTGAGCTTTATGGACTATGAGTGCTTGAATTTTTATGTACTTAGTATGATTCATGAAATACATATGTTTTGATTTCATATTTGAAGGATCTTTAACTAGTTTTTTAAAAATTATCTTTAACTAGTTAATTATTCTTCATTTGGTAGTGATTTTCAATGCTATACTATTTTCAAATTTATTTTTGAAAACCCTACCTTCTATGGGAGGATGGATGGGCGATTATGCCTTGTATGCTTCATTGAAAATCTTCTATCTTGAGCATATGAAGGATGGTAGTTATATGAGATATACACTTGATCTTATTGTTATTTCAATTGGTATCATTGGATTCTTTCAATTGGTATCTAAATTGAAATTTTTTGTATATACTCATATTTTATTTTCTTATATATATGTATCAATGTCAATTGGTATTATCTTTTTCATACATATATATATGTGTTATTTGTGCTTAACTTTCAATTGGTTCACATTCGTTTAAAGCACAAAGTTGTTTATGATAAGAAAATGAAAATTTTAAGAAAAATTCTCAAGATTTGTTTTATTGAGAAAATTTCAAAATTTTGTTTTATAAGAAAAACTCAAAATGTTTTGATATGTATTTCCTATATGCAAGGAGAGCTTAACATCTCTCTTATATATAGATTCATGTTGAGTATATTATAAATTGAGGAGCTTGACAACTCTTCTTTATATGATATACACGTGTGTAGGGGGAGCTTCACATCTCCTCTTATGCATTACATAATATGTGTTATGTGAGTTAGGGCTTGTCATCCCTTCTTCATGTAATGCATATGTGTAGGGAAGCTAACTTAGCGTCTTCCTCTTCATGAATGTATATCGCATATAAATCTTATTGATTGATTTGTATTACCCCTTCTTGATCTCTTTGTTTTTGACAAAAAGGGGGAGAAAAATGTTTGATTTGATTTTACTTTGAACCATTTGTTGATGAGTGACAAAAAGGGGGAGAAGTATTTGAGTTTATATGAGTTTATATGCATGTTTTCATTGCTTAAGGGGGAGAAGTATTTGTCTTCCTTGGTATTTATGCATATAAGTTTTGTTTTGCAAATAGGAGAAAAAGATTTATTTTGTTTATCTCCATTCATTTGCATACATGTTTATGAGCTTTATTGCATATATTTATTAATTTGTGTTATGCATGAGTTAAGGGGGAACTTCTTTGAAGCTTTATTTTAATCCATGCATATATAACTTCATGAGTTTTGTCATCATCAAAAAGGGGAGATTGTTGGCCCAAAGGCCGATCACTCTAGTTTTGATGATGATTAACTCATGAAGTTATGTATACTAATGATCTTGTGTTTAAATAGTGACAGATTCATTATCAACATCTTAGTAGGTGCATAGCTTAACAAAGGATAAAATGTCAAGATTTGGAGCTAGCACGGTGTGATCCAAGGAGCTTTTGGATCAAGCTTGGACCAAGTCAAGAAGATGAGAGGCCTTCAAGTGAAGACTTCAAGAAGATGAAGACTTGTGTCTAGGTATAAGATTTTGTTTTTGTTTTAGATAAAATGTAAAGGATAGAGTAGTTGGTGGATTGCTCAAGTACACCATGCACACACACTCTTTCTTTAGTTGTCTTTTCATAAAAGAATTTTCAGTTTAGAAAAGACTTTCATTTTAGAAAAATACTCGTTTGGTTTTTGGTATTTCTTATGAACATGTTTTTAACCAAAATCATATTTAGAGATTAATGCTAAAAACATAGATATTTCATCTTGATTGTGTAGTGGATCATATCCATACACACTATGCCTTAAAATGAATTATAATATCTTGTTTTTGTATTTGAAGATGTTTTGGAAAAACAAAGTTTAGAAAACATGTTTTGGAAAATACAGTTTTTATCATGAGCCAAATATTTCCAAGTTACAAAAATAGTCCAATCTTTTATAACATGCCTTGATTTTGTGCAAGCATGTTTGTATATCAAAGTATATTGGTTAAACTATTTTTGTAGATTTTTAAGTATTTTATGGGATTTTTTTTCAATCAAAAAGACCAAGTTTTAAATCCCAAATTTCTGTTTCTGGCTTCAGCAAGTCAACTATATAGTCGACTAATCCTGAAGTCGGTCGACAGGCTCGGTCGACCGACGTGCACAGACGTGCACGCCTTTGTGCACTGGAGGACGGCCGACCGTGCCGGTCGATCGTTCCAGAGAGCTCTGCTCTCTGGAAATTTCGGCCGACCGTACGAGTCGACCGACAGAGAGTTCGACTCTCTGCTCCAGTGGCTCAGTCGACCCGGGCGGTCGACCGTGGCTCCAACGGTCGGATTTCTGACCGTTGGCGGTCGACCGGGCGGGTCGACCGGCATCTCTGACAGAGCCCCAACGGCTAGTTTTTCAGACTTTATATAAAGGGTCATTTGGGGGCTGTTTTCTTTAAGATTTGGAGATAGTTTTAGAGCCAGTTTTTCCCACTCTTTTCAGAAGTTTTCTCCACAAAATAGAGAGCAAATTTTTTCTATCTAAAGGAAAGTTTTATCAAGAGTGTAAAAGAGAATTTCTTTGAGTTTTCCTCCACCTTTCTCATCCTAGTTTTTCTCACTGCACTTGAGCATCCATTGACTATTCATTCTATAGGAGTGTTGTAGTGAGAGTGTTTATTGGTGATCAAAGTGTTTAGATCACCAAGAGATCATTTCTTGTACTTTAAGGAGGTGGACGTGTGTGTCCGCGTTGTTTCGAGTTCGGGTGCGAACTCCGTGTTTGAGGTGCGGCCTCGGCAAGCTTGTGGGGCTTGCGTGTGTACGGGACTAGGGAGTTCGAGGGCTTGTAGGTGTTGCGGCACCGAGGAGAGATCCATTGGGATCTTGCATAGTGGAAATCCTTCGTGTGTCGAAGGCGGGGATGTAGAGCAAGTGTGCTCGAACCTCAAAACATACCCTTGTGTTTGCGATTGTTCTTTCTCTCTCTCTCTATCTCTTTTATATCTTGCATTCCTTTATTGTCTATCTTTATATGCATGATATACTTGTGTGCTTAAATTGATATACTTGCGTGGGATTGTTTGCTAACACTTGTATTTAACCAAGAGAGCCAACGCGGCACCTCAACCCATTCAAGGGGAATCTAGAGGAGTTTGTCCAGAGCCCTTCACGGGGAATTCGGCAACACTCTTTGGTTATACGTGGTGTTTAGTGTAAGAAGTTTTATTTAGGTCATAATTGTTTTAGCTTTCGCATCATTTGGCATTAAGTGACCATTAGATTAGCCATCACCTATTCACCCCCCCTCTAGGTGAACTTTCAGATAAACCACTTATTGAAGTTAAGTAATTATGCCTCAAGAAGCAAGATTATTCAGACATAAAACGGTGGACAAAATAATAAAATAATCTTTTAGTTTTGTGGTCTTATTTACTCGAGTTGTTAAGTCCGAGGGATGTTTTCTTACCCTAAAACTATCTGGTTTGGGAGTCACCGGCTAAAAGCTCACTACCCGGATAAGCTAGAAAGTCTATGGAAACTAAGAGAAGAAAAAATAGTAGTAATAATATAAATAAATGGCATGAATATTTGAGTCGATATCCCAAAAATCTTCAAAGTCCACAAAGTGTATATTTCTCTAAGAGTTTTATGAAATATCAAATAATCAATTCAATTTTAAATTCTTACATTTAATTTATAACAAGATTTTGCATTTCAACTTAGTTAAGAAAGAAAAATTTCTGGTTAACTTATGACCTTGGATCACTTATATTTTCACAAAAATATTCTAAATTTTTCTATATTTCAAAATGCGTTTTCAAAATATTAACATTTGATTTCTTTTATTATGGATTTTGTGGGTATAATCCGCTGAAAACCCTCAAGAGACAAAACTCCTCCTATAGGGGAAACCTAGAGGTTTAACGGCTTGTTGCACATGCTCAGTGCAATCGCGTCACCTGCGAAAGTGGTGTAATAATTTCTTAGTTTTTTCTTTTACTCGGGACGAGCAAAAGATAAGTGTGGGGGTGTGATTAGTCTCTATAACTGCATATTTCATATCACATCTTTACATTTATTTAATATTAAATTCTGCTAATAATACCTCTCTTGAATGTTTCTAGGTCCATGGCATGAAATGAAGTAGAAGACCCAAAATCACCTTTTAATTGGTGATTAAAGTCCTATAAAGATAGCCATTGACCTAAGAGGGTGATTCTGTCAAAACCAGGGGCCCAAAATCAGAAATCAGGACTGTTGGCCCAATGGCCTTCCACTCTAGTTTTGATGATGATCTCAACACTCATGTAGTTATGTTTACTAATATTCTTGTGTTTCTAAGTTTCCGATCATTAACAGGATATTAGTTGGTGATTAGCTTCAACAAGGAGTTTAGAAGCTATTCATGGTGATTCCAGGGCCAAAGCTTCAAGTTCACACTTTGTCTAGCCCATGGATGGAGTTTTGGAGCAAGTCTACTTGAAGATGATGATCGTCAAGAAGACTTAGGTATCCTAGTTTAGATAGAGTTTTTAGATCCATTTGTAAAGCTTAGTTTAGTTGATATGCTCAAGTGAACACAAAACACACACGTTTTATGATTTGATATTTGGTTTTTATGAATAGTTGATCAAAACAAGTTTACATATGTTATATGTATAGTAGATGTTTTCTATTTATACATACATGCTTTAACTTGGTAAACAAACTTATTTTGATATCCCTATTCATGTTTTGGAAAAATCAAGTTTGATAAAATACAAAGTTTTGTTTTTGATAAAATTTGCAAGACACAAAAATAAATTGATATGTTGATATATTGTCTTGAAATTTTTATCACAGGTGTATGTTTTAATATATAATGATAAAACAAATTTTGTGAATTTTTTAGAAGTGTTAAAAGATTTTTTAGAAAATATTTTTCCAAATTTTTCTGACCTGGACTGTGCTGACAGGCTGGTCGGTCGACCGTGCCGGTCGACCGCACCAAGGGCCGGTCGACCGATCCGGTCGACCGACGTGCACAGACGTGCACGTCTGTTAGGCACAGAGCCGGTCGACGGACCGGTCGACCGAGTTGAGAGCTCTGCTCTCGGGAATTTTTCGGTCGACCGGACCGGTCGACCGCTGCTACCCAACGGTCATAATTTTGACCGTTGGCGGTCGACCGGCAGTTGGTCAGACTGCCACATCAGCCTAACGGCTAGTTTTTCCTAGGGGCTATATATACCCCATTTCTCCATTGTTTTGAACAAGAATTTTTGAGCTAAAAATTTTCAGTTTTCTGAAGAGTTTAAAAGAGTTTTAAAAGAGTTTTTAAGTCAAAAAGATTTCATCTTATTTGTTTTTGGGTTTTTGGAAAATCAAAGAAAAATAGGTTTTTGGGATTTTTGCTTAGATCTTCAATTCTATCATATTGCAAGTATTTTCCCAAGGATTTTCTTTGTTGCTTGTTTCCAAAAACACTTGTTTTCCACACTTGAGCTATATCATACTATCCTAAACTATTAGGATCTTTGTTTTGTGGAAAAAGAAAGAAAGAGAGAGTTTTGAGGTGGTTGTTGTAAACCTCTAAGTTGTACACCCTTATTCTTGTTGTATCCCTCTTCGGTAGAGGTGATCGGGTGATTGGTTTGTGAGCCTCTTAGGTAGAGGTGTTTGTTGTAGTTGGCTACGGGCCGTATCCCTCTTCGGTAGAGGTGGATTGTGATTGTATAGCCTCGGTGGCTTTGTAAGGTTGAGAGAGGAGTTTGGTACTCCTATAGTGGATTGGAAAATCCTACACGGTGGTGTAGGCGGGGATGTAGAGCAAGGTGCTCGAACCTCGAAACAAATCTTGGTGTTTGCGTATTGATCCATTGTCTCTCTAACTCTCTCTCTTATATTTGTGCAAAGCATCATATTCATATCATATCATATTTGCTTGTGTTGTGCATATTTCATATTGCCTTGCATTTATTCATATTGCTATTCATTCTTATTGTTGGCCCAAGGTTACAATCAACCCATGTTTAGTGTATTTTGATGATTACAAAACATATTAGTTATTTGTACTAATATCATTTGTTGTTTAAAGTGTGTTTCAGGTTTATTATCATACTAGAAGTACTCTCACTCATATACAAAGATTTTGGACTCAAATACAAGCTATTGGATTCAAGACAAGTCAAATTGGGCTCAAAGTGCAATATTGAAGATCAAGTGAAGATTGCCCATGTTGAAGTCTTGAAGACCTAGAAGCTTGTAAGTGTAGTTTTTTTGTTAAAGATAGGATATGTAAATTTTGGCTCTAGGATTTGCACACACATGTGTCTTAAATATGTCTATGTTTTTGAGAATGGTATTTCTAAGTTTATACCTTAGTTCATACTTACATGTACCCAAAGCCTTATATCTTCAAAACTTGTTTAAATACATGTATATAAACTATTTTCAGCATAACACTTAGCTTAAGATTTTAAAGGAATTTTTACAAATTTTTCTAACTCAAAAATCTGCCCAGAAAACTGTTTTCCAGGCAGACCGGTCGACCGACCCTAAATATCAGTCGACCGGCTGCTGTGGCCAGACATGCACGAGGCTGTGCATGTCTGCCGGTCGACCGACCCTAAATATCGGTCGACTGATTTTTGTGGTCTGCTCTCTGTATCTTTCGGTCGACTGGGTCGGTCGACCGATAGAAGGAAACTGGGTTTCCTTCTGTGAGATCGGTCGACTGGCAGTCGACCGGAGCCTCAACGGCTCTTTTGCCAGCAGAGACCCGGTCGACCGGCAGTCGACCGGTAAGCCTGCAACAAGCCCAACGGCTCTTTCCTCTTTGGGCATTTCTGAAAAACTGTTTTTGGGTTTCTCTTTAACAGAGTTTTTAGGAGTTGTTGGGGTGCTTTTGCAGAAGATTTTAGCAGGAAAAATCAGGGTTTAACCTATTCTCTCCCTATAAATAGTGGGGAATAGGCCTTAGTTATTTACCAAGAAAAATACAAGTTTTCATTGTTTTTCAAGAGAAAGAGAAAAATAGTTTAAAGCTTTCATTTCCATTCTTTTAAGTTTGTTTTTCAGTTGTTGTTTGATCTCTAATATCACTCTACAACTGAAGCTTTCTCACCACACTTCATAGAGCCAAAATCTCATATTCTTTCTATAAGTGAAGTTGTAAAAGAGTGAGAGTGTTTGTAAAAGAAGTGTTTTGTAAAAGTGAAAGAGTGTTGTGGTCTAGTTGAGATCACAAAGTTGTAACCTTTGTTCTTGTGGAGACAAGCTCTTCGGTGGAGCTTCGTTGTAAGGTGTAAAGCTACGGGCTTGAGGTCTTTGGAGGCCTAACTTGTACGGGATCCTAAGGGGATAGTGGAAACCCTTCACGGAGGTGAAGGCGGGGACTAGAGCTACGGGCTCGAACCTCGAAACAAATCACTTTGTTTGCGATTGGCTTGGCGTTCCTCTTGCTTAATTTCTTGCTTCAATTACTTCCAATTTATTGCTTGTGAACTAACCTTTACTTGTGCTATCCTTACTTGTTTATTTCACTTGCTTTCAATATTTCTTGATACAATACTTGTGTGCATTTCATCATCGCATTTCATACTTGAAATTGTTCGATCACACCTCAATACAACACGGTTGCATTGCGCACCTCTAACCCATTTAAGGGGAATTGGGAGGAAGGAGTTCAGAACCTCGCAAGGGGTATTCGGCTCTTAGTCGTGTTTTGAGAGATCGTTGCATCACTCACTTAAGTAAAATTTAAAAAGAGCATTAGATTAGCAATTACACCTATTCACCCCCCTCTAGGTGTATTTCAATTGGTATCAGAGCTTGGACTCTAGGATTTGGTTTAACAACCTTAGAGAAGATCCACGTTTGCTAATCATTTCATCCACATTCATTTAAAAATGGCCGATGGAATTAAAACCCCACCTAAGTTTGATGGACTTAACTTTCCCATATGGAAAGTTAAGATGACCGTGTTTTTGCAATCTCTAGGTAGCCGAGTTGCAAAAGCCGTGTCTAAGTCCTTTAGTGTACCCCCGGTGACGAATCCACTTGGTCCGAAATAGAGACTAAGGAATTCGATGCCAATGCCAAAGCTCACTATGCACTCCTACAAGCCCTAAATGATGATGATATTGCTAGGGTTATACATTGCAAATCCGCATATGAGATTTGGTCACATTTGATAGTCACACACGAAGGGACATCACAAGTTAAGAAGGCTAAGATTGACCTTCTTAGGTCCCAATATGAAACATTTAGCATGCAAGAAAATGAAACCATAGATGATATGGTTACAAGATTTACCAAGATTACTAATGGACTCTCTTCTTTAGGTGAAGATATCAATAATGATCAAAGAGTGAGGAAGATCATCCGTGCTCTTCCTACTTCATGGGAGGTCAAAGCAACAACCTTGAAGGAACTCAACGACAATGAGGAGATGGAGCTCATAGGTCTCATTGGGAACCTCAAAACCCATGAGATGGAAAGGAAAGCAAGAGAGGACATGGCACCTACCAAAAAGAAGACCATTGCCTTCAAAAGTCATGCTACCTACTCCGACGAAGATGACGAAGAAGAAGATGACGAGGAGCTCTCACTTCTAGTCAAAAATGTCCGGAGGATGTACAACAAGGCAAAGTACCAAGGAAGGAGGAGATGGCAAGGAGGCAAGGAAGAAAGGAAGATCATTTGCTTTAATTGCCAAAAGCCGGGACACATAGTAGCGGAGTGTCCGGAACAAGTGAAGCCATCCTCATCCAAGAAGCCATACAAGAAGAAGGCTATGAAAGCAACATGGGATGACGAAAGTGAATCCGAGGAGGAGATCGACACCGCCAATATGTGCTTCATGGCAAATGAGAGCACAAATAAGGTAACCCCCTCAACTCCTTTTGATGAAGATTTATCCATGGATGAGCTAGGAGAAGCTTTTATGGAACTTTCTAGTAATTATGATTTCTTAAAGAAGAAATATTTAAAAATGAAAAAGGATAATGAATCTCTTAATATTCAAATTGTAAATCTTTCTAAAGAAAATAATGATTTACATTCTTCTTTAGTTTCCACTAAAAATGGTTTTGAAAAATATAAGATTGCTTGTAAAGGAAAGACCCCATTTGTAGACTCTAATGAGATTGCCATGCTTAAGGAAAGATTAGACTCATTAGATGTTGTTTTGAAAAAGTGTAGTGAATTTGATAAGAAGAAGATGGAGAATATGTTTCCTAAGAAACAAGCTCCTAAGAGAAATATTCATCATGCTCATGCTCATGTACATGCTACACAACCTATGCATCATGGTAAACCCCCAAAGCATGCTCACACTTCACATATACACCATGCATTTATGTATAGAAAAGTGTACTCATGTTCACATTGTGGACGGAAAGGACACTTAGCTAATTTTTGTTATGATAGACTAAGTGCATCACATCATAATGTTTGGGTTCGTAACACTAACTTTCAAGGACCCAAGAAAGTTTGGGTACCAAAATCAACTATTGTTTAAATGATGTAGGTACTTTCCAAAGCCCAACGACGTAGAGGTTTGTGGTATCTTGATAGCGGTTGCTCAAGGCACATGACTTGGGACATCAACAACTTTGCAACCCTATCAAGATATCATGAAGGTGGCACCGTCACCTTCGGAGATGACGCCAAGGGTAAAATCGTCGGTATTGGTAATGTAAAACTTGGCACCTCTCCTTTAATTGAAAATGTGGTTTTAGTTGATGGCCTCAAGCATAATCTCTTGAGTGTTAGTCAACTTTGTGATAAAGGTTTTGATGTTGTTTTTGATAATGTTTCTTGTAAAGTGATTGATAGAACTTCTAATGTTTGTGTATTTTCCGGTTTTCGTGAAAGCAATGTTTACATGATTGATATGTTAAATATGTCTTGTAATATTACTTGTTTAAAAGCCCTCGATGACGACTCTTGGTTGTGGCATAGGAGATTAGGCCACGTTTCATTTGACCATATTTCTAGGCTTAACTCTAAGGAAATGGTGAAGGGTATTCCTTCATTGAACTTTGAAAAGGACCGAGTTTGTGACGCATGTCAATTTGGGAAACAAACTAAGTCCTCATTCAAATCAATAAGGATATCATGTCATCACGTCCATTAGAGCTAATCCACATGGATTTATTTGGCCCTACACAAACCAAAAGTTTAAGTGGGAGTAGATTTGCTTATGTTTTAGTAGATGATTTTCGCGTTTTACTTGGGTTTATTTCTTGAACATAAAAGTCAAACCTTTTCATATTTTCAAGCCTTTAAGAAAAGAGTTGAAAAGGAAAATGACTCCTCAATAATTAAAATAAGAAGTGATAGAGGAGGTGAGTTCATTAACCTTCCCTTTACCGCTTTTTGTGAGGAACATGGAATAAAACATGAACTTTCTTGTCCTATAACTCCACAACAAAATGGAGTAGTTGAGCGGAAAAATCGTACTTTGCAAGAGATGGCTAGGACTATGTTAAATGAATATGGTCTACCACATTATTTGTGGGCCGAGGCCGTTCATACTTCATGTTACATTGCAAATCGTGTTTTCCTATGTAAAAATACTACTAAGACTTCTTATGAGATGTATTTTTCTAGAAAACCTAATGTTTCTTATTTCAAAGTGTTTGGTTGCAAATGCTTTGTTTTAAATACAAATATTAATTTGGGAAAATTTGATGCTAGATCATATGAGGCTATTTTTGTAGGTTACTCAAATACTAGTAAGGCTTATAGAGTCTTCAATAGGTCAACTTTGACTATTGAGGAATCTATTCATGTTAAATTTGAGGAATCTAACAAGTTTGTTAAGAATTGTGTAGAAATTGATGCTTTAGATGAAGGCTTGGAGAAAGTGACCTTGGAGGATGCTTCTACCATGGGAGACAAGCCAAAGGATGGTGATGGAAGTGAAGCCAAAGTGGAAGAGGCTCAAGGAAATGAACATCAAGCAAATGAAGAGGAGCCTTCTCAACCACTACCAAAGGATTGGAGATTCAATCCTCATCATCCCAAGGACCTCGTCATAGGTGAAGTATCAAAAGGGGTAACCACTCGCTCTAAGATTCAAGATTTTTGTGGTAATTTTGCTTTTATTTCACACATAGAACCTAAAAATGTCCTCGAGGCCGAGGCCGATTCATATTGGTTGCTTGCAATGCAAGAGGAGCTCAATCAATTTGAGCGCAATCAAGTTTGGCACCTTGTTCCTAGGCCCCAAGATAGACCAACTATTGGCACTAAATGGATCTTTAAGAACAAGTTGGATGAATCGGGTAATGTAGTTAGAAACAAGGCTAGGTTAGTTGCCCAAGGTTACACTCAAATCGAAGGGATTGATTTTGAAGAAACCTTTGCACCCGTAGCACGGCTCGAAGCCATACGGATGACCTTAGCATATGCCTCATTTAAAGATTTTAAGTTATTTCAAATGGATGTAAAAAGTGCTTTTCTTAATGGTTATATTGATGAGGAGGTGTATGTTGAACAACCCCCGGGTTTGTTGATCCTACACACCCTAATTATGTTTATAAATTAGATAAAGCTCTATATGGTTTGAAACAAGCCCCTAGGGTTTGGTATGAAAGATTGTCTTCATTTTTGCTTTCAAATGATTTTAAGAAAGGAAAAGTTGATAAAACATTATTTACCAAACATGTAGATCAAGATATCCTCATAGTTCAAATTTATGTTGATGACATTATTTTTGGATCTACTAATGTTTCTCTTTGCAAGAATTTTGAATCATGCATGAAAAGGGAATTTGAGATGTCTATGATGGGGGAGCTCAACTTCTTTCTTGGACTTCAAATCAAGCAACGTAGTGATGGGACATTCATCAACCAAGCCAAGTACACCAAAGAACTCATCAAGAGGTTCGGGCTTGAAGGATCCAAAGTAGCAAAGACTCCCATGGCAACCACTACAAAACTTGACAAGGATGAACAAGGTAAGGAAGTAGACATCAAATTATTTCGTAGCATGATTGGTAGTTTACTTTATCTTACGGCTAGTAGGCCGGATATAATGTTTTCCGTATGTTTATGTGCACGTTTTCAATCATGTCCTAAGGAATCACACTTAATTGCGGTAAAACGCATAATTAGGTACCTTAAGGGCACAATTGATTTAGGTTTGTGGTATCCAAAAACTAACCAATTTACCATGACTAGTTATTCGGATGCCGACTATGCCGGTTGTAGGGTAGATAGGAAGAGTACAAGTGGAACATGCCAATTCTTAGGTAATTGTCTTGTGTCTTGGTCTTCCAAAAAGCAAAATAGTGTAGCCCTATCAACTGCCGAGGCGGAGTATGTTGCGGCCGGAGCTTGTTGTGCACAAGTTCTTTGGATGCAACATACTCTTCTCGATTTTGATTTGCATTTTGATCATGTTAAAATTTATTGTGATAATACTAGTGCTATTCACATGACCAAAAATGCTAATCAATATAGTAAAACCAAACATATAGACATTAGATATCATTTTCTTAGAGATCACCTTGAAAAAGGTGACATTGATATAGATTTTGTTTCTACCGATTTTCAACTTGCGGATATTTTCACAAAACCTTTAGATTATGCAAGATTTTCTTTTATTTGTGGTGAATTAAATGTTTGTAAAATTGATACTTAAAGTATCTTAGTTTGTTTTGTTTTGGTTTTTAATATGTGTTAAATTTTTTTGTTTTAACCCTTTTGATGTATGACAAAAAGGGGGAGAAAAATGTATGAGTTTGGAGAAATACTAAGTTGTTTTTAGTTGTTTTAATATTTGGTTCATGTTTGAGTTTCTTATTTATGGTGATGACTTTGTTTTTAAAAAAAAAAAAAGATGATTTTTGTATGCTTACATAGTTTCTCATATTCATGTTAAATATATAGCATTGTTTAAGGGGGAGTTTTTCAAGCTTTTCCTCTTTTATTTGTTTAATAACTCATATGTTTTGTCATCATCAAAAAGGGGGAGATTGTTGGCCCAAGGTTACAATCAACCCATGTTTAGTGTATTTTGATGATTACAAAACATATTAGTTATTTGTACTAATATCATTTGTTGTTTAAAGTGTGTTTCAGGTTTATTATCATACTAGAAGTACTCTCACTCATATACAAAGATTTTGGACTCAAATACAAGCTATTGGATTCAAGACAAGTCAAATTGGGCTCAAAGTGCAATATTGAAGATCAAGTGAAGATTGCCCATGTTGAAGTCTTGAAGACCTAGAAGCTTGTAAGTGTAGTTTTTTGTTAAAGATAGGATATGTAAATTTTGGCTCTAGGATTTGCACACACATGTGTCTTGAATATGTCTATGTTTTTGAGAATGGTATTTCTAAGTTTATGCCTTAGTTCATACTTACATGTACCCAAAGCCTTATATCTTCAAAACTTGTTTAAATACATGTATATAAACTATTTTCAGCATAACACTTAGCTTAAGATTTTTAAAGGAATTTTTACAAATTTTTCTAACTCAAAAATCTGCCCAGAAAACTGTTTTCCAGGCAGACCGGTCGACCGACCCTAAATATCAGTCGACCGGCTGCTGTGGCCAGACATGCACGAGGCTGTGCATGTCTGCCGGTCGACCGACCCTAAATATCGGTCGACTGATTTTTGTGGTCTGCTCTCTGTATCTTTCGGTCGACTGGGTCGGTCGACCGATAGAAGGAAACTGGGTTTCCTTCTGTGAGATCGGTCGACTGGCAGTCGACCGGAGCCTCAACGGCTCTTTTGCCAGCAGAGACCCGGTCGACCGGCAGTCGACCGGTAAGCCTGCAACAAGCCCAACGGCTCTTTCTTTGGGCATTTCTGAAAAACTGTTTTGGGTTTCTCTTTAACAGAGTTTTTAGGAGTTGTTGGGGTGCTTTTGCAGAAGATTTTAGCAGGAAAAATCAGGGTTTTAACCTATTCTCTCCCTATAAATAGTGGGGAATAGGCCTTAGTTATTTACCAAGAAAAATACAAGTTTTCATTGTTTTTCAAGAGAAAGAGAAAAATAGTTTAAAGCTTTCATTTCCATTCTTTTAAGTTTGTTTTTCAGTTGTTGTTTGATCTCTAATATCACTCTACAACTGAAGCTTTTCTCACCACACTTCATAGAGCCAAAATCTCATATTCTTTCTATAAGTGAAGTTGTAAAAGAGTGAGAGTGTTTGTAAAAGAAGTGTTTTGTAAAAGTGAAAGAGTGTTGTGGTCTAGTTGAGATCACAAAGTTGTAACCTTTGTTCTTGTGGAGACAAGCTCTTCGGTGGAGCTTCGTTGTAAGGTGTAAAGCTACGGGCTTGAGGTCTTTGGAGGCCTAACTTGTACGGGATCCTAAGGGGATAGTGGAAACCCTTCACGGAGGTGAAGGGGGGACTAGAGCTACGGGCTCGAACCTCGAAACAAATCACTTTGTTTGCGATTGGCTTGGCGTTCCTCTTGCTTAATTTCTTGCTTCAATTACTTCCAATTTATTGCTTGTGAACTAACCTTTACTTGTGCTATCCTTACTTGTTTATTTCACTTGCTTTCAATATTTCTTGATACAATACTTGTGTGCATTTCATCATCGCATTTCATACTTGAAATTGTTCGATCACACCTCAATACAACACGGTTGCATTGCGCACCTCTAACCCATTTAAGGGGAATGGGAGGAAGGAGTTCAGAACCTCGCAAGGGGTATTCGGCTCTTAGTCGTGTTTTGAGAGATCGTTGCATCACTCACTTAAGTAAAATTTAAAAAGAGCATTAGATTAGCAATTACACCTATTCACCCCCCTCTAGGTGTATTTCACTTATATGCTTGGCTTGATTGTGTGTATTTCATATTGCTTGGATTGCTTGTGTGTGTGTGTGCCTAACTTATACTCATCCAACAAGAGCTTCACATAGCACCTCAACCCATTTCAAGGGGAATCAAGGGGAGTTAGTCCAGAGCCTCGCAAGGGGAATTCGGCTACACTTGTTGTATTGTATTAGTTTGTGCATAATTTGCATTAGCTTCCGCATTTAGCGCACTTAGTTTGCATTAAGTTTATTAGATTAGCACTTACACCTATTCACCCCCCTCTAGGTGTTTTTCAATTGGTATCAGAGCTAGTGCTCCGATACTTAGGCTTAACATCCTAGGAGTGAGATCCAATTGCTTGCTAATCTCATTTGCATTTGCTTGTTTGCACACATCTAGTTTATACCATGGACTTCATGACCCCACCTAGCTTTGACCCTTCCAACATTGATGTTTGGAAGTATAGGATGTCCATTTACCTAAAAACCCTAGGTTTGCATGTCTTTCTTGCCGCCACCAAGAGATATTATCTTGGTGATGGTAATCATATAGGGGCCAATGCACAAGCCCTTGAGGCCATTAGAAGCACATTACCTAAAGATTATCTTATGTGTGTTTCTAATCTTGATTCCGCTTTTGCTGTGTGGAACAAGTTGACAACAACCACCACCTCCAAGCTTCAAGTCCAAATCCAAGAAGAGGAATCTAGTGGAGAATCCAACTCTATATGCTACATGGTCCAAGGGAATGACTCCGTTGAGGTACACTCGGAAACTCCATTAGATAGTGATGATGATGCTAGTTCTCCTAGTAATGATATTGTTGATCCCCATGCTCTAAATGAAGAACTTTCAATAGTATGTGAAAAGTTAATTGAAAAATATAAGATTTTGAAAAAGAAAAGTCTAGAAATTGAAAAAGAAAATAAGTGTTTGCATGCTAGACTTGACAATGTTTTGCAAGAGAAGGTTGAGGTCTATAATGAAAGGGATTCATTGAGATCTCAATTGGAACTTGCACTTAAAGAAAATGAATTTTTAAAGTCTAAAAATGATTGCCATGCTATTTAAAGAAAAATGAAAACTTGTCTTCTAGAGTTGATTTTGTTTTAAAAGAGAATGTTGTTTTGAAAAACAAAATCATTTCTATTTCCAATGATTTAAATGTTTGCTTAGAGAAAAATATTATTTTGCAAAATAAGATTGATTCTCATGTTTGCCATGCTAGGGTAGTTTCACCTAAATCACCCATTGCATGTTCCACTTCTTCTATGCTCGAAAATGATATAAATTTGTTAAAGAAGAAAATGGATTGTTTGGGCTCCACTATGAGCCAATGTGCCATGAACCACACACGATTGGAAACCTTGGTTCGAAAGAAACAAGTTCCATCCTTTATGCATGCACACCCTCCACGGCATACACATGCTCCTCACGGACACCATCACACCATGTATGCTCATGTGTACACTTGTACACATTGTGGCCGAAAAGGCCATCTTGCTAAATTTTGCTATGATCGTTTACATGTTGAAAATTTAGCCAAGAAATTTGTTTGGGTTAGAGAAGGTACTAACCCCTATGGACCCAAGAAGATATGGGTACCAAAGACCACCCCTCCTTTATTTGATGTAGGTGTGGGCTCTCACATGACGTGAGAGTGATGACACCTTGGAGTGGATGCGTTCCGGACTTCATGCAAATCAAATTGGATGCATCACTTTCAAGGGAAGGTTGGTGGAGATGACCACCATGTTTTGGAGACAAGGAAAGTTGCTTCTTCGGTTTTGGTAACAATCCTTTACTCCCATTTATTGTTTACATGCTTTCCATTTCATTACTTATAGCATGTTTTGATGTTTTATAGCATGTTTTATTGTCATTGGATTAGTATGTTCATTCCATGTTTATTAGATCCTTGACATACATGTATAGTATTTGAGACACACATGCTTATTTGATTCACATTTAGTGTTCTCACCGTTTGTTTAGCTATAATGTACATCATGAATCTATTGCATGTGAATTTACATAGTAATCATGTTTAGTTTTATCATGATGTTCTTTTGTCATGTTTTGATGCTTCATGTGGTAATAACATGTTTGAATGTAGATTTTATTAAAACTTGTATTATACATGTACAAATAGCGAGCTACATTTGTTTTATATGTAATTGACCTTCATGCTCATTTGTATCCACTATATGCACACGTATAAGCTTGTTTTGATGATTCATTCATTTACACTTGTTATACCTATTTGCATGTATATGTGGCTTAAAATTCAAATAAAAGAATTTTGATGAATTTTGTATGTGTTTTTGTTAGAAATATGGTATTCGTGTTTGTTTTGATGATCAATGACTTGATTACATGTTTAAGTGTTAGTTTTCATTAAGACTAGTTATATACTTGCACATACAATGGGTCACAAATAAACCTTTATATATGTTGGGCTTGAATGCTTATTTGAACCCATTAGATGTGCTAGTATAGTCTAGTTTTGATGATACATGCATTCTAAACTTGTATTCCTATTTTTGGATTTATGATTGTATATTTCACTTCATGTATATGTTTGTATTGCCAAACTTTAAGATATACATGTATACCCCTTGAGTCATTTGCCTTTCATGCAAATCTATATTATGGACTCAAATTGTGTTTAGGGATATGCATGTATACTTAGTGTATTGACAATTCATACATATGCCTTGAAATGAAATTTATTGTGATGAAAATTTAGTTTTCATGTTTCATGTATTTATGTTTAACTTCATGTATATGTCCATCTAGTTCAAACTAATCTTATACATATACATCTTTTTGAGCCACGTGCCTTAATGCATATATTTTGTGGACTCGTTGAGTTTTGGATATGTATGTATACCTTAGTTTGTATTAGACATACATATGCCTTGAAGATTAAATAGTTTAGATGGTTTTCCATGTTTTCAATGTTTTAAAGGAATAATTGAGCTTAATTGAATATTTTGTTTTATTCCTTACTTGAAGGATTTCGTACTAGTTTACAAATTTTTCTTATAACTAGTTACGGTATTCTTCATATGGTAGAGATTTTCAAACAAAAACTAAATCTTCAAATCTATTTTTGAAAACCCCTACCATCCAAAGGGCGGTAGGATGGGAGATCATGTTCATGTATGCCCTAAATTGAAAATCTTTAAAACTTGAATTATGATTGGGTGGTAGATTATATGATGTATACACTTGAACTAATTGTTATGTCAATTGGTATCATTGAACTCTTTCAATTGGTATCATTTTGATCTTCTTGTATACTCATATATGTTTTGTATGTATGTATGCTTTAAATTCTAAGTATATCAATTTCTATTGGTATCTATCTTTCATACATATATATGTTTGTGTTTATGCTAGTGCTTGAGTTTCAATTTTGTTTAAATTGATTACTTTTAAATTGTTATCAAGACTATGCATGTCTTTAGTTTGTTTTTCATAAAGGGGGAGAAAATATGATCTTGTATTTCAATTGGTATTTGATTCCTACTCCCACACTTTATGACTTTAAAGATGAATTTTAAAGACTTTCAAATTTGTTTATATTTTTTAAAAAAAATGAAATATTTTACAATTGGTATCAAGATGCTTCATTGACATATTTTTTAATTGATATCATGTTGTAGTCACCCCTTATTGATTTAGTTTTTGTTTTAGACAAAAAGGGGGAGAACATTGTTTGCATTGTTTTGATTGACAAAAAGGGGGAGAAAGATTTTTACCCTCATTTTATCTATGGTTTTGATTGTTTACCCCTTTGTTGATGATTGACAAAAAGGGGAGAAGTATTTGAGTTTTATATGCATGCTTATGTTTATGCATATATTATGTTTTACTCTCAAGAATATAAGTTTAATTGATATATAGAGTTTGCTTTGTAATTGGTATCTAGAGCTTATTTTGTTTTGAATATTCCATTTGATATCTAGAACCATTTATTGTTTATGCATATGCATGTTTCATGTTTAATATTCATTGCATATATTTATTGTTTATCCCTATGCATGAGTTAAGGGGGAGCTTCCTTGAAGCTTATCTTTAATCCATGCATATATAACTCCATGAGTTTTGTCATCATCAAAAAGGGGGAGATTGTTGGCCCAATGGCCTTCCACTCTAGTTTTGATGATGATCAACACTCATGTAGTTATGTTTACTAATATTCTTGTGTTTCTAAGTTTCAGATCATTAACAGGATATTAGTTGGTGATTAGCTTCAACAAGGAGTTTAGAAGCTATTCATGGTGATTCCAGGGCCAAAGCTTCAAGTTCACACTTTGTCTAGCCCATGGATGGAGTTTTGGAGCAAGTCTACTTGAAGATGATGATCGTCAAGAAGACTTAGGTATCCTAGTTTAGATAGAGTTTTAGATCCATTTGTAAAGCTTAGTTAGTTGATATGCTCAAGTGAACACAAAACACACACGTTTTATGATTTGATATTTGGTTTTTATGAATAGTTGATCAAAACAAGTTTACATATGTTATATGTATAGTAGATGTTTTCTATTTATACATACATGCTTTAACTTGGTAAACAAACTTATTTTGATATCCCTATTCATGTTTTGGAAAAATCAAGTTTGATAAAATACAAAGTTTTGTTTTTGATAAAATTTGCAAGACACAAAAATAAATTGATATGTTGATATATTGTCTTGAAATTTTTATCACAGGTGTATGTTTTAATATATAATGATAAAACAAATTTTGTGAATTTTTTAGAAGTGTTAAAAGATTTTTTAGAAAATATTTTTCCAAATTTTTCTGACCTGGACTGTGCTGACAGGCTGGTCGGTCGACCGTGCCGGTCGACCGCACCAAGGGCCGGTCGACCGATCCGGTCGACCGACGTGCACAGACGTGCACGTCTGTTAGGCACAGAGACGGTCGACCAGACCGGTCGACCGAGTTGAGAGCTCTGCTCTCGGGAATTTTCGGTCGACCGGACCGGTCGACCGCTGCTGCCCAACGGTCATAATTTTGACCGTTGGCGGTCGACCGGGCCGGTCGACCAGCAGTTGGTCAGACTGCCACATCAGCCTAACGGCTAGTTTTTCCTAGGGGCTATATATACCCCATTTCTCCATTGTTTTGAACAAGAATTTTTGAGCTAAAAATTTCAGTTTTCTGAAGAGTTTAAAAGAGTTTTAAAAGAGTTTTTAAGTCAAAAAGATTTCATCTTATTTGTTTTTGGGTTTTGGAAAATCAAAGAAAAATAGGTTTTGGGATTTTTGCTTAGATCTTCAATTCTATCATATTGCAAGTATTTTCCCAAGGATTTCTTTGTTGCTTGTTTCCAAAAATACTTGTTTTCCACACTTGAGCTATATCATACTATCCTAAACTATTAGGATCTTTGTTTTGTGGAAAAAGAAAGAAAGAGAGAGTTTTGAGGTGGTTGTTGTAAACCTCTAAGTTGTACACCCTTATTCTTGTTGTATCCCTCTTCGGTAGAGGTGATCGGGTGATGGTTTGTGAGCCTCTTAGGTAGAGGTGTTTGTTGTAGTTGGCTACGGGCCGTATCCCTCTTCGGTAGAGGTGGATTGTGGTTGTATAGCCTCGGTGGCTTTGTAAGGTTGAGAGAGGAGTTTGGTACTCCTATAGTGGATTGGAAAATCCTACACGGTGGTGTAGGCGGGGATGTAGAGTAAGGTGCTCGAACCTCGAAACAAATCTTGGTGTTTGCGTATTGATCCATTGTCTCTCTAACTCTCTCTCTTATATTTGTGCAAAGCATCATATTCATATCATATCATATTTGCTTGTGTTGTGCATATTTCATATTGCCTTGCATTTATTCATATTACTATTCATTCTTATATGCTTGGCTTGATTGTGTGTATTTCATATTGCTTGGATTGCTTGTGTGTGTGTGCCTAACTTATACTCATCCAACAAGAGCTTCACATAGCACCTCAACCCATTTCAAGGGGAATCAAGGGGAGTTAGTCCAGAGCCTCGCAAGGGGAATTCGGCTACACTTGTTGTATTGTATTAGTTTGTGCATAATTTGCATTAGCTTCCGCATTTAGCGCACTTAGTTTGCATTAAGTTTATTAGATTAGTGTAGGGGCCGGAAAGTTTGGTGGTCGGAGAAAGTGGTTTTAGCTGTAAAAGATTTCCTTGATTCAAGCGAAACGATTACAACCAAAAGAACTACTCTTCCCTCTTTTCCAGTTACAAGGGAGGGAGGATGTCTGAATCTTCCCTTTGTTTAATGCTGGGTTCTTCGTGTGGCGATGGAGAGTGAATCTTGTTCTCCGTTGACCAGATGACCGTCCTGGACTGTCGGGGGTCTTCTCTTCGGTCGGTAGAAAGAGTAACTCAGCTCCGTCTACCAAAACTCTCAAAGAGGAGGTAGGCGAAGAGCGGCTAGTACTCAGTAAGCTCGCTTGAAGAGTCTCCTCCCTCTGTCTGTTGTTGAAGTGTGCTTCCCTCTTGATGATCGATCTTGATGATGCCTTGACCTTCTTAATTCTTGACCTTTACAAAGCTTCGATCCTTGTCAAAACCTCTATCCTTGTCAAAACTTCGATCTCTCAAAAAGCCTCTCTGTGTCCCTCTCTCCCCTCTTCATAGCAAACAAGGCTATTTATAGGGGTCTCAGGGGGTGAAGGTACCTCCTGAAAACGCTCCCGAATGAGGGGCCACTACCCGCTACATGCGCGGTGACTGGCCCCGCAATCAGGGCAGTTGCAACTGAGACGTGGGCGTTGAGCCAAACGCGCCTTAAAGTTTGAGACGCGGGCGTCGAGCCAAACGCGCTTTGAGACGCGGGCTTCGGGCCTTCACGTCTGGATGCTGAGGCGCGGGCGTCGGGCCGACGCGCCTTGATGCTGAGACGCGGGCTTCGGGCCGACGCGTCTGAACGTTGAGACGCGGGTGTAGAGCCAACGCGTCTTAATGCTGAGACGCGAGCATCGATTCCTCGCGTCTAGAGCTTGAGACTCTGCTTCCTTAATGGCTGGTCTGTTGGTCATTTTTAGACAGCCTACAGAACCCCCTCCAAAGTTTCTGATATTCCGCAGTTGAATGGGACGGATTTCGGAACACTTTGGATCTTAGCCGTGTTCGCGTTTATGACTGGACTGTTGATGCTTCGGGCTTGATCTTTTCTGGAATTGGTCTTCGTGAGTGTACTGTTGAACTCTTTGAAGCCGTCAGAGTTGATCGTGTTGAGTGTCTAGATACACAGTCTAGACCTCCCCGATTGCTTTTAGTCTGTCACGGGTGCGCTTTTGGCCGGGAGTGGTTGGTTGTCTGTTTGCGTCAGTGTACTGTTGAACTGACTTGCAGAAGCAGGAGACTGGACGCAGGTTCCTTTTGAAAAAGCAGAGACTGCTTTAAAGACGCGACTTCTTAGCGAGACGCGATGTTTGGCCTGTTTGAGGGGACGCGGACTTTGGAGAGACGCATCTCTTGAAATGCAGACGCGATTTTCTGGGTGCATTTATGCTGACGGGGTATGTCCACCGAAGAGCCGCGTACTTTGGGGCGTGCGCCTGTGCCATGTCATGATTACGCCGCCAGCTGGCCTGGGGAAACGGCGAGATTTCGCCTTTTGGCGCGCGGATCTCCCGGTTCATTAAATGAACTGTTCCACGTGTCAACTTCTGACTTGTGGTGGGGGTCGCGACGCATGATCTTCCCTATTCAAACAATGATTTGGCTCCACGCGTCAGGCAGCGATTCGCTGCAGCGTTTATTGGGCCAAACGCTGCGTATCTTCGCGAATCTCTGTGCCTATAAAAGGCAACAGTTGGAGAGATGTATCTTCTTCTCCGAACGAACGCATTCTCTGAGAAAAAGAACTTCTTTCTCTGTTCAACTATTCATCTCCTCGCTCGGATTTCTTGATCTTCAATGGCTCCCAAGACAAAACCGACTGCATCGACCTCAAGGGCGACCGTCGCCGAGGCTGAGAGGGATGCTTCCTCTGCGCAGGAGGGTGTTTTCCGAGGTAAAAATGCACCTTCGGTGTGGGTTCCGCCATTAAACATGTTCATAGAACCCTAAGGACCTTAACACAAGATCGTGTTTGATTCTCGGACGCTGTCCTTGAGATGATAACCGGGGCGCGGGCCTGATGATCCGACGCTGGTGAACTCTGCATTCTGGGTCCTTCACTTAGAATATTTCTAATTGTGAAGGTCTCTGGACGCGATTTGTAGAACGCGGATTTGATCCATGCGTTCTGTGCCGCGTTTTGTGTCATCAGGCGCTGGCGTCCGAGTCCAAGCACTTTGAAATTTCACAAGTCTTGGTTTGCAGAACGCGGATTTGATCCTTGCGTTCTGTGTCTTCAACCGCCGATTTTGTAGAATCTGGCGTTTGAGTCCAAGTACTTAGAATTTTCATAAGTCTTGGTTTGCAGAACGCAGCTTTGCAGGTCTGGACGCGGATTCGCAAAATTCCTGCGTCCAGTATCTCTTCTGCGTTTTGGTGCAAGTTCGCAGGTCTGGACGCGGATGATAACTCCTGCGTCCAATGTCTCGGCTGCGTTTTGAATTATGAACACTTAGCGTCTTCCCTTATTTTTGGCAAAGTATCTGACCAAGTGTTTTTTCTTTTGCAGTGCCGCATGTTCAGGTTCACTCGCCAAGATGCACCATTTTGGCCGCGTGGGTGGTGCCGACCGGGGCTTGACCTTTGTGCAAAGAATGAGTGTCCCCGTGACTGCTAACCAGTTACTGGATCGCAGGCTCTCTAATGTGAACAGGAGAACCTTTCGGGCACTTATGACCGATGCCGCACTCAAAACGGATGACGGCGTCAGGTTGGAGAAGCCTGCCTTCTTCTTGGGGATCATATCTATGATGATGGCCGTCGTGTGTCTGAGGGGACCTATAAATGGCTCCGTGAGATAAAGGGCGGAAGATTCTTTCTTCCAGACATGGAGAGGATGTTCCCGATGTCCTACTTCCAACACATGTCTGTCCCCCGGAAGATGGAATGGGACATTTCCCAGTATATCCCTGAGATCGCCCTTGGTGACTTTGGCCTCCAAAAGGTAGACCGCCATGATAGTCATGACGGGTCAGTTGTCGGACTGTTCCCTGCGTCGTCCAAGCCTGAAATCCCAATTGGAGAGACCCGGAGCTTGCTACCACCTTCCTCAATTCCTTCATAGAAGCAGGGGGTGACTATCCTGTCGACTTCCGTGCGTATGGGTGGGTCCATTCTCCAGAGAACTACTGGTGGGGCAGGATGGTGGGTTTTGTCCTTACCAATCTTGAGGGGCCGCTGAAGCGTGTGGGGCTGTACCGAGCAGTCAGGGCCGTGCAGTGGGGCGTCCCGATGAGTTCTCATAACTTCTTTGGGATTCTGGAGCGCTACAATCCTCGGACGGGGACATTCTTTACTCCGGACGGAGAGATGGGCCTTGCCCTGCACGAGTTGTATGAGGTCTCCGGGTTGTCGTCAGGGGATATTCCTTACGAGGAATTTGTCCCAACCACCAGGGAACTGCGCCTTTTGGAAAAAGAATCTCCTCAAGTGTATGAGACCTACTGGGAGGTGATGTGCCATTTCTACATCTGCGGCCAGACAACTGCCTGGAGGTCAGGAGGCGTCAAGCAACTATCCTGGGCTGATTATTTGTTTAATAATGTCAGCAATAAAGATCTCCCAGTAATCAGACTAGCTCCTAGTTCTGGGGGGGAAGTTGAAGACAGGATTGACGCAGCTTCTGACAAGTTCTACACCACGGAGTCGAACGAGGACGGTTTCGACCCTGACCTGATCTTTGAGAGCTTTCACCATCAAGCCCGGACCCCTATTTCTGATCAGGCGCTGTTGGCGGGCTTCCTGATGTTGTGGCTGAAGAGGTGTGTGGTGCCCACGCTACCACATGAAGTTATTGTGGCAGATGTGGTGTACCCGGCGGTACTCTTGGCTCATGGCCACCCCATAGCCCTTCTTCCAGCCGTGGTGGCTGGTATTCAAAGCGGGCTGCGGGTGCTGACCAAGAGCTTCTGCGAACCCCAAAGACTGCTAATTCTCGTGGGGAGCCGTATACCGACTCAGAGGGGAACCCGACGGTGAAGCACCCCAACCCGCGGATTGAGCTGCCTTACACGTACCTCATGGCTTGGTACGTGATGCATTGCCCATCTCTAATGACGGCGGCGCGTGGGAGCGTGGATCATATCCCATTTGTGCAGCGGCTGGAACGTTCGGGAGTGGCATGACACCTACCTGTATTACATTAGGAAGCGTCTTTCCTGTGCCACGAACTATCAGCTTAACCGTTGTTTTCCAGAGGTTCAAGGTGCAGCCCCCGGGGAGCTGTTCACGGATGTCGCTGGGCGGGATGACTTCTCGCAATTGCCTGCTGGAGCCTTCTGGTGGTTGATCAATATACGACCAGGATATGTGCTGTTTCGCCAAGGAACTTCCTGCACTATCGAGCCGTATATGCCAAGTCGTTTTGCCCGACAATTTGGCTATGATCAGCTTTACGTCGGGAATCCCAATGCTCAACTTGCCTTTGACGAGAACCTGTTCGAAGGCGCTCGGGCTTGGTATTACAGTGTGGCTGGAGGGACGGGAGCAACGTTCCATCTACCCGACGAGGCGCCTAAGTGCCGTATGAGCTTCAGCTTCTGTATTTGGTACTCCCAAGCCGGCCAGACGCCAGATCTTATTCCGGAGTCTTCATGTCTTGAGAGTATCAATGCCAGTCTCGAGGAGAGGTCTGAATCCAGTAAACGTACTAAACTTCTCGACCAGTACCTGAAAGCTCAGAGGGAGGTCGAGAAACGATCGAGGAGGGAGCCCCCAGTAGTGAGGGCGGCACCGCGACCGGCAAGGGCAAAGCCGCAAGCGACGAGGGCGGAGCCACCAGCAATGAGAGTGGAGCCGTGACCGGCAAGGAGGTCGAAGCAATTGGCGAGGAAGCGTCGTCGACGCTCTGCTTCTGTAGTTGGGCCTGCCCCAAAGAAGGCTCGGAGGGACTTAACGGCTGAAGTCTCTCAATCCAGAGCTATCTCTGCTGGAGTTGAGGCTCCTCCTGAAGGTGTCCCTGTTAGAGTCGAGGAACCGCTGGAAGATGAAGATTTTCCAAGCTCGGTCCGTGCTCCTAGGTCGCGCAGCGAGACCGTGGAAGAAGGGGAGCTCGTTGAGCGACCCCTTGTTGCTGGTGATACCGAGTCACCGGAGGTTGACATAATGGGCGAGTCTCCTTCTGCTCATGAAGGGAGAGACGAGGTACAGCAGCCGGGGTCTCCTAGTGTCTTTATTTCCAATCCTCGGGCAGTCGACCCTAGTCCTACCACTGGAGTGATTGGGGGTAAGGCTCCTGTTGCGGAGCTTCCTCACGTGGCGCTATCGTCTTCTTCGTCATCGGGAGAAAGTGACTTTGAAGATAAAGTCGACTATGGCGATGAACCCGCTCTCCTGATCAGGGCGGATTCTTTGACGTCTCGGAGGAGGAACAACATGAGGGTGAATCATCGACTGCGTTACCGCTGGCGATAATCCCTGCTGAAGGTACAACTTTCGCATGTCGAGGCGATGGAAACAGAGTTGACCCAGCCTAAGGGGATTGAGGCTTCGGCCGCTGAGATAACCTCGGAGGGGGTAGCTGTTGAAGTTGGGGAGCCTTCCCCTTTGCCAGGAGGGGGAACAACCATTGAGGCTGAGGAGGCTCTCACTCCGCCGGTGGAGAAGGCTACTGCTGAAGCTGGGGAGACTCCCATTCTACAGGACTCGACGCCTCTGGACCTCGAACCTAGTAAGGCAGCTCCGACTGAGGGGACTCAGGTGGGGAGTCCGATGATCGGCACCCTTCCAGAAGGCCACACAGCTCAATCCTCGGTGGAAGTTTCTGAAGAGGTTGTGCTTACAACTCCTTCATTGGTCGTGGAAGCTCCTGCAGAGGCAGCGTTCCAGGAAGCGCCAGTGGGTAGTCTTGCTCTTGCTACATCGATGGCCGGCACAGCTCTTGTGCGAGAAGACCCGCCCTATATCCCTTATCCCGTGACAGAAAAAGGGTCGGGAAGCTTCTCAGGTGGTGAAGACATGGGGGAGCTGGCACGTCAGATGGTGCAACAATTCTTCACCTCGATGGGATCATGTATTGATCTCATCTTCCGTGGACACAGCACCTTCCAGTTCGCCCAGAGGCTTCTTGAAAATATGGCCGTGAGCGTCGAATTGGCGGGAGGCCCTTCACTTGCCAGGGCATGCCTGCGGGTGGTAGAGCAACTTGGAGATAACCTGCGGGAGCTGGAATCTTTGGAAGATGCTGGCTCTTCCAGTGAGGCCCAGGCCATCCTGACTAGGCTCCTAGCTGCTCAGGAACGGGAACGGCAAGAGGCGGAGGCACAAATCGCTGCCGAGATCCGCGACCTTGAATATTCCAAGGCTGAATTTCAGAAATTAGCCGGAGATTCGAGGGAATCTGAGCTTAGTGTGCAGAGCACGGAGCAAGTCATCCTCAGAACTCGGGACATTATCGCCAAGGCGGAAGCTGTTCTTGCGCTAAATGAGGAGAAACTTGTCTCCCTCAAAAAGGAGCTTGAGGAGCAACGGGCTGCTACGGCGCGAGCTGAAGAGAGTCTGTCTCTGCAATCTTCCAGGGTGGACTCTCTGCGGATGCAACTGTCTGCCAGAAGTTTCTTATCTGAGGCGGAGCTGCGGGACCGGGCTATCATGGAGGCTGAGAGGACGCGCCAGCATGAGATTCACCGCCTTAGGGAACAAATCCGTTCCTTGGTGAACCAGGACATTTAGCCTTCTCTTTTTTTTTTGTAAAGAAAAGGGACACTCTATTTATTAAGAGTGTTTGTATCCACTTCTATCATTTTTTGATATAATAGAAGTTTCTTTAAAGCTTTTGTCCCAATTTCTTTGTCCTGTTGTGGATGAGTCCAACTCTTGATCACTAGTCGTGATTACTGAACTTAGGTAGGACTAAGTTCTTTTAATGAGACGCGGTCTTGGCGAGACGCGGCATTAATCCCACAGGGTGAGACGCGGTCATCAGTCTACCGGAACTTAGATTTCACTAAGTCCTTTTACTGAGACGCAGCGTCAATCATAAAGTGAGACGCGGTCATCATTTCATAAGAACTTAGATTCTACTAAGTCCTTTTGATGAGACGCGGCGTCAATCACAAATCGGAACGCGGTCTCCTTGATGAGATGCGGCGTCAATCAAAAGATGAGACGCGTCATAGATCCGTAAAGTAAGACGCGGCTGTCAGTCCCTGGGGTGAGACGCAGCGTCAATCACAAGGTGAGACGCAGCTCTGAATGACGCAAATCTGTCTTGCGCGGATCGGGCAGACGCAAGAGATGCAGCCTTGTCTGCTGAAGGGACGCGGCTTTCCCATCTGCGTCTAATGTGATCTGACTCAAGATTTTAGGAGATCTTTGCTCGTCAGGTCTTCACTGTCGATTGGGATTCCGAGTCATCCGTTGATTCCCAAGGCAGTTATCCACGCGTCAACTCCTTATTGGACTCAGGAGTTACTGCCCTTGGACGCAAAACCGATGCGGGCGGTTGAAAACCGGCGCTTGCGACGGTTCCCAAAGCGGCGTTCCACGCGTCAATCCTTCACTGGGCTTTGACAATCGTGCGTGACGGTTCCAATTAACGCCTCATTAATGGCAGTTATTAGGGCCTGCCTATAAATAGGGTGCGCTCCCTTCTATAATCCAAGCTTGGATTATTTCTCTTTGGTGGATTGCTCTGAGAAGTCCCACCTTCTTCAGAAAAGAGTTTCTTGATAGGGACTCCGTCTCCATGGACGAAGGTAATTCCGAGGATGAAGATGACCCAGAGCTCTCACGCTCGGTTTGGTTTCTTCAAGAAGAACCCCCTCTCGGATCATCTTGGACGCCTGCGTTTGGGTGCAGAGAGGCCAACTCTGGCCAGAGGTCTCTGCTGGTATGTCCCCCGATGATGTGTATAGCCTGAACTTCGGCATGATGATCTGAATGAAGTCCCGGTGCATTCCTCCTCTGGAATTTGTGCCAGTGACTTGACTTCTCTGAATGCAGGCGCTTGACGCTGGCTTTGCCCATTGCGTTTTACTGCCTTGGCGCGTTTCAGACCTGAATCTTGCAACTCCTGTTCACCCAACAGAGAGATGGCAATTTTTGGCGTTCTGAAATTCTTTGCGTCTGGTGCATTAGGCGCGGGTACAAACTGAGGCCGCGTTTGAATCCTATGCGTGGCGCAGTTTGACTTGCGTCTGTTTGACTGTGCGGGTCATTCCCGCGTCTGAAGTCTTGAATGGCTGCCGCGTTCTGTTACTCAGTTTCCTTTATAGAAAATGTACTGAGTTCCAGATTTTCTGACTCTCTTGCTTATTCTTTGCAGGTAGGCTTGCTTGTCCTTTTCAGGTTTGCTGGGCCCCAGAAAGAATATACCGGCTGGCGAACTTGCTCCACGTTCGTTTGTGAGAGATTAAATTATGGTCCTCGTCGTTTGTGAGAGATTAAATTATATCTCTGACGAGGACCCAACCCTCGCCAAGGTCTCTTCAGATCTGGTGCAAGAGATGGATAGGCTGAGTATCGGCGAGGTGGTCCGGCGGTTACGGTGGCGGAGAAGATCCCTTCCTCTCCCAACTCCAGAAGTGACATCGAGGACATTCCGTTGGATGGCCTGCTGGGGAAAGGGATGGTGATGAATGCAGGACTCTCTGCTGCTGCTGGACCGAGTGGAGGGTGGCATCCTTTGTGATGACTCCGAAACTTCCGCTCTCACCCCAAGAGTGACTCCATGTTTGTTGGATGGTCTACTAGGGAAAGAGGCGCGCCTGAACGAAGGGTTGCAGGACCTTCTGTTGCCACCGGACCTCAAGAACACCCTTGCTCTTGGCTTAGTCAGCTAGGGCGCTTTCGAAGTTGGCGTCATGCATCAAAGTGCAACCGGTTCCAACAGTCGCCACTTCTCGGACATCATGCACTTAGGATCAGATGCGGCTTCAAGGAGTGAGTACGGCCTCAGAGAGGGAGAGGGACTTCTTTGTACTCCTTAATTGTAACACTCAATCTCATTGTATAAGAGAGCGTTTTGTATCACTTTCATGGTTTGGATATGAATAAAAGTGACACTTTTCTTTTTGCCTCTTTCTGTTGTCTTGAACGTTTTGTTTTAGAAGCAAAAGAATGATTTTGGTGGACCCGCCACTTTATAAAAGAAAGTGACAGTGGAGTGCGTACCCCCAGAGAAAGTGAACTTTTATCAAGGATTTGGGATTAACTTGATTTAAGATCAGCTGGGGATTTTGATGGAAGCATTGTTTATGGTGTAATGTTAACCAACAATGCCTTCCAAATGAATTTGATACTCGGTTGGGGAGAATATCAAATGAAACTAGACTCGTGGGGAATCTAGTAAGATTTTTACCGCTAGAGGTGTGATATTAACTTAACGGTTTAGAAGTAGTTTGTCAGAAGTGTAATGTTAACTTGACAAGGATGTGAGTTAGAGGTGTGATATTAACCTAACTCAGAATGTCACTGTCATAGGTGTAATGTTTAACTTAACAGTGATAGTAATGCTAGAGGTGTAATGTTGAACTTGGCATTAGTCGTCTCGGCTTAAAGAAGTCGAGGAAAGGTCATAGCCATAGGTGTATTGTTGAACTTAGCAATGACTCGGATGCTAGAAGTGTAGTGTTAACTTGGCATCGTCCGTTTCAGCTTCGATATGGAAGTCTGAAGAAAGGTGACTGTCAGAGGTGTGATATTAACTTGACAGGCACTCGAGTACCGCTTTAGAGTGTAATGTTAACTTAAACAGTGTTGTCAGAGGTGTAATGTTAACCTGACAAGAATTGGCTCGTGATAAGAGCAATTTGAGGACCTGTCATTCTATTGATGAGAATTGACAAGTAGAATTTGAAGTGCCAGAGGTATAGTGTTAACTTGGCAAATTTGAGAGTTTGTTACTCTATGCAGAGTTAACTGCCAGGTTTGTACTCGACGAGGAGTATTCATTACTAGAGGTATAGTGTTAACATAGTAATGATTGCATTTGTGGTCCTACCATTCTATGGATGAGAATTGGTAAGGGATTTTTGGAAGGAAGAGTGGAATCAAGTCCACTTTAGGATTTTTAGCAAACCCTCAGCTTTCAACGGATTTGAGATGCCTTTACCAACTACCGTTTGAGTTGGGCTAGCCATGCTATTCCCCTCAGCATGATGAGTTGTCGAAGACTTATGTTGGACTTAAAAGCCAACATTTTCCTCTATCCTTAGCCGTCGGAGGCGTCGGATCAAATGGGAACGTGTCCCTTAGGATTTTTAGCAAATCCTCAGCTGTCAACGGGTTTGACATGCCCTTTACCAACTACCGTTTGAGTTGGGCTAGCCATGCTCTTCCCCTCAGCATGATGAGTTGTCGAAGACTTATGTTGGACTTAAAAGCCAACATTTTCCTCTATCCTTAGCCGTCGGAGGCGTTGGATGTTTCCGATCAGAGGTGTATTTTTAACTTGATCGGTGGAAGAATGCCATCTAGGGATAGTATTTCTTCAGGAATTTGCCATTGATTGGCATCATGAGTGTATCGCCATTTGAGGTTATGAGGCGATACGATCCATTTGAGTAGACTGACTCTACTACAAACGGTCCTTCCCATTTGGGTTGGAATTTTCCTTTCGTCTTGTGCGTCATGACCATGGGTCTTCGGACGGCTAAGACGAGGTCACCTTTCTTGAAAGTTCGCGATTTGACTTTCTTGTTGAGGCTCTGGTGATACGAGCTTGGTAAAGCTCGATTTGTTGTTGGGCCTGCAGACGCTTGTCGTCCAAGGCTTCCAATTCTTGGAGTCGCTGTCGATGCTTCTCCTCTGTTGTCATTTCCGCTGTCAAGGCGACGCGAAGAGATGGAATTTGGATTTCCAGTGGAAGGACGGCTTCGCATCCGTACACCAAGGAAAATGGCGTGGCTTTAGTTGGGGTTCGCACAGTCGTGCGATAGGCCCATAAGCATTCGCCCAACTTATCGTCCAGTCTCGTTGACTTTTCGAGACGAATTTCTTGAGAAGCTTGCCAATAGTCTTATGAAAGCTTCTGCGAGGCCGTTAGCGGGCGGATAGTATGCCGTTGATGACACACTCTGGATTCTGAACTTGGCGCAGAATCTCTGAAAAGCCTGGCTGATGAACTGGGGTCCATTGTCATGGACATCCGCCTAGGCACACCGAACCGGTAAATGACGTGATGTTTCACGAACTTGATCACGTTAGAAGATTTCACCTCTTTCAAAGGGATAGCTTCGCCCACTTTGAGAAGTAATCGGTTATCGCTAGGATGAACCGATGTCCCTTTGATGATGGTGGGCTGATAGGACCAACCACGTCCATCCCCCACATTTCGAACGGCCAAGTAGAGGTTGTAGAGTGGAGGTATCCTGGTGCTTGATGGATGAAATCGCCATGTATTTGACAGGCGTGACATTTTGGCATAGGCGACAGCATCGGCAACCATCTTGGGCCAGTAGTAACCCAATCTTTGGAGTCGGTTTGCCAGCTTCGGCCAGGTTGATGAGCTCCACACGTACCATCGTGGGCTTCTTTCAACACTTCGTGGGCTTCTTTTGATGAGAGGCACCGGAGTAAGATCCCGTCATGCGATCTACGATACAATGTTCGCGAAATCGCATTGTAGTAGAATTTGGAGGCTTTCCTTCGGATGGCAGCCGCCTCCCTGGTTCTTCGGGAAAGATGCCGTATAAGACAAAATCAATGTAGGGGAATCGCCAGTCTTTAAGCTCTGGATCGGTCGACACTTCAAGTGTTTCCTTGTCGTGATGGTCTCCCGTTGACCCTGGACAGTCTCCGAGGGGACTTTTTGGGCAGTATAGGTCGTGGCTATAGACGAATACCTTCTCCATTGCTCCAGCTGGAAGAGCTAAGGAGGCAGCAAGGGATGCAAGTGCATCTGCATGCGCATTTTGCTTGCGCGGTACATGGTCGATGTAGAAGTTTGAAAACCTCTCGGCCATGTGGATTGTCGCGTTGTAGTAGGGTACTAGATCTTCATGCCTGACCTCATACTCTCCGCGAACTTGGCTGACGATGAGTTTGGAGTCACCGTACGCCTCGAGATTTTTAACGCCAATCTCATCGGCGAATTGCATCCCAATCAAAAGAGCGTTGTATTCCGCCACATTGTTGGAACAGGGCTCGGTTAACGAGATAGCTCGGGGAATCACGTAATTTTGTGGGGGAGACGAGTACCACTCCTACCCCCGCTACTGTGTGTCCCTTAGGGCTTGTTCTTGATGCACCATCGAAGAAAAGTTGCCATACTTGTCCTTCGAACAATGTCTGGGTCAGGCAGGCTTCGGCGACCTCGTCTGGGAGATCCTCGTAGAGTTTGGCTGCCCTGGGATCTGGGTGTTCAGCTAAGAAGTCCGCCCCGCTTGTCCCTTAATAGCCTTTTGTGGCAGAAAATGCATCTCATATTGTGATAGCAATATGGCCCATTTTGCCAGCCGGCCATTTAGTGAAGAAGGCTTTGTCATAAGTAACCTCAGGGGGTTGACTTTGGATATGACATTTATGGTTTGGCCCACCAGATAGTGTCGCATTTTCTGAATAGTGAACACCAGTGCCAAACATTCCTTCTCGATCGGGTTGTACCGATGTTCGGCTCCGATCATCGTTCTACTTAGGTAGTAGATTGCTTGTTCTCGCCCCTGGTCATCATTCTGAGCTAGTAGAGCTCCCAAAGAATGATCCATTGATCGGACGTACACCAGAAAGGCTTTCCGGATACTGGAGCCGCCAGGACTGGTGGTTGGGTGAGGTATAGTGCTTGATCTCCTCAAATGCTTGCTGGCAAGCGTCGTCCCAAATGAACGAAACGCCCTTCTTCATCAGCTTAGCGAAGGGTTGGCATCTCCCGGAGAGATTTGAAATGAATCTGCAGATGTATGCCAATCGTCCTTGTAATCCTCTGAGCTCTTGAGGCTTCTGGGGGGTTGCATCTCTTGGATAGCACGGACTTTCTCCGGATCCAAATGGATTCCTGTGGAAGTCACAACAAACCCTAGGAATTTGCCACTGGCTACCCCCAGGAAGGATTTGTGGGGTTCATCTTCAATTGATGAGCCCGCATGATGTCGAAGACCGCCTCAGGTCTGCTATGTGATCACCTTTAGTGCGGCTTTTCACCGCGATGTCGTCGACATAACATTCCACCGTTTTGCGTATCTGCCGATGGAAAATGGCATTCATGGCCCTTTGGTAGGTTGCCCCCGCATTTTTCAGACCGAAGGGCATGACGGTGTAGCAATATACCCCTAGAGGTGTCCTGAAGGAGGTGTGCTTTTCGTCATCGGGATACATCTTGATTTGATTATATCCTGAGAACCCGTCCATAAAGGACATTCGCTCGAATCCACAAGTATTATCAATCATGACATCTGTGATTGGCAATGGGAATTCGTCTTTGGGGCAGCCTCGTTTAGATCACGGAAGTCGATGCAGATCCGGATCTTCCCGTTCTTCTTGGCGACGGGGACGATGTTGGCTACCCAATCGGGATGCTGTTCTCCCTGATGAAGCCGGAGTCAATAAGCTTCCTGACTTCTGATTGGATTGCTCCATTATCTCTGGACGGAACCGTCGCTGCTGTTGTTTAACAGGCTTCATGTCCGGATTGATGTTGAGGCGATGCATAGCCACTTGAGGATCAAGTCCAGGCATGTCCTCATAATTTCAGGCGAAGACATCTATATACTCTTGTACAAGAGATATTAAATCCTTCTTCTCTGGAGGCGACAGGCCGTCACTTATGAAGATGGGTTTAGGATTGTCTTCATCTCCTAGGTTGACTTGAACGACCTCGTCTTCTATGGGGGCTCACGCTGTTCAAAGCGGATATCCCAAAGAGCATTCAAATGTTTGATCCAGGGATCTGTATTGGATTGGATCATTTCTTCATCTTCATCCTCCAGATGGCTTGTCGAAACCATGTTTACTGAAAGCCCTTTGAAGATGTTGCCGACACTGACATCTGATTCCCATGACGACGTGTCTGATGAGCAGTCATGACTTGACAGTCTCTCCGAATCAGAGGCTGATGGCGCTGGAGTTGATATATAGCCTAACCCCCGGCGCGTCTGATGATAGTAATCAGGAGTTTTTCCTTTCGGTACAAAGGATCGAAGCAGTGTTCTTCTTCCTTTTCCGAAGTTCAATCCTGGCCTGTTGGTTAGATCATACCCCATGCGCTTCATCATCTTGAGCGTTCTCGGTTCATAATGATCGAACTGAGGGGATTCATTCTCACCTTCCGATTCTTCGTGGGGCATTGGTTCAGATGCGATTCGCCCAAAAAGTATTGGTCTTTGGCCTTTTCGTCTGGCTGGAACCATGAATACAGACTCTTGCGCGTCACCATTATCTTGGTACGTCCCGAAGGATGATTTTATTGGTACATGCAATGATGTCAAAGCATCCATTGCCGACCAGACATCCTCATCTACGTCGGTACTAGTATCCGACGGTATTGAATCAGACTCACACGCAGGAAAATACGCGAAATCTAAATCTTCATTAATATACCAACGCCTGCATCGTCGGTGGTATCAACATCGAGCTTATTAGTGCTCTTTACAATGGCTCCAACTCCCACAGGCACTCTTCTTTCTCAGGCTCAATGTCAGCTTCATTACCAGAGTCTGGCTCCTCTGGTGTGGGGTTCATTAGTCTCCTCCGGATCCTGATATAAGAGGGAGTCCGTTGAAATATTTTTCACCCCTTTAAACGGATGCCTTTCGGCAATCAACGTTCGGACCTGTCCACTCTCGTCAATGTATTTCATGACTGGTGGAGAGTAGAGGGAACGATGGAATTGCGGTGAATCCATGGTCGTCCCAGCAACAGGTTGTAGGAGGTGTCCGCGTCAATGACGTAACACGTCACTTCCGACTTGAGGCTCCCGATCTGGCATTTGAGCTTG